>CM062812.1:324941927-325541927 GCA_031772625.1 Pinus tabuliformis
ACACATATGAATGTACTGAATAAGTAAATATAACATAAGGCATATGTTTACGCAAAGATAACTAACTGGTATAAGAAGAAAAGTAAGTTCTTAGGTGTGACTTAGGGAAATAGTGCAGATCGCTGCCCCAACAGCGTGGAAGCCCCACAACCCCTGGTTAGGGCTGTGCGAAGGCGAATATATCAGGGCGCAAAGGCCAGGGAAGTGCACGAAGTAACTTGCGCGAAGGGACTAATAGTTGGACCTAATCAACCTCTTAGACATCTCAAGGGTGCGGAAACTTGGTTCTAGCACCCCCCCTTAATACTTTGGGTGAGACCTCAGTCCACGCTCTGCGGATTGTTTCCAAAAGGGCCAGTAGTACAGGGATTTGTTTGGTTAATTAACTTCGAACCTGGGTCAGGCCCCAACAAGCCAACACACCTGGTGTGAGAGTCATTATTTTCCCAGACAAAGAGCTATAATGGTAAGAAACAATGAAATTTTGTCTCAATAACCCCTGAGTCCTTTTTTCAAGCATTTCATATCAATCCCCAATTCCCCCTTCATCCTTTTTCAACTGATTCCCTCATGGAAATTTTTTAGAATCTTACCTTTCAGCAACGAGCCCACATTTTTTAGTCTTTTCTGCCTGAAAATTCAAAATTACCGAGAACCAATCCCCCATATTCTTTTCTTATTTTCTTAGAGATGTTTAGATAAGTGATTTCTATGGTTTCTTGTCTCTTAGAGTATCAAACTGATTAGTGGGCATATGAAGTTATCTTGGTTTTTGTAATAGTGTTTTCATGTGGAAGCAAGCCCTCAGTTATTTTTAACTTTATTCAATTTTTATCAGACGTTATAATTGACCAATTCCTGAAATTCAGTGTTGAAGGATATTTCAAACATTAATCTGTTCTAGTTTACTTATTTTTGTATCATCAGTCAGAGAGATTTAAATTCCCATTGCATAATTTTGAGTCACAGGTTAGACCCCAATCAGTCATTCACTAGACCTCTCTGGTGAGGAAAAACATAGATGAGTATTCCTTTAGTGATTATGTTAATCAGTTTTCACATATGGCATTATGTATTTTGAGTAGTGATGCAGTCCATAGAGTCTCCACAGGAATTAAAATAATTTTACACCTCAGTGAACAATCTAAAGTTGGAGACTAGTATCTTTATCAAAACTTTACATAAATCAAAGTCTAAGGATGTGAACTCCCTCCTTATAGATTCCCAATCTTTTTGCCTATGAGGATGTCTGCTTTAGAATTCATTAGTCAAAGAATGAATATAGATGATATACATTTTGTGTCAAGAAAATAGAAAGCTCGGTTCAAATTAAAGGCACAAAATGGTCCATTTATTGTTAACACCAGAGCAGCAAGGAAGGAAGTAGACATTCTACTCAAAGATATGAAATTTAAATCAAGTTTCAGTTGGCCTTATGAGCCCCTATGAGTGATTTCAAAGATAAGGTTTGAGAAAAAGTCAAAACTTTATGTTCACACAAATAGTCCAGAGATTGAGCAGTTTGCAAATAGGGAAGAATGGGAGGAAAACACACTACAAGAAGCTGAAGAGAAGACCACCAGTATGACAAAATTAGAGACTCCAAGATTGAAAGAAAAGGAATTGAAATGGCCAAGAGAAAGCGTGTCACCTATAAGTTCAACACCTAAAGCAACCAGTTTCAAAGTTTTCAAAAGGAGAAAATCAATAAATATAGAAGAGGAGTGATCAAAAGGTAGACAGTCAGAAGAAAAAACTACAATAGTGTTATCAGGTGAGCTTGCTTTTTCATTCCAGTAATCTAAAGAAATAACCTATTGATTCTCCTACTTCTCCTATTTCTCTATCTCCAATTTAACAAATATATTTTCTAGATTTAGAGAGATGAAGAAAAAGAACGATGCATTGAAAAATTCCACTTATACCGAGTTCTAGAAAAATTCATCCACCACTCAACATAGGTTATTATTTGCACTAGACCCTGACAAAAGGAAATTTCAATTGGCATTCCTAGGGCCAAAAGTACCAATTCCTAAAAGTGCAAATAACTAGAAAGCTTTTGTGTTTTCCTTTGATACTAAGCATATACACCCAATAGATCAAATTGATCTCCACAAATGGGCAAGTGAGATGATTTATTCATCATTTACAAGTTCAACCATGGTAGCTTCTAAGTTGCAAACCTCTTGAATAATATTCATTCAAAGCTTAAATTAGAAAGAATGTCTTCCTTAGCCAAGGATACCCGAATAAAAGGGCTGGAATATTTGTTGATAAAGTTAGGGGTGGATCCCAGTGATGTAAATGATGCTGAAGAAATAATCAAAAGAAGAAATCCAGATTTAAAAGACCTCAGAAAACAACTAAATCTACCTAAAATATAAAATCCATAAGCTAAAGTAGGGAAGCTAGAAAAAGAGAAAGAAAACATGTTGAAAATGCTTGTGGAGCAGTACATCCAAATACATAAAGTTTAGGCTAACATGGAAAGGTTGCTGAAGGAAAAGGAGCAAAAAACAAGTGCAGGGACATCTACAATGCATATAGAGACAGTTAGTGAGAAAACAACATAAAAATTATCAAAGCCTATGGGAGATTTATCCCTAAGGAATGTGTAAATTGAGAAACTGAAAGTAGCACTCAAGAGAATGGAGGAAAATGAGCTTAAATAAGAGAATGCATATGTATATGAAATACATGAAGCAAATCAAGCTAACCAAATAGCCTTAAAAGTATTAAGATGAATCACTGACAGCACAAACATTATCAGAATAAAAGGAAAAGATATGGGTTGATATCAATTCAACCATAACAAAGCTTTGGACATCTATTGAGATTATCTTTGAACAAGAAGAATTGGTGACAAGAGAAAAATCAGCCATAACGAAGATTAAAGAAGACTTGGATCACAAGCCAGGAGAGGAAACCATGATAAACAAAGTGATGAATTGAAAGACCAAAGATTATTGGAGGAATAAGGACTTGAAGATAGGAATGCCATAGTCCTAGAAGTCAGAAAAGTTTTGACTAAAAGAAATTTAATGTTACAATTAGAAAATAAATGTCAAAACTTAGAAGTGAAGGTAAAGAAATTCCACAGGAAATTTAATATCTTACGGAAAAAGGGACTTCCACCTCTAAGAGATTCTAGTGGCCAATTGACTCCACTAGAAAATTACCAGCATAGATGACATGAAATAGCAACAGATAGATCAAAATTTTCTAAAGTAAAAGGAAACATAAGCGGTAAAGCATTCACCGAAGGCCTAGAATATGATTTATTTATCCAACATGAAATTCAACATCTATTTATTAGTAGGCCAACTTTTGAAAAGTTCATAAAGGTGGACGAAACATACATAAAATTAATTAAATTCTCCATTCAAGATGACAAAATATGGGACAATTTACTCGAGCTCATCGAGTAAAACATAATGCAACATTTAAGGGTAGTAACACAAAACAATAGGAGTTGAATACACATTTTTCAGGTGTCATCATAGAAAAAGAAGGAGCACAAAGAGAGAAATAGACTTTTAGGCAACAATTACCAATAACACCCTCGAATAGAGTGTTGAATATGCAAATCAGTTCATAAAAGTCTATTTTTATATTGTATTAGTGTGATATATCCAAATCATTTTGGATAAGATTGTATTTTGTAAAGGATTGTATTCGATTAAGCTATTTTTGAATTACACTCTATAAATATTTTGTAATTTGAAGTAAAAAGGGTTGAACCCTTATGATAATCAAAAGACATTATTGTACTTCTCTAAAAGCTTTTGAAGATAATAAAAGGATTCTGACTTCACTCTTAACAACATTTGTGTCCATGTGAGTTTTTATGGTATATTCATATATGTTTTTCATCATATATTTAAGGTAACATAGGAGTTAGGGTAAGGCTAAGTTAAGTATTAACTTCCCTAATAGCCTGCTGCAAATTTATCATCTTTATGGAGATTAGCTAATTGAACTATCCTTGTAAATTAGTTCCTCTGCACCTTTAAATTGTTGTCTCTCTATTATTAGGTCCAGAGAGACTTTTAATAATTGCATCTCTTAGACATAGACTAGAAACTTCTGCTTCTACATCTTTTCCACCTGAAGCAGTTTCACAGCCTGAGCCTTTTGAACTCATAACTATTCCTGCTGAATTCTTAAATTTACCACCTAAAGTTTTGGAACTCTTTTCCAAAGGAGTATATCTTCAATATTCTTTATTAGTTCATCAACTTAAATCCTTTGAGCTTCATGCCTCCCTTTCCGAAGTTTTTGATATATAAGTAGAGCATGAACTTGAATTGCTTGAATTAAAACTCGCTGATTTTATTTCCTCTATTACACATACTTATCCTTCTGTTTCTGCCAAGCCTGAAGAGGGACTCAGTATTTATACAAGTACTTTGTCCTTTGAAGATGAAGAAAAAATCATCCTTTAAGTCCAAAAGCTAGTTGTTCATCCTTAATTTCTCAAAAAGCATACACCTCCACCTTAGTCATCTTTAAGCAAAGTTGTCTCTCTTAAACAAACAATTTTATGACAACCCCAGATGGGTGGATTTAGGCCAACTGTGACAACTCGGTATGAAACATTAATACTTCCACCATCAAATAAACTTCATGACTTTCCTGAAGGATATTTGAAACCTTTGCCCAGATTTAATGGAGAAACAAGGCCATCTATAGAAGATCATTTGGATGCATTCCTTGATTTTGCAGACACTATGAATGTTGAACATGAAGATATTTATAAAAGACTGTTTTTCCAATCATTAGAGGGAAATTTCAGAATATGGTTCATGAAATTACAAGAAAATTTTGTAAATACATGGACTGAATTAACCAATATCTTCAAAAATCAATGGGGAATTAAAAAAGGATCCTATGTATTAGTTAACATAATTTGAAGATTTGAGAAGGAATCTTGGTGAACCTTTTGCTGACTTTATCAAAAGGTTTAATAAGATTTACAAAAATATTCCACGAGACTGTAAATCCCCAGTTACTGCATCTAAAGTTATATTTTCTAAAGCATTTGATGATGATTTTGTTGTAATGCTCAGAGAAAGAAAATATGAAACCTTAACATATATGCAAGCCAATGCAGTTAAGGTAGAAGCTAATAGGTCAACATATAGTAAATTGAAAGCCAAGGTAGAAAAAATTGAAAGGAAAATGAAATCTAGAGAATAAAATGTTTCATCCTCAAAGAATAAAGAAGAGGAACACAAAATAGATGAAATAACTTCATTATTAATAAATTTGTCTAATCGAATTTCAAGGATGGAAACTTAGCCCAAAGTAGCTCAACAAGTTACAAATAGACTTCGAGTACAATATAGAATACCTTTTCAACCACATATGTTGTAGAGAGAGAGACCAAATAATGACCAACAAATTCAACCTCCATTGATGATTAATAATCAAGATCCTAAAGAAATTATACCAGTTATGACCAATGATATCAATTGTTTTGATGACCAGTCTTCTAAAAATGATATTATTCCTCTTAATCAAATTCCTCAACTTGCTCAAAATAAACCATCTATTGAGATGTCGAAATACCATGATTTTTCTGAATTTCTGATTGCTGAGTTAAATACAAGATATGATTTGAGACCTAGACAAGGCCATGGAAGATCTACAAAAAATATTACTTTTGATATTCCATCTGAGAAAACTAGAGTAAATTCATCCATTCCACCCGAAAATTAGCCACAAGACCAGTCTACTATAGAAAAGGCTATCCATACTATTTTCAATGTCGAAAGAGAATTAGAAAGGGTAAAAATTCCAATTCCCTTATCTGGACTTTCAAGGAATCCAGGTTATAAGAAACAGGTTTCTAAATGGATATAGTCTTCAAGTGTAGATGCTGAAGGAGATGTGATTAGCTTACATGATGAGAAACCTTTAGTATTTTTTGGGCTTATTTAAAACATAATAGATAAAAGTGTTCCGCCTTTCTATGTTACATTAAAGGTTCATGATTTTCTATTGTACAACTGTATTTTAGACTCTGGTGATTCTCATAATTTGATGCCTAAAGTTATTATGGACCAACTTTAGTTGCGAATTGCAAGACCCTATCATGACTTGTATACATTTGATTCAAAGAAAGTACCATGCTTGGGGTTAATCAAAGATTTAGTTGTTACTCTTGGTCAAATTCTTGTCAAAAGCATAGTAATGGATATAGTGGTCACAAAATCCCTCCTAAGTTTGGTATGTTATTATCAAGATCTTGTTGTGCTAAGCTTGGAGGAAGCTTACAAATGGATATGTCCTATGCTACCATTCCAGTTTATGGAGGGGAACATTTAAGGCTATATAGGGAAGTCAGGTTTCTGCACACTGTCTGCAAAGCTAATAAAGTGGTAAGTCGCCCTATATATGATATTGATCAAGATATAGGGTGTTTTATTTTAGCCTTAAATCAGCAGTATAATCCACAAAATCAAATTGAAGACATCATAAATGTCCCTCAAATTTCAGAAAATGATGTTTGGAAAATGTATTTTGATGGAGCTTTTTCTAAAGATGGAGCTATGGTAGGAATTGTTTTGATTTCACCAGAAAAGAAAAACATTACTTAATCCTTTAAGTTATATTTTGAAGTCAATAATAATGTAGAAGAATATGAGGCTTTAATTTTGGGATAACAGTTGGCTAAAAACTTGAAAGTGAAAAATCTAGCAGTATTTGGTGATTCAGAATTAATAGTGAAACAAATCAGAAATCTCTGTCAAACAAAACATCCTAGACTCAGAGCTTACAAAAATGAAGTATGGGATTGTGTGGGAAATTATTTTCAAGCTTTTAATATTTCATCTATCCCAAGAGAATATAATATTCATGCAGATTCCTTAGCAGTTTTTGCAAGTACTTTCAAAATTCTAGATTCCTTACAATTACAATATCATATTGAAGTGAAATATAGGCCTTCCATCCCAAACAATTTAAGACACTAGAAAGTTTTTGAAGATGATGAATAGTTAAAGAATTTTTTGCAAGCCATTGATGAATCTTTTGCCTTACATGTTGAAGAAGAAAACAACGGTGATGCAAAAGAAAATGTGGATGAGTCAAGTATGAATTTTAAATAGAAAATGGTTGATCATGATATCAACTAGTTACCTAATAATTATATTCCAAAGGGATTAGTCCCTCTTGAAAAATTGTTTGATCAAAATGAAGTACCAAAATCTTCATTGTTAAATTCACAACAAGAAGATATTCAAGATTGCAATATTGGTACTGCAGAAGAAGTAAGAAATGTCAAAATCTTACCAATTTTGCCTCAGGATGTCAAAGAAAAATATATCAATTTATTCAAAGACTACAAATATGTATTTTCATGGTCTTATGAAGATATTAATACTTACAATACAACTATCATTGAACATAAAATTCCATTGAAACCATGAGCTAATCCAGTTCAACAAAAGTTGAGAAGGATTAATCGAATTTTATTGCTAATTATTGAGAAAGAGGTAAGGAAGTTGTTAGATGTAAAAATTATTGTACCTCTAAGATATCTTGAATGGATAGCTAACTTGGTCCATGTTAGAAAGAATAACGGAGAAATAACACTGTGTGTTGATTTTGGAAACCTGGAAAAGTTATCTTTGAAAGATAATTATCCATTACAAAAGATGGATCAATTGCTTCAAAGAGTAACAAGTTCTAACATGATTTCAATGTTGGATGTTTTTTCTGGATATAATCAGATTTTGGTAAGCCAAGAAGATATGGAAAATACTACTTTCACAAACCCATGGGGAACTTTCATGGATGCAAAAGTTTCTTTTGGTTTGATTAATGTCAGTGCAACATTTTAGAGAGCCATGTATTTGGAATTTAATGGTAAGGTAAACAAATTCATAGTTATTTACCTTGATGATTTGACAGTATTTTCACACTTTGATTCAAAGCATATCAAACATTTAAGAAAAGTATTTCATAGATGTAGAAAATTTGGGATTTCTCCTAATCTTAAAAAATCACTCTTTGCCATGAGGGAAGGGAATTTTTTGGGACATATCATTTCAAAACAAGGAGTTATAATTAACCCTAAAAGTTTTTCAGTAATCAGGTAATCAGTCTTCCTAGGAATAAGAAAGAAATTCAGTCATCCCTAGGGAAGATAATTTTTTTAAGAAGGTTCATACCTAATTATGTTGAAATTATTAAAGACATTACTGATATGATCAAGAAAGTTAATGAAGTCAAATTGACTACCCAAGCTAGATTCTCTTTTTCTCAGATCAAAAAGATAATGTTTGAGTCTCCAATGCTTGCAAGTTCTGATTATTCAAAACTTTTCCGTATTTTCTCCTTTCCCTCAAATACCACAATATCAATAGTTTTATTGTAGAGAAATGAAGATAAACATGACCAGCCAATTGATTTCTATAGTAAAATCACGAGGGATGTAGAACTGAAATATGACATAATATAAAAACAAGCTTATGATTTGGTACAAGCTTTGAAAGCCTTTAGAATTTATATCCTGCATTCTCCTATAATTGCTTATGTGCCTAACAATGCAGTAAAGACAATGTTGACCCAACCTGATACTGATGGAAAGAGGGGGAAATGGATTGTTAGGATGGTAGAGTTTGATTTACATATCATACCTACAAAGCTGGTGAAAGGACAAGGTCTAGCTAAGTTTTTGGCAGAATCAAACTACAAAATTTTGGGTATCAATACAATAATGCAAGTTTTAGGGGAGAAGAATCCACAAGAAACTTCTTCTATTTCAGAGGGGAAGAATCCACAAGAAACTTCTTCTGTTTCAGAGGGGAATAATCCACAAGAAACTTCTTCTGTTTTAGAGGAGAAGAATCCACTAGAACCTTCTCGTAGTTTAGTACCTCTTCCTCTCCATATAGATGAAAAATTTCTATTGTCTCATTGGTATAAAGACATCGTACATTTTTTGCATGAATTCACTCGAAATCAATGTAGATATTTTAAGCTCAGAGCAATGAAATACTATATAGTCAATGGAAATATGTACTAGAAAGATCCATTAAATATTCTCTTATTATGTTTAACTAAAAGTGAAACAGAAGGGGTGATTGAACAGTTTTGTGAAGGAGTTTGTGGAGGTCATTATGCTTGGAATGCAACATCACATAAAATACTTAGAGTAGGATTCTATTAGCCAGATCTGTTTTCAAAGGTTGGATCAAAGGTGAGAAGTTGTATTCCTTGTCTTTTTTTTGTAGGAAAATAAAGGTTAACAACACTCCCTCTTATTCTAGTTTTATGGAAGCTCCTTTCTTACAGTGGGGGATTAGATTTCATTGGTGAAATAATTCCTTCTTCAAGTAATCAACACACATGGATACTAAAATCAAATGATTACTTTACAAAGTGGGTGGAGGCTATTCCTGTAAGAAATTAAACATATGCAGTAGTTATGAAATTCATTGAAGAAAACATTTTGTCTAGATTTGGCTGTCCAAGACAAATAGTTATAGATAATGATCCAACTTTTAGAAGCATAGGATGATCGAATTTTGTCAAAAATATTTTACATCACTTTACACCTTATTATCCACAAGGGAATGGGGTGGAAAATCATAAAAAAAAAATTAATCAAATTCATCAAGAAGGTGTTAGCAGACCATAAAATAAACTGGGATAGTCATCTAAAATATGCAGTATGGGAAAATAGGGTTTCACCTAAAAGGTCTACTGATAAATCTCCTTTTCAACTTGTTTATGGAATAGAAGCTATTTTCCCTACTCAGTTAGCATTTCCAATCATGAAATTTTTGTAGGAATCATATGAAGGGAATGATTATTTTTCAAGAAGAAGAAATCAAATTATTGAGTTGAATTAGGACAGGTAAGAAGTTCAACACAAACTTCTACAATATCAGGACAACATGAAAAGTTTTTTTGATAAAAATGCTAGAGAAAGGGATTTTAGACAAGGAGACTTGGTTCTTAGATGGGATGCAAGAAGAGAAGATAGAGGCAAGAATGTAATGTTCAATAACCTTTGGTTGGGACATTTCAACATTGTAGAAGTCAAGGCAATAATACATTCATTCTTCAAAATTTGGAAGGAAAATACTCCTCATTGACAGTCAATGGGCAATATTTGAAACATTACATCCAATACTGAGTAAGTTTTTTCCATCACAACCATTGTTTATATCAAATTTGTTTACATGTCCAGAGCAAGTGTGATTCTTCACAACAAAGACTCCAGAGCCTGAGGAGAAGGCACATGAATCTGTAATTCTCTGTATCCCTTAGGGCGGAGTAGTCCCCGGATGGAGCCAATGTTGTAACTTATTTTTATCTATGTATTTGATGTTTCTAAAATGCATAAGTTTTTTTCAAAAAATTAGTTAAGTTTAATTTTTGAATTATGTAATAAAGCGAGCTAGTACAAATGGTGCTTTTAGATTTTGAATAGGCGCAAATAGTTGTTTTATTATTACTTTGTAAATAATTCAATTTCCACAAAAGTGTTAAGAAATAGGCACTTTCCAAAGGTTCAGATTATACTCGCCCAGATAAACGACCGATACACTCCCTACAGATAACGAAGGGGGAGGGGGTCTGAAAAGTTTTTTTTTCTAATAACCACTCCTCCTTACGTGATACCCTCTTGTTAATTAGAAGACCCCCCCCTATCATATACCGCTTACCACATACCCCCCCCACAAACCACTTCTGCATTCTTTCACCCTTCCCGCCAACCCTCCCACTATTTTTCCATGCCACTATCACCCCTTTAAAAATAATTATTGTCAAACCTCCCAATAAAATTAGCCAATTTCCCATTGAATTATTAATCACCCTGCCAACATTTAATTCATTAAATTCGATGCACCAATAATGGTAATTCAAAATAAACCATTGAAACTACCCATTCCAAATTTAATGTCTTCTACCACTCCATTGTCCATCCTTTTCGCCATTCGTCCACGAAGATGACCAATCAAATCAATCCTCTGGGCCAACAATCATCATTTTCATCAGGTAATTTCTTCAGTTATCCTTTGTTATATCATTTTCTTGAAATGGCTAGTCAAAAGGGAAAATCCAAATTAGTTGTAGAGAGTCCAACCCAACCTCGATGAACTTCCCTTAGTTGATACACAACATAAAATCACTAAAACCAAATATGAATTCAATCTTTACGAACTTCATAATTGGGCATATCAAATATTTCAGTTTGCCAGTGATGAATTTTGCTTCTAGGAGTCAACGTTGCCCCAATTTTATTTTCCCCAAACTCACCATTTCCTGAATTCATCACCTAGTGTGAGAGTCATTATGTGCTCAACCAAATAGCTATAATGGCCATAAACTATGAAATTTTCTTCTCAATAACCCTCAAGTCCATTTATCAATTATTGTCGATCAATCCCCAAGGCCCCCTTCATCCTTTTTCGATTGATTCTCTCATGGAAATTTTTCAGAAGCTTACCTTTTAGTAGTGAGCCCACATTTTCCATTCTTTTCTGCCTGAAAATTTAGAATTACCAAGAACCAATCCCCCATATTCTTCTTCGATTTTCCCAGAGATGTCTAGACAAATTTCTATGGTTTCATGTATCTTAGGGTATCAAACTAATCAGTGGGTAGATGAAGTTATCCTGGGATTTTTATGAGTGTTTTCATCTAGAAGAAAGTCCTCAGTGCTTTTTAATTTTAGTCAATTTTTATCGGATGTTATAAATGACCAATTCCTAAAATTCACTTCCGAAGGATATTTCAAACATCAGTCTATTCTAGTTTACTTTTTTTTTATCAACAGTCAGAGAGATTTAAATTCCCATTGTAGAATTTTGATTCATAGGTTAGACCCTAATCAGTCATTCATTGGACCTCTCTTGTTAGGAAAAACATAGACAAGTATTCTTTAAGTGATTATGTTAATCAATTTTCACATATGGCATTATGTATTTTGAGTAGTGATGCAGTCCATAGAGTCTCCATAGGAATTAAAAGAATTTTACACCTCAGTGAACAATCTAAAGTTGGAGACTGATATCTCTATCAAAACTTTACAGAAATTAGAGTTTATGGATGTGAACTCCCTCCTTATAGATTCCCAATTTTTTTGCCTATGAGGATGTTTGCTTTAGAATTCATTAGGAAAAGAATGAATATAGATGATATACATTTTGTGTCAAGAAAAAAGAAAGTTCAATTCAAATTAAAGGCAAAAATTGGTCCATTTATTTTTAACACCAGAGCAACAAGGAATGAAGTAGGTATTCTACTCAAACATATGAAATTTAAATCAAGTTTCAATTGGCCTTATGACCCCCTATGATTGATTTCAAAGATAAGGTTTGAGAAAAAGTCAACACCTTATGTTCACACAACTAATCCAGAGATTGAGTAGTTTGCAAAGAGGGAAGAATGGGAAGAAAACACACTACAAGAATCTGAAGAGAAGACCACCAGTCTGACAAAATTGGAGACTCCAAGATTGAAAGAAAAGGAATTGAAAAGGCTAAGAGAAAGCGTGTCACCTACAAGTTCAACACCTAAAACAACTGGTTTCAAAGTTTTCAAAAGAAGAAAATAAATAAATATAGAAGTGGATTCATCAGAAGGAAAATACTCAAAAGAACAAACTACAGTAGTGTTATTTGGCGAGCCTGCTTTTTCATTCCAAAAATCTAAATAAATAACCATTGTTTCTCCTACTTCTCTTGTTTCTCCATCTTCTAGAAAACAAAATATATTTGCTAGATTTAGAGAGATGAAGAAAAAGAACGGTGCATTGAAAACTTCCACTTATATCGAGTTCTGGAAACAATCATCCACCACTCAACACAAGTTATTATCTGCACTAGACCCTGACAAAGGGAAATTTCAATTGGCATTCCTAGAGCCAAAAGTACCAGTTCTTAAAAGTGTAGATGACTATAAAGCTTCTGTGTTTTCCTTTGATACTAAGAATATACACCCAATAGATCAAATTCATATCCATAAATAGGCAGGTGAGATGATTTATTCCTCACTAACAATTTCAACCATGATATATTCTAAGTTGCAAGCCTCCTTGAATAATATTCATTCACACCTTAAATTAGAAAGAATGTCTTCCTTAGCCCAGGATACCAGAATAGAAGGGTTGGAATATTTGGTGATAAAGTTAGGAGTGGATCGTAGTGATGTAAATACTGCTGAAGACATAATCAAAAGAATAAATTCAGATATACAAGAGCTCAGAAAATAGCTAAAGCTACCTACAACAAAGCATCCACAAGCTAAAGAAGTAGGGCAATTGGAAAAACAGAAAGAAAACATGTTAAAAATGATTATAGAGCAGAACATCTAAATATAGAAAATGGAGGTTGACGTGGAAAGTTTGCTAAAGGAAAAAGAACAACAAACAAGTGCATGGACATCTATAGTGTAGACAAAGACAATTAGTGAGGAAACAATTTTTTTTTTATCGAAGGCTATGTGAGATTTATCGCTAAGGAATGTGGAAATTGAGAAGATGAAAGCAACACTGCAGAGAATGGAGGAAAAAGAGCTTAAATAAGATAATGCATATATATTTAAAATACATAAAAATTTCAAGCTAACCAAACAACTTGAAAAGTATGAAGATGAATCACCGACAAGACATACATTATCAAAAGCAAAGTAAAAAATATGGGTTGATATCAATTCAAACATAATAGAGCTTTGGACATCTACTGATTTTATCTTTAAACAAGAAGAACTGGTGACAAGAGAAAAATCAACCATAATGGAGATTAAAGAAGACTTGGATGACAAGCCAAGAGAGGCAAGAAGGATAATCAAAGTGCTGAACTCAAAGACCAAAGAAGAATTGGAGGAATTAGGAATTGAAGATAGGACTGACATAGTCCTAGAAGTCAGAAAAGTTTTGACTAAAATAAATTTAATGTTACAATTAGAAAATAAATGTAAAAACTTAGAAGTGCAGGTAAATAAATTCCACTGGAAATTTAATATCTTATCTCAAAAGGGACTTCCACCTCTAATAGATTCTTGGGGCCAATTGACCCCGCTAGAAAATTACTAGCATAGATTACATGAAATAGCAGTAGATAGATCAAAATTTGCTAAAGTAAAAGGAAACATAAGTGGTAAATAATTCATTGAAGGCCTAGAATATGATTTATTTATTCAACATGAAATTTAACATCTATTTGTTACTAGGCCAATGTTTGAAAAGTACACAGAGGTGGAAAAAGCATATAGAAAAGTAATTAAATTCTCCATTCCATATGATAAAATATGGGACAAGTTACTCGAGCTCATCAAGTAAAACTAAATGAAACATTTTAGGGAAGCAACACAAAACAATAGGAGTTGAATACACATTTTCAGGTTCCAGCACAACAAAGGAAGGAGCACATAGAGCATAAACAAATTTTTAGGCAGTAATTACCAAAAACACCCTCGAATAGATTGTTGAATATGAAAATCAGGTTTAGAAAAGTCTGTTTTTATATTGTATTAGTTTGACATATCCAAGTCATTTTGGATAAGGTTGTATTTTGTAGAGGACTGTATTAGATATAGATATTTTTGAATTACACTCTATAAATATTTTGTAATTCAAATTAAGAAGGGTTGAACCCTTGTGATAATCCAGAGACATTATTGTAATTTTATGAAAGCTTTTGAATATAATCAAAGGATTGTGACTTCACTCTTAACAACATTTGTGTCCATGTGAGTTTTTTTTGGTATATTCATCTCTGTTTTTCATTATATATTCTAGGTAAAATAGGAGTTAGGGTAAGACTAATTTAAGTACTAACTTCTGTGAGAGCCTGCTGCAAAGTTATCATCTTTATGGAGATTAGCCAATTGAAAAATTTGTTCAAATTAGTTCCTATGCACATTTAAATTGTTGCCTTCTGTCATCTCTTGAATATATATTGTTTGGTTGTAGAATTATTCTACATGCATCAACTATATCTGGTGAATTAAGTATTAAATTTGAATGTTTAATTGTCATATATCTTCTACCTTTCCACTTTCAAAATCAATTCAAATATTTTATGTTGTTATGAATGAAAATCAACCCTTTGAACTTCTCAAAAATAGTTGGATTATACAAGTGTTAATGGTTTAATGCATTGGTCATCCAATTCAATTAAAACCCTTACCTAGATGATTTGTCACAGTTCCCCAGCCTAGAAATGTCTATAAAGATACAACACATTCTTCCTCATTAAAATATTTGTTTCTTTCCAATTTGATGTAAGTTCTTTAATTTTATCCAAGATTTTAACATACATATCAAAAATATTATCAACAGAACGCTGAGTCTAATTCATGAATGCTCCAAGGACTCAATTTGACTCTTCAACTTTTTCATGGTGATCTCCTAAATATTTCCAACTCAATTCTATAACATCCTTAGTATAATCATCATGCTTCCTTTTTTTGGTCCTTTTAACCATTGACTTGGTTTGTTAATTGAAATAATACTCACTTGAGGAAGAAATTGTTTTAATGACTAGTTCAATCTTAGATAATGGTTTAAAAATAGAAGAAACAATTGGAATTCTTGTTGAAATATGGGTTAGTGAAATTCTTGGATACCAATCTTTTAAAATTTGCATAGATGATCTAGGAGTATGTGAAGAAATTTGAACAATATCCTTATGAATCATCTAAGTCTCTAGGGTGATTTCCATTGCACTTTGTTGAACTTCTCTATTAATTTCTTGACCACTGTTTGAATGGTTTGTTGTGCTTTTTCTAATTTTTGAACAATTTATTCTTCTAAAATATCCATGCATATACAATTCTTTGGTTGTTCTGTTTGGTTGGGTGACTCAACATCAATTACCATTTTCTCCCTCGTAGAAATATCTTGCTCCTGATATACTTCTTTCTCTATGCTTGGAGGCTTATCTACTTGCTACTATACAATGCTTTCTTTTTCTTTTTCAATTACACCAAATGGAACATTAGATGATAATAATGAAGTAAGATCAAATGGAACTGGGGACTTTGGTACTTGAACATTTTTCTCTGGCATTAATATAGAATAAGTTTTCGAAGGAATATCAGTGAATCGAAAAGTCAAATTTTCAGATAATTTTATTTTTTCAAAAGGAGTTGAAGTATAAAGACTCTTATGGTTAATATAAAAATCATAAGTATTCTCCATAAGCTTTTGAACTTTATCCTTCTCCTTATATTCCATGGATATTTTCTCTTTGAGCTAATAGGTCAAAGATATCATCATGAATAAAAAAAATAATCATACAAAGGTTGTTGATGTTGAAAAACATTTGACATGTTTACCGATTTGTAATGATTTATGACAATGTTTTTAGGGTGATATCTAAAATAGGGAAAAGAATGCAATCAATTATTCTGCAATTATTCTACTTCAACCACACCATTTCCTCTATCCTTTAGTACCATTTAACCAACTTTAATGTTTAATCTGGCCACGCCTTATTTTGCATTCGATGCAACATCCTAGCTTGACCATGGAGTGGTATCTGATTGGCTATTTCTATGAGAGCAAGCCTATCGGGTTTATATCTTGGCAACACATTAGGTCCTAACTTAGTTCCATAAATTATGATAAAAGAGAAGCTTTATTCAACAAAACAATCTCCAATTTCAGATAGAGCTTCTTCAAAATTCTTACTAATTCTAGGGGGAGTTTTTCCAAATAAAACTTCATGAAAATGAATCATGGTATTGTTGAAGATATCATTAAAGTGTTTTTTTTAAATGAATTTCCCATAAGATAGTCTATAATCCTATATGGTTTGTTGATGATCAAAAGAATATATTAATTCCATTAAAGGAAATGAAACAAAAGCCATGACAACACCCATGAGGTAAGAATAAGTATAAACCCTTTTCAAATCTAAGAGGAGAAGCTATAGATATTTTAATGGATTCTAAAATATTTTAAGACATGATATCTACCCAATTGAATCTCTTTGACTTTTTTTGAATTCCATATATAATAGGAATCAATTCAAGCTTACAATGATACATATTAGCTTATCCATATAATCTAGAAAATATCTTGACAATATATCTGCAAGGGGGTTTGAAGATTGCTATTGGATGATTTTTCCTTGTTTTCAATTTGCATCTTTCAGGATCATAGAGCCATTATTTAATAACTAAGTTATAATCCTTATTTTTCTTATTGGGAGCATTATCATTGAATTCATCTAAAAGATCTTTATTCAAAATAATTTAAGGAGGATTTCACTTATAAATATTACTAAGGACTCCAGGATTCTAGGAGGAAATCACATTCTGATTGTGGTCAAAGATTGAACAAGTTTGAATATGAGTGTGCATCAAAATCCAAATTATCATATCATAGTAGGGAAAAATATTGTGTCTAGTTTCGATTTTATACAATTATGTTTTTCTCATTTGTTTATAATCTGAGGAGAACTCATCATCTAAATTTCCTGATTCTATACATTTTCTCTCATCAAAATAACTAAATATTTCCCATGAGTGCTTCCCTGCACCTTGAGTTTTTTAGGTAAAATCTGAAAAGAGTGAAGGATTTAAATTGGTATGAACAATTTATAAGACTTACGTGACTGTCATTTTTATTTTGATTTCCTAAATTGCATGTCTAGACTTCTGTGTTTTTCCCTTTTTACCCATTTTTTAGATAAACTGTAACATAGTAAAACAAGAAATAAGAAAACAAATTTTATTAGAACATCTGAGCAATTTTTAAAATATAGTTTAAAGTAAATTTGATACTAACCAGTAGAGAGAAAAATTGGTGGAAGTTTGTTGTCATTTTTTCTGAAAAACAAGAGTTTCATTCATGAAGCGTTTGAGAAATTTTAATGTGGAAAACTCAAATTTTGGGCATTTAACAACTTCTTGGGAGAAACAAATAATGAATTAATAAAAAATCATGTAGAACAAATAACACTTGTAACATGCACACTGGTTCATTAATGTCCATGAAATTTTAAATGCAATCCAACGATTAAACCAGTTGTAAAACAAGGTTGTACTCGAGTAATTAGGAGGTCAAAGTTTTATTTGTCTGTTAAAACTTTATTTCACATTCGTTTTCCAATTTCCTAACCTCTGGTGTTATTTATGTAAAACAAAACAAAATGAAAAAATAATGAAAAATTATATAAAAATAAAAAGAAATGCATAAGCTCGCTGGGAGGTCGAGAGTTGAGGTTATCGGAAATCGATAGACAACTCATGTGATCTAAAAGTTAGGAAAATTAGGATAGTTAGAAGGTCGGGAGTGATGAGGTCAAGATAAATTTCAAAATATTTTAATGCTATCGAGCTTCGACCTCTGACCTGAACCATTTATCATTGAAATTTTTATTTTTATTTTTTAAAGTTTTAACAATAATAAGTATGGTCGTTTGCAGCATTTTTAAAATAAGCAATAAATTAAAGAAAATTGAAGGGTCCCTATTTTTAAAATTTTAAAATAAAGGGGGTTTTTTTTAGACCTAATAACAAGTTGAACAATGAACACCAAATTTCAAGATTGAATTGAATTGCAAAAGTGGAGGGTTGTCATCTATAAAATATATCCTAAATTCCTCTAAGTTGGTGTCTATGAAGGATTGGTGTACTCATCTTCATGATAGGTTGGAGCTTGCAATTTTTTTGTAAATTATTTCTTACATAGGATTTGTGTCCTCACAAAGTGGTTGTAGTAAATTAAGGACTCTTTGCAAACAATTCAAGTGTTTCTTCTTCAAGTTTGGATCTTCACTTTAATTTTTGTGTTCATGCATTATGTTTATACTTGATTATGTGATGATATTTTATTAAGTGAAAATAATTTAAATCTAAGTGAGACTGTTTCACCCCCACTTCTTAGTATCATTGTGAATTTTCAACACCCCTCTTCCTCCTAGTTTCTTGGTTATAACATATTTGAATATCCAACGAGGAATCAAATTTAATGCCAACTATTAAATAGAGTTACAAATTTGACCCTTCTAGAGTATTATTCATAGTCCCCATGTGGATGGCCCCTTTTGCACAAGTAATATGGGCTGATGTGGCATCCTTAAACCATGGTGGTCAATCAGAAAGGATAACTTCTGGGTGGCATAACACTTGCATATGAACTCCAATTGACGTCTTTATTGCACCGTTATAAAGGTCTTGAGTGTAGAGAATCACTAGGGGGATTATAATTAACAAGATATTTTGGACCCCAGAGTAATTATTTGATGCCTCAAACTACCTATGGAAGGTTTAATATCTGAATTCTCAAAAATAAGATTCAAAGGTAAAAATGTCCTTGTGAGCTAATTCCTCCAATTTTTCCACTCTGAAAGCATTAAGACGGATGAAAAATAATATAATGATCCAATCAAGGTCATACCTACTAATTTTGGGAGGATTTCGGTCCCTAACCTATGTTACTAAATGAGGTGAGGTAGTTTTTATTCTTCCTTCTCCTTGGAGTACCATTTTTCTTTACTTGGAAATTCCCCTTTAAGACCAATCTACCAAAGGTCATGCTACCCCTATATTATAGTTATAGAACTCTTCTACAAAATATATCCTCTATCAAGTTTTCTTGAGCATTTTATTCTAATTCCTCTATGGAAGGTAGGACCTGATATTCTTTCTAATCCAACATTTAAGGCTCATAGATTTTTAGATTTTCCACATTCACCATTGATTAAATGCTTATGCATGGCGAAAGATAAAGTCTGTAGGCATTATCTCTCATTTTTTCTAGTATCTTAAAATTAAGAAACATATTTTTGATTCTTAAATTCCTTACTAGGACCTTATAACCTCTCCTTGTTCAACTAAAACCACGCTTTGTATCCCACTTTTAAGACTTCTGTTATGAAACCAGCTCAAGAAGAGATAGAAAAGATAGATCAACGCCTTAGAATTCAGCCTCTTCGAGGGGGCAACCTCCTTTACATTACATAAATGAACAATTCTTGGATGATTCAAATGACAAAACCTCCTTTCTATATATAGGAGTCTAAGGAGTCACAATATAATCCAACCGACCTAACAATAATAATATAAAGCCACAAAAATAACAATAGAGGGATTCTATGGGCACATTAATAACAATATGGGGGCAATGGGGGCACAACAATATAAATAAGGGGTATAACTACAATAGTAATGGGGTAATCACTAGTATTATAGGGACCCAACATGCCCCTCTCCTTCAAAAAAGTGTTGTCCTCAACGCTTGAGTAGTTCTGGATACTTCTGCATAAAATTCTCATCCTCCCATGTGGAATCTTCAGCGGATAAGTTCTTCCACTTGATAAGATACTCTGAAATTGATCGATTTCGTAGCTGTCGAGTTCTTGTTTCTGTGACTGCTTCCGGTTCCAATATAATTTTTCCTTCCTCGTCAAGTTCTGGCAATATTGTTTGAACTGGGAGCTTGTCGCCTATAACCTTCTTTAAACATGAAACATGGAAAACTGGGTGCAATCGAGAAGCTGCAGGAAGCTCCAATTTGTATGCCATAGTACCAATCTTTTGCAACACCTTGTACGGACCATAATACTTTGGTGATAATTTATTATCCTTCTTAGCTTGCTTGAGGGACATTTGCTTATATGGTTGTAGCCGTAGGAATACCCAATCACCTACATCAAAACTTCTTTCACTGCGATGTTGATCTGCCTGTTGTTTCATTCTATTCTGTGCCAACACGAGGTTATCCTTTAAGAGTTGGAGGACTTGTTGTTGATGTTCGATGTGATGTTCCACTGCCTGAACCTTAGAATTTTCTCTTAAATATGATGTGATGGATGGTGGTTGATACCCATAAAGTGCCATAAATGGGGTCATTTTTGTTGCTGTATGGAAGGAAGTGTTATACCACCATTCAGCCAGAGGCAACCATTTGACCCATTGTGTCTGTTTATCAGATACAAAGCAACGAAGATATCCTTCCAAACATTTGTTTACTATCTCAGTTTGCCCATCAGATTGAGGATGATAAGATGAGCTATGAGCTAACTGAGTACCAAGACAAGAAAATAATTCTGTCCAAAAATTTCCAGTGAAAATGGGATCTCTGTCACTTACAATAATCTTTGGGTTTCCATGTAGCTTTTGAATTGTTTCCATAAATGCAGTAGAAACTGTACTGGCTTTAAATGGATGTGATAATGCACAAAAGTGTGCATACTTGGTAAGTCTGTCAACTACCACCATGATGACACTCTTTCCCTCAGACTTGGGTAAACCTGTGATAAAATCCATTGAAACCTCCTCCCAACGTTGGCTTGGAATGGATAAAGGTTGTAATAGACTCGGTGTCTTAATTGTTTCAACTTTATTTTGTTGGCAAACCAAACATTCTGCCACAAACTTTTGAATATCTGATTTAAGGCCATCCCAAAAAAATTCCCTCTTAACCCTGTGGTAAGTTTTTAAAAATCCTGAGTGCCCTCCTAAGGGAGAAGTGTGCAATTCCATAAGAATCTTTTGTTTTAGCTGGGAATTCTTACAGAGGTATAAGCGATCTTTGTACCATAACGAATCATTTTTCCAGCTAAAAACTGGAATCTTGTTGTAGCTTTCGAATAAGTGCCCACACTTCTTCATCATTCTTCCATTCCTCCCTTGCTTCGTTTATCCAATCTGGTTGGATAATAGAAATGGCGCACAACAATGCTTCCACATCCTCATCCTTTCTTGAGAGTGCATCTGCCACCACATTTTGCTTCCCTTTTTTGTAGATGATTTCAAAGTCATAACCCAACATCTTTGTGACCCACTTTTGTTGCTCTTCAGAGGATAATCTTTGTTCTAAAAAGTATTTAAGGCTATCATGATCCGTTTTTACCTTGAAGTGTCTTCCCATTAGGTAGGGTCGCCATTTCTTAAGTGCATGGAGTATTGCCAACATTTCCTTCTCATAAATAGCTTTGCTTAAAAACTTTCCCTTGATTGGACGACTTTCAAAAGCAATGGGTCTTTCATCTTGCATTAGAACAGCACCAATTCCATTTCCTGAAGCATCACATTCCACAATAAAGGTTTTTGTGAAGTCCGGTGTAGCTAAGACCGGTGCTTGGCACATTGCCTCTTTAAGATGTTCAAAGGCCTTTGTTGCTTCCGGAGTCCATGAAAATGCATCTTTCTTCAATAATGTTGTTAGAGGTGCTGCTATTCTCCCATAATTCTTAACAAACTTGCGATAATACCCTGTCAACCCAAGAAATCTCGCAGATGCTTTATGGATGTGGGGATTTTCCATTCCTTAATGGCTTTAATTTTGCTAGGGTCTACCTTAACTCCTTCATGAGATACAATATGACCCAAATATTCCACCTCCTGGACTCCAAAGAAACATTTGGATCTTTTTGCATATAATTGTTTCTCCTCCAATAGTTGTAGCACCCTGTCAACATGTTCAACATGATCCTTCCAAGACTTGTTGTAGATTAGTATATCATCAAAAAATACTAACACAAATTTTCTAAGGAATGGTTTGAAAATTGAATTCATCAAACCTTGAAATGTTGAAGGTGCATTGGTAAGGCCAAAAGGCATGACCAAAAATTCATAATGACCCTCATGAGTTCTAAATGCCGTTTTCGGAATGTCTTCAATCTTCATTCTGATTTGATGATATCCTGAACGAAGATCCAACTTGGTGAAGTAAATTGATCCATGCAATTCATCCAGTAATTCATCAATGACAGGAATGGGGAACTTATCTTTAATAGTGAGCTTGTTGAGCTCCCTATAATCCGGACACATGCGCCATGATCCATCCTTCTTGTGCACCAATACTACTGGAGCAGAGAAAGAACTTTGACTCGGTTGAATTATACCAGCCTCTAGCATTTCTGCAACCATACGTTCAATTTCACTTTTTTGGACATAGGGATATCTGTACGGCCTGATGTTTGGAGGAACACTTCCTGGAATCAGATGAATAGCATGATCATGATCACGCATAGGTGGGAGACCTTTGGGAGTCTCAAATACCTTGGAATGATTGTCCAGGACTTTTTGGAGATCTGGAGAAATAGATGATTCCAATGTGGAAACATCTAGCGAACATAATTGTGCAATTACACCTCTTTGCTCCTTTTTTAGAAGCTTTGTCATACCATTAGAGCTGATTATCTTTCCTGGTTTCCCTGCAATACCCCTTAATTCAACTTCCTTTCCTTCCTTAGAAAATTTGATGAAAAGTTCTTGAAAATTAAAAGCTATTGTACCCAAGGATTGTAGCCATTGGACTCCTAGTACAACATCAGCACCTCCCATTGGAATGGAAAGCATTGGGCTAGTCAATACATATTCTCCCATGGATAGCTTGATATTATGGCACTTTCCAGAACAATTTATTGTTCCTCCATTTGCAATCATCACTTGACACTCTGGTGCTGGATATAGGAAGCAATTCAATTCTTTTGCTACCCTACAATGAATAAAATTGTGGGTGCTTCCTGAATCAATCAACACTATTACCTTTTTCTTCTTGATTTGTCCTTCTATCTTGATGGTTTGAGGAGTGGTAATTCCCGCCAATGCATTACAAGATATGGTCGGATTTATTTGTTCTTCATCTAGGCTTTGTTCCTGGAGTATATCCTCTTCTTTTGACCTTTCTTGCTCCTTTTCTTCTTCCTCTTCACAATCTATGTAGAATAATTTCTTCTCAGCACACTTATGACCTTTAGTGTATTTGCTATCACAACTGTAACAAAGCCCTTTTGCTCTTTTTTCTTCCAATTGTTGTGGTGTCAACCTTATAGGTTGTGGAAGACTAGGGGCAACAACACTTCCGTCTTTATAGTTGTGAGTGGTATGCTTCCTGGTTGCCATAATTTTGCTTTCCATTTTTCTTGCTAACCTGAATGCCTTCTCTAATGAATCAGGTTCCCAAAGGCGAACATCATGTTGGATATTATCCTTTAAAGACCCTATGAACACATCAATCCTATGCTCCTCTGGAATATCTTTTACCCTTATGTTCAATTTTTGGAACTCCTCAATGTGCTCCATTATTGAACCCTTTTGTTTGAGACTTATCAATTGGCTAAAAAAAGTGTTGCTTTTTGTATCCTCATAATGTGCTATCAATTCTTCCGTAAAAATTGCCCAAGTGATAAATTGTTTACGAGAGCAAAGCCATTGATACCATACAAACTGATTTGGTTCCAAATATAAAGTTGCCATACGTACCTTTTGTGTGTTTTGCACATTATTGAGATCGAAGAATTGCTCCATCTGTAATATCCATGTGGCGGGATCCTTGCCATCAAACTTCCTCATATCGATTTTTGGAATATGGTGGGTCTTCGATCCAACATTAGAGTCTATGGAATCATGATTAACATTTCTTTTGTTCACATCATGAGTTTCCTTTACAACCTTTTCACCATTAGTAAGTATTTCTTGTAGAAAATTTGTCAAATTTGCCATGTCTGTCTTCAAATCTGTCCTCAAATCTGTCTTCAGATCATCCATCTTAGCTTCCATGCCCTTTATCTTAGATTCCACGCCATTTATCTTAGCATCTGTTAGCTTTTGTGAGCGTGACATTTGTTGCACTTGTTCTTGTAATTTTGATATATCATGTAGCATTTCTTCCTCTTCTTCATGAGTCATGCTAGAGCTTTCAGGTTCCTTACTAGGTGTTTGCATTTTCTTTCCTCGGGGCATCAGTTACCGATAATAATGCTTTACTATGCCCTTTGAATTCCTTCAAACCAAGCTTATGCAAAAATTAAAAAAAAAAAAAAAACTACACACCTTTTTTACTTTGTAGAAGCCTGATATTGAATCTGATGTATCTCTGTAATTTCGAATCATCCAGTTCTGAAATTGTGACCTGTAGTAGCCTTCTATGTCCTCTTTCCAATGCCACTAGTCTGATCCAAATTGGATTCTCCAAGAAAGAGTTATGAACAATCTCCCGCAGTGACCTGATTATAGACTAGTTTAGTAGAGCGAACTTGTATGAAGTGCCACGTGTCACTGTTTCAACCTTTGACTCTGAAAAACATATAAAAGAAAACTACAGTCCATCCTCTTTCTGTACCTTCTTACGAAATTTCAATCCGATGCTCAGAAAGAAAGTTATGACGATTTTCCCCAGGTCACCTGTTTTGAGTGTAATTCAGGAGTCTGCAAAAAGACCAACTTCCTCAGATCATATCTCCAAAAATATCGTGCGAAAAGCTCTGAAATTCGGACCCAAGGTTCAGCGCGATTTCTTCTCAAATGGGTTTTTTTTGCGACTTCTGAAACGTCACAGAAAAAAGTTATAGCGAAAATTCCACGATGACCTGTTTGGAGCAGCGAAACCCTAGAATCCAAAGCTCTGATACCAAATGTTATGAAACCAGCTCAAGAAAAGATAGAAAAGATAGATCAACGCCTTAGAATTCAGCCTCTTCGAGGGGGCAACCTCCTTTACATTACATAAATGAACAATTCTTGGATGATTCAAATGACAAAACCTCCTTTCTATATATAGGAGTCTAAGGAGTCACAATATAATCCAGCCGACCTAACAATAATAATATAAAGCCACAAAAATAACAATAGAGGGATTCTATGGGCACATTAATAACAATATGGGGGCAATGGGGGCACAAAAATATAAATAAGGGGTATAACTACAATAGTAATGGGGTAATCACTAGTATTATAGGGACCCAACAACTTCTTTATTCTATGTTGATCATGCCTGACCTTGTATGTTTCTTGTGACTTCTTCAATGTCTCTTGTACTTGCAAATGGATCAACCTATTTTTATTAAAGCAAATTCTATTCTTAAAGAATCCACTGTGAGATCCTGCCTCACTCCTCCTTGGTGCCCATATACAATATCTAAAGGTGAAAGTGGAAAGTATCCAAAACAAGTTTCAAATGGGGACCTAATAGTAGAAGTGTGGATTGCTTTATTATATAAGAGTGATGTGTATATTCTAGATTTTCATCCTAGGTATTTGAATGCTTCTAATTATAAACCCTAAAAAACTGCAACAAATTCATGTTTATTACTATTTTCCATTTGTATGTGAATGAAATGTTGTATAATTATTCAACTTTGTGGCCATATTCTCCCAAAATGTACTCCAAAATTCACTAATAAATCTCATGCCTTTGTATAAAATTATGCTCCTTGGTATCCTAACATGCACCCAAACTTGTTCAAAGAATATGTATGCTTCTTCTTTCCCTCAAATGGTCCTTTTATAGGGCACGAGATCACAAAACCTTTAAACTACCATGAATAGGTAGTAGTGTCCCTTATTGGTTGTTGGTAAGCCTCCCACAAAGTCCATGGAAATGATTTCCCAATGATGAGTGTGCACAGGTAAGGCATGTCATAGACCCTATTTCTTGTTACTAGGTTTGATAATACAACAAAGCATACATCCTCCAATGAATCTAGCTACAACTTCTTACATAATAGTCTAGTACACATATCTCTATAAGTTTGCCACTATCTTCCCTACACCAAAAGACCCTGCTACCTTGGAGATGTGGGCCTCTTTGATTAGCTACAGTCACTCACCTTTAGGAATATGTAGCTTGTCAAATTTGCAGAGTAACCGATTGTAGAGATGATAGCCAATTATGTTATCTCCATTGTTCACATGACTTTAGTTTTACAACTGCTGAAAAATCTCCTTGAAGTCCTCATCCTCTATATATGCCTCTCTATATGCATCATGGGAAAAAGGATCCATGTGCATTAGAGTTCCCAAAGTTGTAATTTTTAATGATGGTGGCCTTAAAAGAATATCATGCAGGGAAAAACAACAAAGAAGAACCCAAGAGGCCTATATAAAATAATACCAACAATAAGAGTCAGAACCAAGGAAACAAGAAGAAGAACCAGCAATAAATCAAGTAACAAAACCAACAACAATAGGGAAAAAAAAAAAAAAAAAACCTCAAGGAACACCTACATTTAGAATATATTTTTCTTGAAGAGTGGATCATGACAGTTTTGTAAAATTTCAAAGGAAACAAAGTCCTTTTGTTCCCTTCATGCATAAGATAGAATGTTAAAACTGTCATATATTTGGGCATGTTACAACTAACTGTAGAAGTAGAACATATAGATCTAATTAGTGGAGCTTGCGGTAGTATCAACAACCAAGGAGTTTGGCCAAAAGGTATAATCACAATTTTAATGGTTATTGCTATTCATGTAACCTATTTGGCCATAAGGAATCTGATTGCAGATCTAACTATTTGAGGAGAAGCACATTGCAATCAAGGTATATATCTGACACAAGAAATAGGAGATTTGATCCTCTTGCTTCATATCTTCACCACGTGGAGTGCTACACTTGTCATAACTTTGGCTATATGGCAATAGGTTGTTTATTTTCCTGTTACTCAAGGAAAAATTGGAAAGGACAAAAAAAACAGAAAGCTCCTAGCAAAAAACGAGTGGAGGAAGAAAAGAAGCAGCCAAAGACCGTATGGAGAAAGAAGGAACAACAAATCTTCAAGTAACGAAGAAAAAACCATCTTGGAGTCCATGCTTATTTCATGCATAATTATAGAGGACTGCAGATGCTTACAAGCCTAGCATGGTCTCCTAGGGAGCGTATGGTAGAGTATGGTAGCTTGAGGATTACCGAAAACATGAATTTTGATCCAATTTAGCCATCCATTTTTAGATCAGTATGATCAACTACTCATGAGGTATGATCTCAGGGGGAGTGTTGGCAACTAGATATGTACCTGAAGTAGAATTGGAAAAATTCATGAGAAAGGAGGCCTGAAAAGGACTAACACATGGTATCAACGAGCCATAAAGCATTTATAATGTTACCCATTGTCTGGTAGAGAGAGTTCTAATGCATGACAAAGGAGTAGGGGGAGCGTTAATCTGTTTCTGATAATTTTCTCCAGAATTTTGCATGCATTTTAGGTGCTAGTTCTAGGGCTTCAAGGCATCTTATTTATATTGTTATTTGTTTTCACTCATGTTTTCTTTGTAGCTAGTATGCTTAATGTTTATGAGTGGAAAATCATGTTATCTCAACCTTGTTTCAACTTTTATTGATCACCTTTAAGCTACCCTAACATGAAGACATGTGGCAATGACATGCATATGTGATTTGAGACATGGGCCAACCATATGTACGCTGTTATATGTAGTTTGTTACAACCATCTACCTTTTATTGTTTTATCATTATGTATTGTTTTAGAGTCCAGTCAATAATATGTTGAGTCATCATGGTATTAGGAATGTCTTGGAGGAGTTTCATGGAGTTATATTTGCAGCCACATGTATGGCATGATGTTGATGTAACAATCATGTTTTTGAGTCATTAGTCCATAGGAGATGTTGAAAGAAACAATGTTCTTTGTTGTAAAATCCATGTAAAATGCTCATGACACTATGTACTTGTATTGTGTCATCAGTGGTCATCTAGTCATGAGTCATGAAGTCATTCTAGAGTCATGTCTGAGGTCTTATGACGCTACTACAACCATGTATATATAATGTTATATGTTTTTTTTAGTCATGGTCATGTGGAGTCTATGTCCATATGGTGCTTCTTTTTTGGTAAGGAAGCATTGTTTGCAACAAAAGTGGTTCATTATAGGTTGGAGTTGTTTTTGGAGATGTCACACATTCAGGGGGATCATTTTATGTTCCTATTGCTTCAACCATGCATTGTTGGCATTGTGATCCGCTTGAGGTGTTTGTGGTGTACCTTATGCCATGCTATTTCCATTGGCGATATTGATCTCATGATATGAGTAGAGAGGTCGTGATTGACTATTGGTGTTGTTGACTCGAGATGTACATGTGTTCCTGCTATGTAGTTGTTTAGAGATTGTGTGTGGTTGCCTCATGTGGCTGTTGTTGGATATTGTTGCACATTGTTGTTTTTTTATGCTACTTATGGTTGCTTGTGTGTATTGCTACTATTGCTAAAGGTCTTTGGTTCATATGCTACTTGCTATTGATATGGAGGGCATGGATGATTATTGATGTACATTTTTTTTAGCCATGTGGTCACATGCTTCAGTACTTGCACTTGTTTTATTTTTGCCTCATCATATGGAGTTGACCCTTCACCATTGATGTCAAAGGGGGAGTGATAGAAGAGGAGTTTGATTTAGAGGTTGTGTGGTTGCCATCAATGCCAAAAGGGGAGATTTTTGGCATTATGGATTGTGTAGTTGTAGCTGGTGTGTGTTGGCATTGATGTCAACCTTGTAGCATGCATTGTGGATGTTCAGTCATGCATATGTTTGATTGGTTGGGACTAGTTGTGTTGGCACTGAGCTGGTTGTGTTGGCCTCATGATGCATTGGTGATGTCTTGTGATGATCTTCATGATGCATTGATGTCAACCTCATGATGGTTTGCATGTTGGAATTGATGTAGGATGATGGCATTCATGTGGCTTGATGCTTGGACAAGTGTTGATCTATGTTGAGGAGCTTGGCAGGTTAGGTATTCATGTTGGGCCTATACTCATGACTTGTTGCAGTGGTGTTTTGGGCTCATGATGATGTTGGAGAGATGTTATAGACTTGTGCAGATGTGTTGTAGCTTGTGCAGGTGTCAGAGGAGAGTAGAGGACTTATTGGCACTCATGTCAACTAGTTTGAGAGATCTTGGCATGTTGATCAGTTAGACAGGGTTGGAGGATTTGATGTGATGTTTTAGAGGCTTTACATGAGCTTACAGAGGGTCTACAACATTGGGAGATGCTTAGGGAAGCATATGGTCAAGTTCAGGAGGTTTTGGAGTAGTTTCAACTGATTTTCAGGATTGAACAAAGGGTAACTCGGGTCCTCCAAATAAGATATGTGTTATAACTCAGGTTGTCTTCATTAGAAAAGTGTTAATCCTGATATTAACGCACTTACCAAAGGTATAAGGAACATTACCATGTACATACTTTGTTTTCCCCACATTACTTGCACATTAGATGTTTTCCAGAAGTTGAACAATGGTAATTTCCCATGGTATGAGTTGGAATATTCTGTTGACTTAATCTATAACTCAGATAAGTGTTTAGTGTGTGAATACATTGATGATATGAGTAGTGGAGATGGTGGAGAAATTTTCTTAAGTAGAGGAGAAGATCCATCATTCTTAGGTTATATTGTGGAGTGAAGGGAGAGTAGATGTAACTGCAGACAGAGGAGGTCGAGCGCCCAAAACACATGTGCACATAGAGGCTGATTTACTAATGCATGTTCATATACATATGTAATGATAGAGGTCAAAGACTAGTTTTATGCATGGATAAGCGAACATAGTGACCGAGTTTACTACTACAAACTAGTCCTAATGGCTACATTATTGTATTCAGTTCATTAACTACTGGTTGGTCATATTATTGTAGAGTTGATGCATCAAATTGAGCCACTATCTTGCTGGTGTTGAGAGCATACTATTGGTGGTGTTTATGATTATGATTTTCAAAGAGTCTTGTTGTCGGAGTTCGTATTGCAAAGCTAAATCAAGTTTATTAGAGTGTCTTGGGATCTATTATGAAAATAGATGAAACAAGGTCCACATAGAGCAGAGGAGCAGTGACTTCATGAGAGTGGAGTAGGTATTTTGAAGCTTCAATGAAATGAATAGTTTCTCCATACAATATTAGTTGGATAGTCCAATCAGAGTTAGGCAAGGATCATTGATCGTAGTGGTCTTCAACGGATGGCAGTCCCTAGATCCATGTGAGAACATAGTCTTCTCAAATGATCAGTAGAATCGAGTCTCCTGGCTGATGGGAGTTAATTGATTGTATATGAGGTCGAGTCTCACAAATGATGGGAGTAAGAAAATCTATGTAAAAGATCATTTCTGAACCTAATAGAGATTCAAAGTAGTGCAACAACATCGACGATGGTTTTTTGATCAGAGAAGGGTTTTCCACCAGATATCTTGTGTCTCATGTGTGATGATGGTTTTTGTAGTTTTTTTTTTATGGTTTTCTTTTAATATATGCAACATATGTGTTTACATGTTTATCATTTACATTCACATGATATATGTTAAGTTGCTAACAAGTGTGTGATTCAGTAAAAGTAAATTAAAGGCAAAAATTGCGAATAAGTCACACTACTAATTCATCCCCACCCTTCGTAGTGCTCAAGGTTTCCAACAACAAGGATGATGGAAAGAAATATGAGGGTCAACTCAAGGTATGTAAAAGTAAAAGTTGGTTAAGGTGTATATATTTGAATCTATTTTCTAATATATCAAATCACCTCAAATGTAGTTGGAACCCACTTAGTTGGATAGAGATTTGAAAGATATTTCCATTGGTATATGGAAGTTCAAAAATTCCCTCATGCATCACAAGTTATCGCTAGTCAAAGGTGAGAACCCCCAAAGTCAAATATGCAACGTTAAATTGGCGGAGGACCATTTGGAGTTAGTTAGTTTGGCGATGTTTCCAAACGTGACAGAACCTTTTAGTAGAGTGGCTAAACAATGAGCTGGGAAAACGTGGTGAATTTTCCATATTGGGTTTTCCACCTAATATATGGTTTCCTTATGTGATGATGTTTATGTGTTGATCATTGATGATATCATGATTTATTTATGCTTATGCATGTTTCTCATGGTTTTATATGTTCTACTACTAGTTAATTGTTTAATGTGTTGCTCATAAACTAATGCATGATTGACTAAATTGTTTAAAAGGGAGAAAAGTTTTAAATTGGTGATTTTCGGTACAATACTAGTTCATCCCCACCCCCTCTCAGTATTGTTCATGCTTCCAAAAATTGTTATTAGAGTGGGGGATCTTGGTTGCAGCTTAATCGCTGGAGAGTATATTTGGAGAGTGTTGGTAAAAAAATTGACTTTTTTTTTTTCTCAGAATGAATCCTTTAGGAGTATTTGTCCTCACTGCTACAAACTTCAAGGTATGGAATAAAAATGTTAAATCTCAATTATTATCCTGTCAACCTAACATTTGGACGTAGGTATGTGAAATATGCGGCAAGGATCCACCTTCATATTAAGTGATACAACATAATTCTCAAGTGAGATGTATTATTTATGAGAATCTCCATAATGTAGATTTGGAGAAAATAACAGATCTGAAATATGCCAAGGAGATTTGGGACATACTGCAAGTGTTGTTTGGAGGTGATAGTATTAGAAATGGAGAGGTCGAGAAGAATATTAAGAAGAAGAAAAAGAAAAAGGGCCATCAGAATCAAGAATCTCAGCCGAAAGAATCACACATGCTATTGTGAATGGTTCAGTTGATCATTGAGAACCAGAGGTATTGCAACAAAATGGATCTAAAGGTATAAATACTAATGAGTTTTTTTTTAAGTTATACATTGGATGGTTTTGATGATATCCATGTTGAGTTGGATAGTTAAGATGAGATTTATATTAAGCTTCTTAAAGTTGAATATGAATCATCCATGGATGTAGTGGAAAATCTATATGCTGAAGTTAGTATACTAACAATTTCATGCAAAGATCAAGAAAACATTTTTCATATATGTGATGACAAGGAGATTGATCTGAAAAGAGAGATAATTAGTTTGAATATCTGTCTACAAGAAGTTAAAAGAATTGAAGAGGTTATGAGCATCCGAAAAAAAGAGAAGGGTTGAATTGAACAACTTGAAGGTGAAGTTTTCATGTAGAGAAAGCAACTTGAAGAAAAATACAACCAGTTGAAGTGAGAAAAGAGTAAGAAGACCTGAGAAATCTTGCTTGAGAACCAAATATATCCCATGATCAAATCCGGTCTTGGATTTCATAAGGGAGAATCCAACTCATATGTAGGAAAGAACAACAATGCAGAATCCAAAAGGCTTGTAGAAAACAATAGCATCAGAAAGAGAAATAATTGAGGAAACAAGCAGCAAATCCAATAGTAGCAGAGATGAATACCTCAAGGAGCACCTACATCTAGAAGACCATTCGCTCTAATAAAGGATTGTGGAAGATCTATCAAATTTCAGAGGTATCAAAGCCCCTTTGTTCCATTGATGGAAAAGGCAGAGTGTTACATCCGCCACAAGTTTGGACATATTGCATCCAACCCTAGAGGCACATCTTTAAGATCTAATCAGTAGTATGGGAAGCCAAAGAGATCAACCATCAGGTATGCATATACATTTAATGGTTTCTATTTTTCTTGTAACTTGTTTTTCCACAAAGCGATTGATTGCATATCTGGCCCATGGAGTATATGCATGTTTCACGCGAGGCATAGATCTGATGGGATTAGTAGAAGATTTGATACTTTTGTGATATAAACTTGACCTGGGATCTTTTAAAGCATCTTGGCTTGTAAAAATGTTCAAGAGTGAATGATTAACCTAAACCAACTTACAATTATATCATGCATGAAAGAGTTAAATGAAGCTGTAATTTAAAATGAAATACAAAAGATTGAGACAAGAAGAAAATAAGGACAAGACTAGTTGATAACAACGTTCTTCCAGTGTGGACTATGTCTCTAGGTCCTGCCTCCAAAAGAGTGACCTCTTTATTATTTTGCCCAAAATCAAAATTACAATGAGTAAAAATGCCTGCAAAATACTACTAAAAATGAGCTCTTTGCTACGAGGATGTGGCCTCCAAAATGCCGCCAAAAACTCCTTTGGTTGATACAAAAACCAAGTGTTGTGAAGTGTAGCAAGAAAGTCTCAATTTGAATTTTCCTTTGTCAAATTGAGAAAATTCAAATTTCCACATCAGCATACAACTTGGAGGTAGTTAACTAAGGTGACATGGCTCTTCTCACTCATTTAGCTCAGTAAATTTGAGTTATAGGGCTTGGAGTTTAGTTATGCATGTGTGATTGCTAATTTGTAGCAATCCAGTTCAGTTATTTCTAGTTATATTCAGTTAAAATAGTTCTAACTGTTGATAGAACTAGTTGGAGGTCAGTTGTGCAATGGGACATTAATAGTCTAAATCAGTTATCATCCAGTTAACTGATCAATCAATTCAAAATAGCTAGTGCATGCAATAAATTCGAGTTCCTAAGCTATGGTGGAGATTCCAAGGTAGTGTAACAAGCCATTGTAAACTAGTTCGAGTGTACAAGTGTTGCGTGCAACCATAAGATCAATCCTTGGGAATCACACAATCAACTAGAGGAAAATTCCTAAAAAAAGGGGCCTAATTCCTCAAGATTTGTGCAAGGAAATAGGGGCTCAAGTTGAGGTAGAAATTGACTAAGTCTGGGTCAGAGATTCTGATTGAGTAGAGAGATAGGTTATTCACTTGCAGGTTGTGCTCAAAGTGGGAAAGAAATTGCAATACATTCTTTATTAATTTGTTTAATGCAAAGAGGCTTCAGGAGTTTTCCCTAATTGGGTTCCCATAGAAAAATAATGTGCATGTGTGGTTTTTTTTATTGCATGTTTGATATTTTTTTTCTAAATTGCAAATTAAATTTCACAGATCAGTAGAGTAGAATTGTGTCTCTTGATTTCGATTAAAATTTCTTGAGCAGTTTCAATTATATCACCATATTTCTACATGGTATCAAAGTTTGATTCACATTAAAACAAGAATTTCAAAGTTATTTCTCAGGATGTTTAAATTTGCATATTCAGTGTAGCAGAATCTCTTCAGAGTTGGGAGAATGACCTTCAATGGGCTGAGATTAGAGTATGCTTTGTAAGGCAACTTGAATTTCATTGCATGGAAGGACTGCATGGAGGTAGTGCTTGATGACAATGTATTTATGGAATATGTCAAGAAAAGCATTCCAAAACTAGGATCAGCTGAAGCCCAAAGCCTAGCCCAATGGAAGAGAGATGTAGCCAAGGTGAGGATAATTATCTTGGAGGGGGTGCAAGACTGCATTGTCTCAAATATCCATGGGAAACAAATACCTTTCGCAATGTGGAAGGCACTGATAGAGCTATTAGGGAATAGAAGTGACTGTAGAAAACTGACCCTCAAAGACAAACTTCAAAATATCAAGATGCAAAAGAATGATATTATTATGTAGTATCTCACTCGATTTACACAAGTTAGGGATGAGCTTGGATGGGTTGGTGTGAATGTTGTAGAAGATAGGCTGGTGAGCTTAGCTCTTCTAGGCCTTCCCAAAAGTTGATATAGCTACCAGGACTCAGTGAACGGGAGAGAGAAATTACTAAATTTGGAATGCTTATGGTATGATTTGGTACAAGAAGAGATCAGGTGGAACACCAGAGGTGGAAGTTCATCCAAGGGAGAGGATGAAGATATTTTTTCATTGGTTGGAAAGGGAAAGAAAGGAAAAGGAAAGAAGTCTCAAACCAAACTAGAATCTAGCCAAGGGGGTAAGGAGAAAGACTTGTCCAAAATAAAATGCTTTAATTGTCATGAATTTGGGCACTATGCTACAAATAGTCGACACAAAAAGACTACCAAGAAGAACTTATGAGGAGCAACAGGTGAAGCATAGGCTTCAAAATTTTAGCTAGACTTCACCCTTATCACATGCATGGTTAACAATGTTATGGGGAGTGTGTGGTACTTGGACTCATGTGCCTCATTTCACATGACAAGTTGTAGAGAGTTTTTCAGTGACTTGGAGGAGAAATATCTCCAAACACATATTGAGCTTGGGGAAGACAAAAGGTATAGTGCTACATAGATTGGTACAATAAAATTTAAGAGGGAGTCATGATCCCATATTTGCCTCAACAATGTCATGTTTTTTCCTGGCCTAAATAACATGCTCATATCTGTAGTAGTTTTGGAAGACCATGGCTATGATGTGATCTTCAATAAAGGGAAAGCCTTTCTGAGACACATAGCTACTAGGCAGGTGAAGTAGATTAGGGTTCATGTGAAGAACCTGTATAAACTGGATGTGGAAGATTGTGTTGCATTAAGCAATAAGGAAGAGAAAGTGTAGAGTCATGACGTTGGTGAATTTTGGCACAAAATATTGGGCCATTTTCATCATGGCGCCCTCAAAATTATGCAACAAATAACCATTGGCCTCCCTAAAGGAGAACTTGAGTAGAAATATGTCTGCAAAGGTTGTACCTTGGGGAAGTATGCAAAATCCACATTCCATGAAAGAGACAACAAAGCACATGAAGTCTTGGAAAGAGTACACTATGATGTTTTTGTACCTTTCTCCATTGTCTCCACTATCAGACATAAGTACTTTGTTATTTTTATTGTTGATTTCTCAAGAAAGTGTTAGATCTTCTTCATGCGGAAGAAGGATTAGACATTCTCTAAGTTTGTAGAATTCAAGGCACTAGTTGAGAAAGATATTGGAAATAAGTTGAAGGCTCTTAGGAGCAACAATAGAGGTGAGTATGTTCCGAATGACTTCAAGGAATTTTGTGCCATAGACGGAATTTGAAGAGAGTTGACTCATGAGCCCCGAATTGGGTAACTTATTGGGCTCATTTTTCCTAACTGTTCTTGATCAATCCACCATTTTTCATAGTTTATGCATGTTTTTGAGTATATTTATGTTAGTTGAACGAATGAGGATGGTCACTTTACCAAGAAGGCTAATATGTGGTTATTTCAGGTTTTTGGACAAATTTTGGAACAAAGCCAAGCAATTATGAGCCAGATGACAGCCAAGCATGAAGGAACAAGGGTGAGGATTCATAGGAAGGGTGTCTCTTGCATTAAATGGCCCTTCCTCGAAATCTCCACCCTCAACTCGGAGCTCAGCAGGCCACCAAAACAAATCCTAAAGGCAACCGAGCAGCTTTGTGAAAAGTGACTGTTTACTGGCAGTTTGAACAGCCGAGCCCCTTGAGTTAAGGAGGGCTGTTGAAGACCCTCGTAGTGCATAAATAGGAAGGCTTTCAGCCTTCGTAGGTTACTTTTTGAACTGTTGTGTTTTGCACTATAGTGCTGTCATTTTCTCAGCTCATTTTCGTAGCTATTGTTGTATAACTTTCTTGTGACATGGTTATTTTTGAGTAATGAAAAGTAGCTTTATTTGGCATCAGTTCTAAGTTTTTCTTAGGAGCCTATAGCTCTTGGGGTTGGGCCCAACCCAAGTGCCAAGGCTTCCTTTGTGTACTGTTATTTTCTTTTTATGTCTTTGCAAAATAATTTTTGTTAAGTAGATTAAAATCTTGTTGGTTACCTAGGTCATTGTTGATGATTAGAAAGGATTTTTATGTTCAGATTGAGTTGATAGGTTAATAACAGGGAAGATCTTCAGAAAAAGGCCATCAAGCACCTCTGATCTCACCTCTCCCTCAGTGGGATCATGAGCTGGGACAAAGGTGACCTTGCTGCCAACAAAAACACTGTCTTTGCCTCACCATGCAATCATTAGTGTTAGATTCTCATTTGCAGAAATTGATACCAGTTGTGGTTACGTGTTCAGGTTCATGATTGCTTAGTTTTCATAGCTATTTCACATGATTTCATTGCAAATAAACTTCTGTTCATTTCCTTTGCTGTTACTTAGGTCAGATTAGAGTAAAGTAGCTAGGTCATTGGTTTTCCAAGTCATTGTTTGTTCAGTTTGAGAAATAACTTGCAGAGCACCTGTAATACCTCTCCATCTACCCCATACTCCATCAATCCCATCTACTCCATCCCCTAACTCAGCTTCTTGCCTCACGTTTGCCACATTCGCATGTGTAGCCCTAATTTTTGTGCAACATTGCTCTACTCCTCCTTGAACAAATCCAACCATCCTCATCACTCTTCAACTCCATCCACCAAGTCCTAGACCTCCTCACACCCTTATCCTACCCCCATACTCACTTCTCCACCTTTCTCTCTCCATCCACCCTCCAAAATCCCATTTTTGAACATCCTGTAGAAAATACAGAACATCCTGTAGAACCCCTGCAGACTTCCTGTAGAAGCTCACGAAAGCAGTTTCTTGATAGCCAAACTCTGTGAAACTCTCTAGAAGGGTGCTAGGGACCCCTTAGGCCCTCTTCTAACCTTCCAAACCTCCTGCAAGCATTTCCTCTCGCCAATCCACCTCTGCATAGTCAAAAACCAGTTAAAGCACATGCGTGACAATTCTGACACTTTACTCAAACATACAAAAAGATGTTTTTTTTTTTTTTTTTGTTTTTTTGTTTTGTTTTTGTTTTTGTTTTTGTTTTTTTGTAGAAGTAGCTTAGACACATGCATTTCACCTTCTTAGAAGTCAATGGCATCTCTTTTAGTAGCTTTTGTCCTCTTTCTTGCATCAGTAGGATTAGCTGGTAAAATTAGGGTTTGTTAGGGTTTGCGTTTCCTTTCAGCTTTTCAGTTTCTTTCTGCAAGTATATTAGCCTCCTTTGAGTTAGCTTCCGTCCATCAGTTAGAAAGCTTCTTCTCAGAGCTCATGGAAGTTGGCTTAAGCTCCTAGCGGACTTGTGCTCGCTGACCAAGTGACAGCTGCGGCAAGAGCTAGTACTTGTGCATACATCACTGTCGCTTCCAAGTTTGTTACAAACTACCAGGTTGATAAGAGTAAAGAAGGGAGTCCTAGGAGTTGCAGCATTATTGCTGCAATACTGGAGCCCACCATATTTTTGGCGCTGTTGCCAGGGAAGCGTCAGAGTATTTGTGATTGCTGATTTTCTTCTATTTTTCTACTACAACCTTCTACTAAGTTGTTTATTTCATTTCCTTTCTGCAATTTCATTTCTGCAAAAGTAGATTAGACATTTCCTGCTTTCATAGATTAGCCTTTTAATTCCACAATTTCAATTCTGCAAGCATAGATCAACATTTCAATTCCGAAATTTCAATTCTGCAAGCGTAGATTAGTCCTTTCCTGCTTTCATTTCAATTCCGCATTTTCATTTCCGCGAGATAGATTTTAGTTAGTTGCAATTCCATATGTTTCAGTTTTGCAGGTACAAGCAGAAAAAAGCAAAAGCAACCAAAAATATTTCATTTCATGCCTCGTAGGAATAGAGACAATACCGGAAAATTCTTGCCCAACACCCCCACCACATCACTGAGTCACCCTTCTCTCTTCTTTGGTGGCAGTGATCCAGACGAACCTATAGGTGAACCTCCTGAGATATACGAAGATCCTATAATAGAAGAAGAGTGAGAGAACATTCCTCTTGAGACCATGGCCGAGCACAGAAACGGTATAGGAGATGACGAGAGAATAGAAGGTGCCTTCCCCATCCGAGAGACCAATGGGGACATGAAAATGAAAAACATAAGTCCCTCAGCCTTACCTCACTTCCATGGATTGACCACTGAAGACCTTGATACCTTCTTGTTTGAGTTTGCTGTCCTTTGTCAAACTTATGACTATGCTGAGGATGAGCAAAAGTTGAAACTCTTTCCTTCTACCCTCAAGGATGCATCACTACGCTGGTTCATGGGGTTACCTAGAAACAGTATCACTACTTGGGCTCAGATGTAGTAAGCCTTTAACAATAAATATCGGGACTACTGTGGGTCCAAGGAAACAAAGGGAGAAATCTTCCGGATGACCATGGGAAATGATGAGTCTTTAGAAGACTACGAGGAAAGGTTCCAACTTAGTTATAAATGGGCCAGGTGCACACTTGACCCTGAACCTCTGAAGCTAGTTATACTCCGAGGAGTCCTTGAAGACCTTCTAGATACCCTTCATTTGCTAGTTGGAGGGGACATCTACCAACTACCGTATGAGGACATAAAGACTGTGTTTAGAAACCATTATAGGGCAGCTCGGAAAAGAGGTAGGGGGAATACACTTTCAGCTAGTGCCACCTTCTCCAAGCATGTGTTTGCTAATAAGATGGAAGACCTCAAAAGTGAGATGAGACAGGCCATTGCCATGCAACTTGATACTTTCCAAATCCAACAAAAGAAAGAGGAAGCTGAGAGGGCTTTGGCCATTTTCTATCCCAGATGTATGAGGAAGCACCCTAAGAATGAGTTTCCATTGCACTCAGTAGAGGTATGTTTCATTTGTGAGGAATACCACCCCACAAACCAATGCCCAACCTTACCTGGATTTAAAGCCATGTACCAAGGGACTGAGGCAACCACTGAACCTCTCTACTTCCTTAACCAAAGGAGGCCGCATGGGCCCAGACCTTACCAGCAGGGGATGCAAGGGACACCCCAAGCTTATTATAGCCCCAACCAATCTGCTCACATACCTTCTTGGGGCCCCCCTGCTCATCCTTCCTGGTCCACACCTCCTCCGTGGTCTTATCCATCTCAATACCATACTCAACCCACTGCTCATTCGTTTCACTCACATGTCCAGCCACAACCTCAGTGGAATGCACCTCAACCGGGGTGGAGGCCCCAATACAACTCTCCCCCCGCCATTCTGCCTCCACCACCAGGTCAACCACAACCATTACCTCCTGCTCCTCCAAGACAACCCCAGATGCCTGCTCAACCGAACCCGAACCCCAACAATAGACAGGCTCAGTAGGTATACACTGGGGAGACAACATTCCCTGCCTATGCTGTGGAGATCCAGGAGATCAACCTGCGATCTGGGAAGGTCCTTCTAGATCGCCAACCTCCTCCCTCAGAGGATGAGGAAGAGAAACAGGAAAGTGAACCCAAAGCCATTCCACCCTTTCCTGAGCGACTAACAGTAACCACACAACCAAACCCAGAGGAGACTGAACTTCTGGGAGAACTTAAACAGTTGTGTGTGAAAATACCACTTCTCCAGGCCATAAAAGATGTACCAATATACAACAAATTGATCAAGGAGAAGTGTTTCAGGCACCCAGGCAGGCGAAAGAGAGATGCCTCGACTATCAATGTCATAGGACAACTGTCCGATCTAATGTTGGGGCAAGTAATCTGTCCAAAGTATTTGGACCCTGGGAGTCCTGTAGTTGATGTCCACATCAATGGCACCATAATCCCCCATACCTTGATTGATCTAGGGGTTGCCATTAATGTGATGACCAGGGACACTATGCTTAAACTCAACCTTCAGAGTTCCTTAAGGAAGACCTCGACAGTACTGCAGTTAGCAGACCGCTCCACCGTGACTCCCGAAGGGATTGTGGAAGATGTCCTGGTCTCTGTTGACTCTTGGGAGTACCCTGCGGACTTCTTGGTCCTTCAGCCAAAGGAAAAGCTCACTAGATACCCCCTCATTTTGGGAAGGCCTTGGTTAGCTACTGCAGATGCTTACATCAGTTGTCGAGCTAGAAGCATGACCATTAAGAATGGGCCTATGTCCAAACAGCTAGTCCTATACCCTCCTACCCAACCTCTGCTAGAACATGACTTACCACTCTGGTTGGAAGAGGGAGATGAGGATGAGGTCTACTCTGCACCATTGTGCACAATAGAAACCACCAGGGGAGGCCCTCAAACCGAGGATGACTTGATTGAGAATTTGATTCAAAATCCACCTCCCAGTGCACTGTCCTTAGAGGAGTTGGTGGAAGGTACCCAAGCCAGCACTTTAGTGGACCTCTGTGTGACTGATCCGACCTCTCCCAGAGTTAAGAATGTGGAATTTGGCCCCGAAAGAACCTTAAAGATCAGCTCCTCCCTATCTCCCTCCCAGGAGAAGGAGCTGTGTAGCTTACTGAACAATCATTTGGATGCTTTCGCTTGGAGCTATAAGGAGATGAAAGGAGTCCACCCTTCAGTCTGTACCCATCACATTTACATTAAAGAAGATTGTAAACCAGTCAGGCAGCCTCAGAGGAGAATGAATCCAACCCTTAAAGACATCGTCAAAGAAGAATTGCAAAAATTGTTGGATGCAGGATTCATCTACCCCATTTTCGACAGTGAGTGGGTCTCACCTCTAGTGCGTGTGCCCAAGAAAAATGGGAAGTGGAGAATCTGTGTAGATTACTGAGAAATTAACAAAGCCACCAAGAAAGACCATTTCCCTTTGCCTTTCATAGATCAAGTGTTGGATGGACTGACAGGGAAGAAGTTCTTCTCTTTCCTAGATAGGTTCAGTGGGTATAATCAGATCCAAATCAGCCTGGAGGACCAAGATAAGACCACCTTCACTTGTCCATGGGGTACCTTTTCCTACTGAGTCCTTCCCTTTGGGCTATGCAACGGTCTTGCCACTTTCCAGAGAGCAATATTGAGCATATTTTCTGAGTTGGTCCACGATTCGGTAGAAATCTATATGGATGACTTTACTCCTTATGGGTCCAACTTCCAAGAAGCATTGACTAACCTGGGAAAAGTTTTAACCAAGTGCATTGAGATGAACCTGTCCCTCAGTCCCGAAAAATGTGAATTCCTGATGACTGAAGGGACTGTGCTAGGTCATACAATTTCTCAGCAAGGATTACAGGTGGATCCTAACAAGATTGCTATCATCCAAAAGGTCCCACCTCCTCAAAAGGTAAGAGATGTTCGGAGTTTCCTAGGCTTAGCAGGATATTATAGAAGATTCATTAAAGATTTCAGTAAGCTAGCCTCGCCATTGTTTGGCCTCTTAGGGAAAGATGTTGAGTTTAAATGGACTGACGACTGTCAAGGGGCTCTGGATGAGTTGAAAGATAAGCTGGTGTCCGCCCCGATCTTGAGAGGTCCAAACTGGGCCCTACCTTTCCACATCCACACTGATGCCTCGAACAAAGCCATAGGGGCAGCCTTAGGACAAGTTGAGGAGAAACTACCCTATGCCATATACTTCGTCAGCAAAAACCTGTCCAAGGCAGAGATGAACTATACTGTAACTGAGAAAGAGTTCCTGGCTATAGTCCATTCCCTAAACAAGTTCAGACACTACATCACTGGTTATCAAACATTTGTACACACTGATCATGCTGCGATTAGATATTTAATGAATAAGCCTGATGTAAATGCTTGTATCATTAGATGGTTACTTTTTTTGCAGCAATTTGATTTGACTATTGTCGACAAGCCAGGTAAGGAAAATGTTGTTGCTGACTTCCTGTCTAGATTGGATTTGCCTGCAGGTGAAGAAGGGACAGTGGATGACCAGATGCCAGATGAACACCTGTTTGCTATATCAGTACTCTCTCCATGGTTTGCTGATATAGCAAATTACTTGGTCTTAGCACAGTTCCCTCTGCATCTATCCTCAAAGGAGAAGAGAAAAATTGTGAGGAAGAGTGCCCCCTTCACTTGGATCGGGGGAAACCTGTTTAAACTTGGCCCAGATCAGATCTTGAGGTGTTGTGTTAGGGAGGAGGAAGTCTTTGACATCCTCCTAACCTGTCATGACAGGCCCTGTGGAGGCCACTTTGCAGCAAAAAGGACTACCTTCAAAATTCTACAGGCAGGCTACTATTGGCCTACTCTTCATCAAGATGTCAGAAGATACATCAGTCAGTGTGACTGATGTCAGAGGATGGGGAAACTGACTCCAAGGGATGAAATGCCTCTCCAGCCTCAAGTGACCTTTGTCATGCGGAAAGAGTCAATTTTGCGGACAAAACCGACCTCCCTAGAAATTAAGGCGTTTCTAGTGACAAACAAAACAATCAAGCACTATCTTTCCCTAAATATGCATTTAAAATAAAAGCAACCAGGTGTTTAAGGCTTACCTTTAGTCCAATGTTGTTTGTAGCAGCCAAGCCTCTTGGATCCAGATGAGCTCCTCTCCTTGAAACCTGCATACACAAACAAGCAAACGATTACATAGCACCTGAATAACTCATATAATAAAACATATTCATCATAAAGACCAAGGAGTTTATGAAACAAATTATATATAACAACTTGTTGAGAAAAATGAACTTAATTGTATTAATTGGAAACAAAGGAAACCTTACAACCAGTGCCTTGGTGTTGTGCAGGTCCCTCCTAGGGTCCAGCAAGAGTTCTCCTCTACTTTGATCAGCTCACCCACTTCCAAATGAAGCTAAGAAAGGATTGGGATCTCTCCTCTCAAGCTCTATAAGGGAGTCCTAATTTCAGCAGCATCTACCCTTAGGAATGTTCAGCTTTCAACCTCCCTTGCCTCTGGCCCAATGCCTGTATTTATAATGCTTTGGAGGAAGTTAAACAGGTCCACCATCAATGGGATAAGCCCCTCTTTCAAAGGGATAGCTCCCCTCTTCATGGGATAAGTTCCTCTTTCATTGGGATGCATGAACCATCTGGAGGCGCTCAATCCACGTCAAACCATCTTCTAGAATGCTCTAGAATCGACCGCAAGTAAGTTTTTGGAAGTAAAACTTGCGCCTTTTGACTTTTACAGGGGTACGCACCCACCCCTTTACAGACAGAGCGTACAAGTACGCATGTATTATGTACTTGAGGTGCGGGCCCGCAGGTAAGAGTAAGAGAAAGTGCGGAACCCGAGTTATATAGATTTTTTTAAGGCTTTCTCTCTTTTTGGAGTTTGACATGAGGAGCAGAGGTATAAGACTTGCCAAGGAGGACAGTATGGTTATTGATGGAGCCATACTGACTGCAAATAGTCATGGTGACAAATTTTAGTGTAACAGATTGCCCCCTAAAGTGCGAGGTATGTAGTAGATCAGGGTTTTATATCATCTAGGAAGGGTGAAGCACTTTATCATTTCGAGGATTATCTTGTGGAGAGCCCAGTCAGAACCTGCAAATATTCAACACAAAATACATATATGAGATCATATCATCGCTGAGGTAGGCATTCCCATACTCAGATAAAAAATTTAACTAACAAACTAACTACTGCTCTGATATAGGAATGATTTTGCAATACATCATAATCATAGACACATGTAGACACAGTATGGACGCAGCCATCTGTTTATAATTAGTCTACTGTATAATGAATACAAAACTCCTCGCAGCCTGGATGGCGGAAACTAGATCCAGGGTCTTCATTTCTACTTCCCGAAATAGTACGATTCTATCCATGCGAATAAATGAGTTGATGTCGAACATGGTAGAAACCACTTGATTACCAGTCAATGATGTAAACTGTTAACAAGTGTGAGAGAGACCACCAGTGATGTTAATGGTTCTCAAAGTACCCAGTACAATCCATGAGATGTGAATGAATGTGTTGATGTCGAACATGTCACGGAATCCTTCGATCGAAAGTCAATGATGTAAACTGTCGTCAAAGGCGAGAAACCTGCCGTTGAGGCATGCAAATTTCAAGGTACTGATGATTCCTAGATCATCTTTCTAGATAATGTGCTGATGTCGATAGAAAGCGATCCGTCGTAGGCAAGCCCACAACACGAAATCATAGATCAAGTTGAAGAAATTTAGTTGCAAGGACTGACTCAGGAATGGTCAAGATGGATGACAGATATTTTGCAGATGAATGGCTTATTGGCAGTGACCTCTTGAACACATAACGACACAACAGATGGCTTGGTGACAATTGACCCAAAGTTAATACCCAAAAATCGGCTGAAGACTTTCAGTGTGGTTTGATCAACTGTTAGGCAAAGGATTTCCCAACCCAGGTGAATAAAAGTGTCGTGTTCAAGAGTGGTTACAAAGTATGACAAACAGACTCATTTTCCTCTCTTTTCCCCCACCATTTCTGGCAAGTACCTCTTTATTTTTTACAAGCTTGAGGAGGATAACATTTGCTTGATTATAAGCTCATCCTTCGGATGAGTCCAACTTAGTTTAGATTCGAACCCTAAGAAGGAGTGGTTCATTCCTGTTTGTAATTGAACAGGTCCTTTACTGTGAAATTTTAACGAGTCCAGTATAGGAGAAACTCGGTGTTTTTCAATTTTAGAGAGTTTGAAAAACTTAAGAAGACTCCAGGGTTGACCTTTTTCGTAAATTTGTGTCTCCCAAGCCCGAAAAAGTATAAAATAATACTTGAGAGAACCACTTGATCTTTACGACCAAGGAGTACTTTCATGATTAGTGTCTCTAATTTGAAAAGTAGAAAGCGATCAAGGACACGTCATTTTATTTCCAATATCGAATTTGAAACGACAAAAATCCGGCAATCTTTTCATGTTTTTACGGTCGGAAAAGAGCTGTAAGTGGACCGTCTTTTAATTCCGTTTTAACGAGTGTAAAAGAAACGCTCGGCAATCTTTTCATATTTTAGGAGTCAGAAAAGGGCTTAAAGATGACTCTAAGGTTTCACTTTTTGTAAGTTTTAATGAGTTCGAAAAAATGATAAAAATGTACTCATATGGCCGACTTTCAATTTAATTTACGAGCAGGAAAAGACGGAAAGAACTCAGAATTTTCATTTGTTTTACGAGAATGAAAGATAGCAAAATATTCTCGATATTTTCATGAGTTTAACGAGTCTTGAAAATAACTGAAATTGACTCGAGATAGGTTTCATTTTTACAAAAGCTTGAAACAGAGAAAAACTATGCTTCAAAGTAGTTTCATTTTTACACAAGCTTGAAACAGAGAGAAAACTGTGCTTGGTGCCCCCTAAGCATAATTGCTAGAGCGCATGCCCCCCAGCTTCATTTCATTCAACCAGTTGGATGAAATGAAGGTTCAGTTACGAGATCATTTGAAAGACTCGACCTAAAACTGTAAGAAAATTATGCAAAGAACTAAAATAACTAACCTAAATATATGACTTAATCATTTATGAGATCTAGTCAAACTCTCGACTCAATTAGAGGAGGATTTGTTTCATTTTTTAATGAGCTTGACACAGGAAAAGAACTATGCTCGGATTTGGTTTCATGTTTACGCAAGCTTGAAACGAAAAACTATGCTTGTTATAAGTTCGCATGCCCCAGCATAATGACGCAAATCAAGGTACATGCCCCCCAAGCTTCATTGCATTCGACCAGGTGGATGAAATGAAGGTTTACTTTCGAAATCTTGGAAAGACTAGTGGGAGTTGTTTCATTTTTTAGTGAGGTTGACATAGGAAAAGAACTATCCTCAAAACCCTTGTTTCATTTTTTAAACGAGCTTAACACAAGATAAGGAACTATGCTCATAACTACTCTCTACAATCTACCTATATAACCTATCCTTGTTTCATTTTTTAACGAGGTTGACACAAGACAAGGAACTATCCTCGAACTTGATTCATTTTTTAACGAGGTTGACACAGTAACAGGAACTATCCTTACACTTACTGATTCATTTTTTAACGAGGTTGACACAGGAAAAGAACTGTCCTCATACTAGCCTGTTTCATTTTTTAACGAGGTTGATACAGGAAAAAACTATCCTCGCACAACTGATTCATTTTTTAACAAGGTTGACACAGTAAAAGGAACTTTCCTCGAACAACTGATTCATTTTTTAACGAGGTTGACACAGGAAAAGAACTGTCCTCATACTCACTGATTCAATTTTTAAAGAGGTTGAGACGGGAACAAACTATCCTCGCGCTCACTGATCATGGCTTCCGACTGGAAGAAAGACATGTCAATGGACACACCTTGATCATGGCTTCCAAGAGGTCTTCATCAGAAGGAAGAATAGTTCTCTGGAAGGAACACATGTCAAGGGACTCAAAAGGGATAAGAACATCACGTTCAAATAATCCCATAGAGTTTTCCATGTCAATTACCGGATCTAAATCAAAGGACGATGAGCATACAGTGAGAGGCTCACTTACATCAGTAACTGAAAACATGGGACTAGTTGCCACATAATTAACCCGTGGTGGGGTAGATACCAGTTTAGAATCAGGAACATTTAGGGGTGTCATATTATTGGTAGTTGAAACAAGACTAGGGAATGAAAGCTGGTCTACAGTCACAATATTTCCATTGTGAGGGAAAGACATCACGCGAAAGAGTGTCGATACGACAGCTTTCATTGCATAAACATAGTCTCGCCCAAGGAGTAAATTGAAATCCAAGGGACCTCGAACTACTATAAGATCAATACAGACAGTTTTACCTTCCAAGGTAATAGAAAACTTAGGAAGGATCCCTAAAGGTTCACTAATGGTTCTATTAAAATCTTTCAGATTCTGCGTAATAGGTGCAAGCTGAGGAGAACCCAAAGCTTTCCAAGCAGTTGAGGATAAAATACTAACAGAAGCACCTTCATATACCTGTGTGCGGCGTATGTCCCTACCACCAACCTTGACAATGATTTGGAAAGGGATGGAGGAAGGAAGACGAGGTTCTGTCAGTCTATTCCAATCAAAGGAAAATACCTCAGTACTTGGAGGGGGTTCGGTAGAAATAGGTGAAATGCCCCCCGGCATAGAAGAATCTGATGTAACAAGAAGAACCTGAGCGGTATGAAGTTCACTCTCTAAAGGGAAAGTGGGATCGACCGAATGTGAAATTGAATCAACCACTTGATCAACTAATGGATCATCAACCTGAGTGATATGAGTTTCACTCTCCAATGGAAGAGTGTGATCGACTGTACTTGAAACTAGATCAATCACTCCATCAGTTGACGGTAGGTTGGGAGAAATTTTACGGTAACCAGTTGGAAATTCTTGCTGTGGAATAGTAAGGTTTTCCAACAATTTCGAGGCTTCATCCATGTGAGGGCAAATGTGAGTTTGATGACTCCCTTTGCATAACTTACAAGGAAACCTAACTTTACCCTTTTTCCCAGGAACCTGACTATCACTGGTTGATGGATCAATGGAAAGTTGATGTGATTTTTCTGACCATACTTCCAGGACCTTTGGAATACCAGGACAATTGATAAGGAAGTGGTCACCCTTACAAAGCCTGCAAGGGTATTTGGGTTTACGATGCATGTCGGAGTTTTCCTCAACACAACTAACACTTACAGTCGTGGTTGGTTGGTTGACTTCTTTCTTAGCTTGCTTCTTCTTCTTCTTCTTCTTCTTCCCTTTCTTCTTCTTCTTAGCCACCTGGTTACTAGCATCGAGGCTTTTACCAAGCGAAGAGGAAGAAATGGAGGAAGAAAAATTAGGCGAAGAAGGTAAAGGGTCACAGAAGGTCGGTGATGTTGAGATGGTGAACTCTGTTGAGGTGAAGCATTCGGTTGAGGTGGAACAATTGGAGTATTTTTGGCCAACGAAGTTGAAAATAACCATATCGGTAATCCTATTGTAAATCCAGGTAATGACAAAGTAGCCATATAAGGAGGACCAACATTTCCAAAGAAAGGAAAAGTACTAGGATCCTCGTTAAGAGGGGTTCCTAGGTTGGTAAATTCCGGAACAGTTGCCATTATATTCAACTTCAGTGAATTTTATTAACAACTTAAAACTAAAATTAACAATTCACAATTCACACCTATGGTCTCTAAAAGTAAAAACAAACAAATTAACACGCACTATCAAATCTAGGAGTCAAACCACACACAAATAGTAACTTTTCGTACCAAAAACACTAGTTGGTGATGAAATCCAACGTCGCAGAATTCAATACAGAAATAGCGGTTGGAACAGTTACCCCGACAACCTGCTTAATGAATAGACTGGCACAAGTTTCTCCACTAAACCGTCTCAAGTGAAGAGAACCCCCCAGAAAATCCAAGTGAGTCTAGCCGACATCTGCTCCAGGTACAGTGGGATCTTCCCACCACTGTCACCTCAAGAAGAATCCTAAATAATATGGCCACTAAGGTTACCAACTGAAACAAATATACCTGGGGGAACAGTCTACGATCCGATATGCACGCAAGGGCAGAGTAGCAAGCTCAATCCCCTTGAAGGCTCCTTGACATAATCCAAGGTTTACCAACAAGTGACCCCAGGCTCCTCGACAATGGTTAATCCGAGGTTTATCATTTTTAATACGTGAATATCTGGCGTCGTTCCCAATGAGGAAGGATTGATTCCCACACTGGTTTGGACACGATCTCGTGCTTCTCCTTTAAGAGGAGCTTTCCCAGAGCATAAATGCAACAATTGGATTTCTTCCTACCACAAGATACAACTACTTGTTTGTTTTTACTGTCTTGGAGAGTTAATTACTCTCCTACTCCAAGACACTAGCCTAAGCTAGATTGGTGGAAAGAGCCCTAAAAATGTAAAAATTACTAGATGAATTTTAATTAAGCGCTGTGTTATTTAGGCTGTTATTACTCAAATGGGTAAATGGATATGAAACCAATGGTATTATGACCCGACCCAAAACTGAATGCAATCGAATATGATAATGTAATCTTTTTAATTCGATGAATCCTAACTAAAGTAAGGAGAGAGTTTCCATTCACTTCCAACAATGCAAAAAATTGATCACTAAGAGAAAATATAACAAATTCTCTAATGCACTAATTTCATCAAGAAAAACTAATGCAAATCAATTCCAAAATAGTTTTTTATTTTTATTTTTATTTTTGTGTAAATTCAAATCAAAGAAAACTGATCTAAATCTATGATTGATTTTTCAGAATGTAAACTATGCAATTGTAATCTATGCACAATTCACTTGAAAAGTATGCAAATGTAATCTATGCACACTTTTCATTCATATTCTGAAAATGAGAATTCTAATTATGCAAATGTGATCTATGCAAGAGAATTCTCAAACACAAGATGATTCTAATGTAATCTAAGAACCAATCAAGTGCAATTCGAGAAAATTGGGTGAGAGTTCCAAAGATAAAAAATAAAAACACTCAAAGGCGATTAACACTCATACACAATTTAGCCCCCCCCCGGCGAATGAGGGGGAAATTTTTTTGCAAAAACAAAAGCAAAAAGATGCAAAATTGTGAAAAGACTGAGACAAACCTCCAAGTAATGACCAAAGGAAATCAAATTAAGAATTTCTCAAAAAAGAGACTCAAAACACCCAATTGATAAAAGCTTAAAGCAGGAATGCCAATGAAATTAACCAAGGAAAGTTTTTGACAAGGAACAAGCAGGTCTGGGCAATGGCTAAAACCTATAAACAAATTCTAAATTGATAAAAAAGAGGAAAATTTGAAATTCTTCAAATTTTTGACAGGGTACGCAGGCAACCTGTTTACACAGGTGCATCTACGCTCTGTGCACAAAGAAAAAGTGCGTACAAGTAGGCACTGTGCTTAACTCAGAGGGTGCGTACCTCTCCCAAAACTATGAAAAATGAAAACTAACTCAAAATTAACTAAATTCACCCAATCCCACAATCATCAAGTCAAAAACAGAAACAGAAAATACAGTTTCTCTGGTCAAAGTATCAATCAAAAGAGAAATCAATCAAATCCATGGATTCCCCAGTGGAGTCGCCATTTTGTCATGCGGAAAGAGTCAATTTTGCGGACAAAACCGACCTCCCTAGAAACTAAGGCGTTTCTAGTGACAAACAAAACAATCAAGCACTATCTTTCCCTAAATATGCATTTAAAATAAAAGCAACCAGGTGTTTAAGGCTTACCTTTAGTCCAACGCTGTTTGTAGCAGCCAAGCCTCTTGGATCCAGATGAGCTCCTCTCCTTGAAACCTGCATACACAAACAAGCAAACGATTACATAGCACCTGAATAACTCATATAATAAAACATATTCATCATAAAGACCAAGGAGTTTATGAAACAAATTATATATAACAACTTGTTGAGAAAAATGAACTTAATTGTATTAATTGGAAACAAAGGAAACCTTACAACCAGTGCCTTGGTGTTGTGCAGGTCCCTCCCAGGGTCCAGCAAGAGTTCTCCTCTACTTTGATCAGCTCACCCACTTCCAAATGAAGCTAAGAAAGGATTGGGATCTCTCCTCTCAATCTCTATAAGGGAGTCCTAATTTCAGCATCTACCCTTAGGAATGTTCAGCTTTCAACCTCCCTTGCCTCTGGCCCAATGCCTGTATTTATAATGCTTTGGAGGAAGTTAAACAAGTCCACCATCAATGGGATAAGCCCCTCTTTCAAAGGGATAGCTCCCCTCTTCATGGGATAAGTTCCTCTTTCATTGGGATGCATGAACCATCTGGAGGCGCTCAATCCACGTCAAACCATCTTCTAGAATGCTCTAGAATCGACCGCAAGTAAGTTTTTGGAAGTAAAACTTGCGCCTTTTGACTTTTACAGGGGTACACACCCACCCCTTTACAGACAGAGCGTACAAGTATGCAGGTATTATGTACTTGAGGTGCGGGCCTGCAGGTAAGAGTAAGAGAAAGTGCGGAACCAGAGTTATATTGATTTTTTAAAGGCTTTCTCTCTTTTTGGAGTTTGACATGAGGAGCAGAGGTATAAGACTTGCCAAGGAGGACAATATGGTTATTGATGGAGCCATACTGACTGCAAATAGTCACGGTGACAAATTTTAGTGTAACAACCTTCGAGCCATTTGAGAAGTGGGGCATGGATTTTGTGGGTCCTATCAACCCTCCTTCAAAGCAAAGGTCTTACATCATTGTGTGCACCGACTACCTGACAAAGTGGGCAGAAACAAAGGCAATAAAAGCAGCGACAAAAGAAAAGGTGGCTGAGTTCTTAAGGGAAAATATCTTCTACAAGTTTGCTATCCAAGAGAGTTAGTCACCGATCAAGGAAGCCAGTTCACCTCTAACCTGATTGAAGACTTGCTCGCTCATCACAAGATCAAGCATAGGACTTCCACCCCATATCATCCACAAGCAAATGGGTAGGTGGAAGTCACTAATAGAGCATTGGAAGGGATTTTGACTAAGGTGGTGAGCAGCAGCAGAAAGGATTGGGCAGATCACCTGGTTGAGGCCACCTGGGCCTACAACACCACTTGGAAGACTACAACAGGTTTCACACCTTATGAGCTGGTCTACAGGAAGAAAGCTTTGTTGTCCATAGAGTTCGAGTACAACACATTAAGGGTGGAAGCTCAGCTGGACTTAGATATTAGCCATGCTCAACGTGAAAGATTACTGCAGCTGAATGGATTCGATGAACAGAGAATGCAGGCCCTTCTCCACTCAAAAGTAGTTCAAATCCAGAGGAAGATATGGCATCACGGGCACCTTAATGGAAAGGAATTCTAGCCAAGAGATTGGGTGCTGCTGTATGACTCAGGATACAAGGATTTCAAAGGGAAGCTGAGGACACGATGGTTAGGACCATATACAGTGGAGAAATGCAATGACAATGGTTCAGCCCTTATCAGGACCATTGATGAAGAAGCCATCCCCATGCTTGTCAATGGACATCGATTGAAAATCTACAGGAAACCCCTTTCGAGGTAGGAGTTCATTGAAACTTTGGACAAATCAGTGCTGGTAGTGGAGCAGGGCTCTGCCTCTATTCCACCCACACCTTGATCATAAAAAAAGAAAAGAAAAAAAAAAGATCCTTGGGCGAAAACCTCTCTGAGGTGCCCAGGGTAGACAGTGAGGGTGAAAACCTCATGGAGGCGCCCCAGCTGTCTCTCAAAAAAATAAAGAAATGGAATAAAAAGATCCTTGGGTGAAAATCTCTTCGAGGCGCCCAGGGAAGATAGTGGGGGTGAAAACCTCATGGAGGCGCCCCATCTGTCTCTCAAAAAACAAAAAAAGAGAAAATAAAAAAGAAAAAAAGAAACAAGCCTAATCTCTGTAAAATAATTGCAGGTTGCAGGGAATACATTGCAGGTAAAGAGGGTCGTGCAAAACGAGGACAGGGGTCCGTACCAGGCTACAAGACATCCTTACAGACACTCCCTCCATGGCCACTCACCTTTCCTAGGATTTTATCACATTCGGGTCGAGATTCCACCTCCTATAGGAAGTTCTAGGCTTTCTACAGGAAATTCTATATTTCTACAGGAAACATCCTGTAGAACCTTCGGGCGGGCCAAATTCAATTTTGGAAGGGGATCTAAAGCTTGGAATCTGTTGGTTAGGCCTGCAGCCACCCCTCTATTCCATCCATCACCGTATGTCACCCCTGTTTCATCTCTTTCCACCTCCATTGCACCCACCTGGTTATGTGTTCCTGCATAGTCATACAAGAAACCCTATTTTCCTCAGATGGATAGAAAATTTTTTCGAGTGACAAGTCAAGCAGCAAAGGCTCGCACACTCTACCTATTCAAGCTCCATCTAGACTCTTCATCAGCGAATATAGCCCTGCTCATTTAGCCTGCATCCCAAGAGGAGAAGCAGCTACAGGACATCCTACAGGAATCCTGTAGCGACTGATCCCTTTGGAAGACATACTCTAGAGGCAGGGGCAGCCGAAACCAACAAAAGGAAACATGTAAAAAGGCTCCTCCTAGACGTGAAAACATCCTCGACAGCTGAAACCAAACAGAACCTGTGCATGCAGCGTTGCCAACCAAAGGATCGGGTTCCAAAGCCGTGCATACAACATCAACAAATGAAAGAATGGGTTCTAGCACCTGTGCATGAGGCAGCAACAAGCGAAGCAGTGGTTCCAAGTCCCGAAGTCTGCATAACACGTCCACAACCACACAGGTAAGTGTCTAACCTCATTTGTCAATTTCATAAACTATATTTCGAAAACTGCATGTCTGTGAAAATGGTTCGGATTGAACGAATTCGGTGGCTAGTCAACTAGCCACCCACAGCCAGTCACATAGCTTCGTGGGATCTGAACAAGCTCAGTTACGTTCAAATTTGCCAATGAGACGTGCAGCCGACATGTGTGGAGTGTCCAGTCGGGGAAAATCGGCGGGACTGGCAGTGGTGGCGGCGGTTAATGGCAGAGGAGAGGTAATGGCGGTCAGGGACATGCAGAGAAATGATGGCCGTGATGTTGGCTAACGGTTCGGTCCGGCCACCTCACCCCCTCGCCACGAATTGCGCCGTAGTTCAAAAATGCTCGGCTGAAGACTCGCGTTACCCGCTGTTCATTTGCACTTGCAAACGTCCTCGGCCGAAGTACGCGTCCTCTGCTTCCACAATCTGTTAACCCGTCATCCTCCACCAAGCTTTTCGGCCTGTTTCAAAATTCTCCCGCGTACCAGGCTCGTTCAGAAGCGCAGTGACATCCTACAGAAGCTGGCAAGAGTTCTATAGGAAGAAGCTCTACAAGAAGTATGGCATAGCCTTCCGGAGCAAAGAAGCCTGGACTTTTCTTCGTCAAATTTGGAGTTTCGAGAGAGGTAGGCTCAAAAACACTCTTCCATGCATGGTATATTTCGAAAAAGTGGTGAATTGAGCTGTCTTGAATTGGAGGGTTAGTGTTGGGTCCCTATAATACTAGTGATTACCCCATTACTATTGTAGTTATACCCCTTATTTATATTGTTGTGCCCCTATTACCCCCATATTGTTATTTCTGTGCCCCATAGAATCCCTCTATTGTTATTTTTGTGGCTTTATATTATTATTGTTAGGTCGGCTGGATTATATTGTGACTCCTTAGACTCCTATATATAGAAAGGAGGTTTTGTCATTTGTATCATCCAAGAATTGTTCATTTATGTAATGTAAAGGAGGTTGCCCCCTCGAAGAGGCTGAATTCTAAGGCGTTGATCTTTCTTTTCTATCTTTTCTTGAGCTGGTTTCATAACATTTGGTATCAGAGCTTTGGATTCTAGGGTTTCGCTGCTCCAAACAGGTCATCGTGGAATTTTCGCTATAACTTTTTTTCTGTGATGTTTCAGAAGTCGCAAAAAAAACCCATTTGAGAAGAAATCACGCTGAACCTTGGGTCCAAATTTCAGAGCTTTTCGCGTGATATTTGCGGAGATATGATCTGAGGAAGTTGGTCTTTTTGCAGACTCCTGAATTACATTCAAAACAGGTGACCTGGGGAAAATCGTCATAACTTTCTCTCTGGGGATCGGATTGAAATTTCGTAAGAAGGTACAGAAAGAGGACGGACTGTAGTTTCTTGTATATCTTTTTCAGAACCAAAGGTTGAAAATTGTACACGTGGCACTTCATACAAGTTCACTCTACTGAAAGTCTATAATCAGGTCACTTGGGAGATTGTGCATAACTCTTTCTTGGAGAATCCAATTTGGATCAGACTTGTGGCATTGGAAAGAGGACACAGAGAGCTACTACAGGTCACAATTTCAGAACTAGATGATTGGAAAGTACAGAGATACATCAGAGGAAATATCAAGCTCCTACAAAGTGAAAAAAGGTGTGTAGATTTTTTTAAATTTTTGCTTAAGCTTGGTTTGAAAATTTATTTTGAAGGAATTCAAAGGGCATAGTAGAGCATTATTATCGGTAACTGATGCCCCGAGGAAAGAAAATGCAAACACCTAGTAAGGAACCTGAAAGCTCTAGCATGACTCATGAAGAAGAGGAAGAAATGCTACATGATATATCAAAATTACAAGACCAAGTGCAACAACTGTCCCTTGCACAAAAAGGAACAGAATCTAAGATGGATGGTTTAAAGAAAGATGTAGAAGCTAAGATGGATGGTTTAAAGAAAGGTGTAGAAGCTAAGATGGAATGTTTAAAGAAAGGCGTAGAAGCTAAGATGGATGGCATGGAAGCTAAGGTGAATGGCATGGACGCTAAAATTGATGGAATGGATGATAAGATGGAAGAATTGAAGATAAATATGAATAAGTTGCTACAAGAAATGGTCACTAAGGGTGAAAGAGTAGTAAAGGAAACTCATGATGAGAACAAAAGAAATGTTAATCATGATTCCATAGACTCTAATGTTGGATCGAAGACTCACCATGTTCCAAAAATCGATATGAGGAAGTTTGATGGCAAGGATCCCGCCACATGGATATTACAGATGGAGCAATTCTTCGATCTCAATAATGTGCAAAACACACAAAAGGTACGTATGGCAACTTTATATTTGGAACCAAATCAGTTTGTATGGTATCAATGGCTTTGTTCTCGTAAACAATTTATCACTTGGGCAATTTTTACGGAAGAATTGATAGCACATTATGAGGATACAAAAAGCAACACTTTTTTTAGCCAATTGATAAGTCTCAAACAAAAGGGTTCAATAATGGAGCACATTGAGGAGTTCCAAAAATTGAACATAAGGGTAAAAGATATTCCAGAGGAGCATAGGATTGATGTGTTCATAGGGTCTTTAAAGGATAATATCCAACATGATGTGCGCCTTTGGGAACCTGATTCATTAGAGAAGGCATTCAGGTTAGCAAGAAAAATGGAAAGCAAAATTATGGCAACTAGGAAGCATACCATTCACAACTATAAAGACGGAAGTGTTGTTGCCCATAGTCTTCCACAACCTACAAGGTTGACACCACAACAATTGGAAGAAAAAAGAGCAAAAGGGCTTTGTTACAATTGTGATAGCAAATACACAAAAGGTCATAAGTGTGCTGAGAAGAAATTATTCTACATAGATTGTGAAGAGGAAGAAGAAAAGGAGCAAGAAAGGTCAAAAGAAGAGGATATATTCCAGGAACAAAGCCTAGATGAAGAACAAATAAATCCGACCATATCTTGTAATGCATTGGCGGGAATTACCACTCCTCAAACCATCAAGATAGAAGGACAAATCAAGAAGAAAAAGGTAATAGTGTTGATTGATTCAGGAAGCACCCACAATTTTATTCATTGTAGGGTAGCAAAAGAATTGAATTGCTTCCTATATCCAGCACCAGAGTGTCAAGTGATGATTGCAAATGGAGGAACAATAAATTGTTCTGGAAAGTGCCATAATATCAAGCTATCCATGGGAGAATATGTATTGACTAGCCCAATGCTTTCCATTCCAATGGGAGGTGCTGATGTTGTACTAGGAGTCCAATGGCTACAATCCTTGGGTACAATAGCTTTTAATTTTCAAGAACTTTTCATGAAATTTTCTGTGGAAGGAAAGGAAGTTGAATTAAGGGGTATTGCAGGGAAACCAGGAAAGATAATCAGCTCTAATGGCATGACAAAGCTTCTAAAAAAGGAGCAAAGAGGTGTAATTGCACAATTATGTTCGCTAGATGTTTCCACATTGGAATCATCTATTTCTCCAGATCTCCAAAAAGTCCTGGACAATCATTCCAAGGTATTTGAGACTCCCAAAGGTCTCCCACCTATGCGTGATCATGATCATGCTATTCATCTGATTCCAGGAAGTGTTCCTCCAAACATCAGGCCGTACAGATATCCCTATGTCCAAAAAAGTGAAATTGAACGTATGGTTGCAGAAATGCTAGAGGCTGGTATAATTCAACCGAGTCAAAGTTCTTTCTCAGCTCCAGTAGTATTGGTGCACAAGAAGGATGGATCATGGCGCATGTGTCCAGATTATAGGGAGCTCAACAAGCTCACTATTAAAGATAAGTTCCCCATTCCTGTCATTGATGAATTACTGGATGAATTGCATGGATCAATTTACTTCACCAAGTTGGATCTTCGTTCGGGATATCATCAAATCAGAATGAAGATTGAAGACATTCCGAAAACGGCATTTAGAACTCATGAGGGTCATTATGAATTTTTGGTCATGCCTTTTGGCCTTACCAATGCACCTTCAACATTTCAAGGTTTGATGAATTCAATTTTCAAACCATTCCTTAGAAAATTTGTGTTAGTATTTTTTGATGATATACTAATCTACAGCAAGTCTTGGAAGGATCATGTTGAACATGTTGACAAGGTGCTACAACTATTGGAGGAGAAACAATTATATGCAAAAAGATCCAAATGTTTCTTTGGAGTCCAGGAGGTGGAATATTTGGGTCATATTGTATCTCATGAAGGAGTTAAGGTAGACCCTAGCAAAATTAAAGCCATTAAGGAATGGAAAATCCCCACATCCATAAAGCATCTGCGAGGATTTCTTGGGTTGACAGGGTATTATCGCAAGTTTGTTAAGAATTATGGGAGAATAGCAGCACCTCTAACAACATTATTGAAGAAAGATTCATTTTCATGGACTCCGGAAGCAACAAAGGCCTTTGAACATCTTAAAGAGGCAATGTGCCAAGCACCGGTCTTAGCTACACCGGACTTCACAAAAACCTTTATTGTGGAATGTGATGCTTCAGGAAATGGAATTGGTGCTGTTCTAATGCAAGATGAAAGACCCATTGCTTTTGAAAGTCGTCCAATCAAGGGAAAGTTTTTAAGCAAAGCTATTTATGAGAAGGAAATGTTGGCAATACTCCATGCACTTAAGAAATGGCGACCCTACCTAATGGGAAGACACTTCAAGGTAAAAACGGATCATGATAGCCTTAAATACTTTTTAGAACAAAGATTATCCTCTGAAGAGCAACAAAAGTGGGTCACAAAGATGTTGGGTTATGACTTTGAAATCATCTACAAAAAAGGGAAGCAAAATGTGGTGGCAGATGCACTCTCAAGAAAGGATGAGGATGTGGAAGCATTGTTGTGTGCCATTTCTATTATCCAACCAGATTGGATAAACGAAGCAAGGGAGGAATGGAAGAATGACGAAGAAGTGTGGGCACTTATTCGAAAGCTACAACAAGATTCCAGTACTTCTGATACATTTAGCTGGCAAAATGATTCGTTATGGTACAAAGATCGCTTATACCTCTGTAAGAATTCCCAGCTAAAACAAAAGATTCTTATGGAATTGCACACTTCTCCCTTAGGAGGGCACTCAGGATTTTTAAAAACTTACCACAGGGTTAAGAAGGAATTTTTTTGGGATGGCCTTAAATCAGATATTCAAAAGTTTGTGGCGGAATGTTTGGTTTGCCAACAAAATAAAGTTGAAACAATTAAGACACCGGGTCTATTACAACCTTTATCCATTCCAAGCCAACGTTGGGAGGAGGTTTCAATGGATTTTATCACAGGTTTACCCAAGTCTGAGGGAAAGAGTGTCATCATGGTGGTAGTTGACAGACTTACCAAGTATGCACACTTTTGTGCATTATCACATCCATTTAAAGCCAGTACAGTTTCTACTGCATTTATGGAAACAGTTCAAAAGCTACATGGAAACCCAAAGATTATTGTAAGTGACAGAGATCCCATTTTCACTGGAAATTTTTGGACAGAATTATTTTCTTGTCTTGGTACTCAGTTAGCTCATAGCTCATCTTATCATCCTCAATCTGATGGGCAAACTGAGATAGTAAACAAATGTTTGGAAGGATATCTTCGTTGCTTTGTATCTGATAAACAGACACAATGGGTCAAATGGTTGCCTCTGGCTGAATGGTGGTATAACACTTCCTTCCATACAGCAACAAAAATGACCCCATTTATGGCACTTTATGGGTATCAACCACCATCCATCACATCATATTTAAGAGAAAATTCTAAGGTTCAGGCAGTGGAACATCACATCGAACATCAACAACAAGTCCTCCAACTCTTAAAGGATAACCTCGTGTTGGCACAAAATAGAATGAAACAACAGGCAGATCAACATCGCAGTGAAAGAAGTTTTGATGTAGGTGATTGGGTATTCCTACGGCTACAACCATATAAGCAAATGTCCCTAAAGCAAGCTAAGAAGGATAATAAATTATCACCAAAGTATTATGGTCCGTACAAGGTGTTGCAAAAGATTGGTACTATGGCATACAAATTGGAGCTTCCTGCAGCTTCTCGATTGCACCCAGTTTTCCATGTTTCATGTTTAAAGAAGGTTATAGGCGACAAGCTCCCAGTTCAAACAATATTGCCAGAACTTGACGAGGAAGGAAAAATTATATTGGAACCGAAAGCAGTCACAGAAACAAGAACTCGACAGCTACGAAATCGATCAATTTCAGAGTATCTTATCAAGTGGAAGAACTTATCCGCTGAAGATTCCACATGGGAGGATGAGAATTTTATGCAGAAGTATCCAGAACTACTCAAGCGTTGAGGACAACACTTTTTTGAAGGAGAGGGGCATGTTGGGTCCCTATAATACTAGTGATTACCCCATTACTATTGTAGTTATACCCCTTATTTATATTGTTGTGCCCCTATTACCCCCATATTGTTATTTCTGTGCCCCATAGAATCCCTCTATTGTTATTTTTGTGGCTTTATATTATTATTGTTAGGTCGGCTGGATTATGTTGTGACTCCTTAGACTCCTATATATAGAAAGGAGGTTTTGTCATTTGTATCATCCAAGAATTGTTCATTTATGTAATGTAAAGGAGGTTGCCCCCTCGAAGAGGCTGAATTCTAAGGCGTTGATCTTTCTTTTCTATCTTTTCTTGAGCTGGTTTCATAACAGTTAGAGACAAGTCTACCTGTGAGTCGAAAATAGCAGTTTACCTGTGTGTTGCACGAAATTTCTTAGTCGGTTCTGTGTCAAAATTCTCCTCCACCGTTCTTGTTAAGAAAATTCCTCCTGTAGAAAAGATAAAGCACTGTGAGGGCTAACCTGTGTATGAAAAATGTGAATTTTACATGGTTGTATGTATGCTGGGGATGAAAATTAAGCTCTGCACTCTATTTTTGGAAACCTAATTCTTCCTTTTTTACACGGACGGCCGAGTTTTGGGAAGCAAAAGCATTAGAACCAGGGAATTGGTGCAAGTTAAAAAATAAACACCTGAGAGATCCTGTCCTGAGGTTCAAAGGAGGAAACCATAAAACAACAGTCCCTCTCTGCTCAGAGCATAAAACAGAGCACTCTCACTATGCCGGGGGGTTTATCAGGAAGGAACCCTCGGATTCCAGAAAATTGCGTGAACATCCCGAGGTGGTGAACCTCTTCACCCGTGCCAATTGGATGACCTTTTGTGACAAAATTCAGGGTCATGACGATGAGATAACAGAGGAATTCTTAATGTCCCTGCAACCTAAATCAAAAACACTAGCCACTATGAATTTTAGAGGATTGAATATAAAGCTTACCCCTGAACTCATTAGTAGAGTTACTGATCTACCATTGGGGATACCCTGGAGCAAAGAGGAGAGGGCATTGAGCCAAAAAGCCAAGAAAGAATTCTTCCTACCCGAGGAACAGTTTGTAGAAGATAAGAACGGGGTCCGGAGAGCTAGCTTACATCCTTTTTGGAGCGAAGTTAGTTTCCAAATCATGAAATACATTACCTGTGAGGGGCGGTTCAGTATTGTCTACGGCTATCATTTCCGGTTGCTGAGTGAACTCAGACATGGGATGGATTTACCTCCAGAACAGAAGTTAAGCATCCCCTATTTTCTTCTGCAATCATTAATTGAGTGTGGAACAAAATTGAAGGAAGGGACACCGGATCAGCTAGCCCATCATGGGCTCATCAAGCTTTTAGTGGAAGATGGCCTTCACACCTACACTGTCCCCCTCTCCTGGGAGATTTTCCGCAACATGTCCAGAGATGACGATATTCGAATTCTGGCCGAGGAACTCACCTCATCCAGCAGTGAAGAAAGGGAACACACTAAGGCAGGAGAGAAAGCCAGTGGTAAAGAAACACAGGATAGACCACCACAAAAAGAACAAGAAGAGAAACAAGGGAAAGGCCAAGTTGCTGAGCCTAAAACTATGGGAGGAACAATGGCACAAACACCCAGGGAGAAAATATTGCAGAGTAGAGCAGAGAGGACTGAAAAAGTCCAAACAAAGGAGGGCACAACCAAGGCAACCACACAGAAATTAAAAGGAAAGACACATCCAGCCAAGCAGACTGAAACAGTTGGAACAGTTTCTATAGGAAGCATGAAAACAGTCGACACAAGACTTTCTACAGGAAGCATGGAAACAGAGCAGCAAAAGGAGAAATCACCTGAGATTTTGGCCAGGGAGGCAGCAGTTGTGCTGGCTGCCTTAAGCACATCTCCAAAGCAAAAAGGGAAGTGAAAAAGGGAGCCTTCCATGTATTTTAAGGCAAGAAGGATCATGTGGATAAAAACTGGCAGACCCCAGCCATAGTCAAAGGAGCCAATTATGATTGTGGACACCCCAGCTAAACAAAAGGAAAGGTCTCCTTCAAAGGCATCCATCACCTATGAACGGGGAAGCTCGAAAACATCCACCTGGAGAGAAAGGATTAAAATGTTGGACACAAAGACCTCTCTACAGGATGCTGAGACTGTTCTACAGGAAACACTGGCTAGGCTAAAGGAGACCGAAGAATTGGAAGGAAAAGCAGCTAAATCATCACAGGAGGAAGAAAAGGCTGAGAACATCGTGGAACCAAGCCCCCAGCCCAGCTTGGTCTCCTACTATAACTTGTTAGAGGCCGGAAATATCATTCCCCAAAAATTCACAGTGCCACTTTTCCTTGCACTAGAAGAAGAGAGAGTGAGGACCCACACTTGGATGAAGATCGCTAAGTCCAAGGGTGTGGTAGATATAGGTCCCCTGGAGGAACAACTCAAAGAGGTGAGAAAGGAATTGGCTATGGTATGACATGTGGAAAGCAGCCAGCGGGCCAAGCTACAGGAAGAAAATGAGCTGCTTAAACAACAGCTACAACTACAGGGACAATATAAGGAAGACAGGCCCCACATCTTGGGAGAACAACAGGAACAGGAGGAGCCCACAACAGACAAAGAAACCCCTGATGAACAATAGAGAAGAGATGGGTTGCAGGCTGAAATTGAGACACTAACTAGACAGCTACAGGAGAAGGACTTGCAAGCAACACAGGAGATACAGTCTCTGAAATAGCAGGTGCAAGAAAAGGAGGCCCAAATGGCCTGCATGGCCAACTGGGTGATGGAAGCTCTACAGTGTAGGAAACCTGCCAAATCATACACCCTATACCTTAAGGATCAGTGGTTGTAGTTTCAAATTAACAACTTGGCCCAAAGGGGCATCACTCCATTTCAAAATTACCATCAATTCATGGCTTTATGTGACAGCAGCTCATCAGAGGACAAGGCCAAACTATCAAAGTTCTACCTCCACAATTTGGCCCTTCCCAACATGAATTTGTGGGACCCCAATGCTGTGGTAGGAGACGTGAAACTTATGGCCATGGCCTCGTGGCTAAATCATGAAGAAAAGAGAGTAGCAGAGGTCCGAAATGTTATGGACAAGGAACTAAAGGAACCACTATTGATCAGAGCAGAGCTGGAGGATCCCTCAGCATTAATATCCGCCCACTAGCACTTGGCCAATGACTCTCAGGCCCTACCAGATTACATGGAACGACAAGCTCAAGCCATAGCCCATTTTGAGGACATGGAGAGACTGTTGGGGGATAACTGTGTTCATGCTTGCACACGAAGGTGGAACACACTGTCCCACAGCCTAAAGATAAGAGAATACCACTCCCCAACAAGGATGAGGGAGGCCTTGGCAAGAGTACCCCTCTACAAACAGTCCATGCAGAATCTTCAGGCCAACTGGATCGGCCTCAAGTTCAGTCCTCCCTTGCTTTTGGGGCTGCTGGAAGGAGGCAAAGAAGAGGAGGAACACAGGCAGTGGGAAGAAGTGGAAAGAAAGGCCAGATTTCATGACCGTGAAGAAGATATCACCTCGGAGGCCTGGGATGTGAGAGAGGCGGTCAAGGCAATCAAGGATGAGGAGCTGGATTAGTTGCTCAGAGGATGAGCAACCCATTTAGCAGGGGGGTGATGATGAGCCCCGAATTGGGTAACTTATTGGGCTCATTTTGCCTAACTGTTCTTGATCAATCCACCATTTTTCATATTTTATGCATATTTTTGAGTATATTTATGTTAGTTGAATGAATGAGGATTGTCACTTTACCAAGAAGGCTAATACGTGGTTATTTCAGGTTTTTGGACAAATTTTGGAACAAAGCCAAGCAATTATGAGCCAGATGACAGCCAAGCATGAAGGAACAAGGGTGAGGATTTGTAGGAAGGGTGTCTCTTGCATTAAATGGCCCTTCCTCGAAATCTCCACCCTCAACTCGGAGCTCAGCAGGCCACCAAAATGAATCCTAAAGGTAGCCGAGTAGCTTTGTGAAAAGTTACTGTTTATTGGCAGTTTGAACAGCCGAGCCCCTTGAGTTAAGGAGGGCTAATGAAGACCCTCGTAGTGCATAAATAGGAAGGCTTTCAGCTTTCGTAGGTTACTTTTTTAACTGTTGTGTTTTGCACTATAGTGCTGTCATTTTCTCAGCTCATTTTCGTAGCTACTACTGTATAACTTTCTTGTGACATGGTTATTTTTGAGTAATGAAAAGCAGCTTTATTTGGCATCAGTTCTGAGTTTTTCTTAGGAGCCTATAGCTCTTGGGGTTGGGCCCAACCCAAGTGCCAAGGCTTCCTTTGTGTATTTTTATTTGCTTTTTATGTCTTTGCAAAATAATTTCTGTTAAGTAGATTAAAATCTTGCTAGTTACCTAGGTCATTGTTGATGATTAGAAAGGCTTTTTATGTTCAGATTGAGTTGATAGGTTAATAACAGGGAAGATCTTTAGAAAAATGCCATCAAGCACCTCTGATCTCACCTCTCCCTCAGTGGGATTGTGAGCTGGGACTATAGGAATTTATAGGGTAAGTTCCTCAGACAGAACACCAAAGGACACCGCTCACAACCAGATCGCAGATCAATACACCAGTGTTTGTGACGTGGTTAAAACCCTCAAAGAGGGAAACAGTCCACGGCCTGAGCCAATGCGGCCACTTCAGGCAATTTATTAATAAAAGAATGAAGATTTACATAAGCTTCTCTCATAGACAGATTACCCTACAAATGACCCTCCATGCGCTTTAAATAGAAATCATGGACCAATCGGGTGTCAAGCCACGGATCAAGTGTCGGTAATACCGAGGAGAGAATGAACCGTTGGATCACTACATATTGTAACTGTCAGATTGTAAGTTACAAAATGTACAAGGTAAAGAAACACACTTTACCTAACTCTATACCTAACTCTATACTAGACCAAGTTGTACTTAACTATTTCCTATGTGTCGGAATATCCTAACATCCCCCCTTAAGAACAACTTGGGATAGGATTGAAGGATTTAAAAATATGACACAATAGGAGAAAGAAGGAGGCACTAAAGCCTATCTCCCCTTAGTGACAACTTCCTGAACTCCAACCATAAATCGAAGTTTAGTGAACTTCGCCTCTGTGAGAGCCTTTGTAAAGATGTCTGCAACTTGATCATCTGTTGAACAATATTGCACTTCAAGAACATGGTCATGGATGAGCTTTCTGATGAAGTGCATGTGCAGTTCAATGTGTTTGCTACGCTGATGTTGGACTGGATCTTTGCATAGCTGAATGGCACTTTGATTATCACACCAAAGTGTAGCCGGATGATGCTGCTGAAAGCCAAACTCTAACAGGATCTGACGAAGCCACAAGGCTTCCTTACTAGCTTCTACGGCACCACGATACTCTGTTTCTGCAGAAGACAGAGAAATGGCACCTTGTTTCTTACAAGCCCATGTAATAGGTCCCGAACCAAGAGTGAACACATAACCTGCAGTAGACTTCCGATCATCAGGGTCACCAGCCCAATCGGAATCGGTGAAACCACCCAATAGAGGAGATGCTTCGGCACTGTAATGAATCCCAAATTGAACTGTACCTCGAACATAATGAAGTATTATTTTAGCTGCTTTCCAATGACTTTCACGTGGGTTTTGCATAAACCGAGCAACAAGGCCAATGGCAAAGGAAAGGTCAGGTCGAGTATGGGTTAGATACAGAAGTTTTCCTACAAGTTGACGATATAAGGTAGCATCAACTTCAGGAGAAGTACAAGTGACTGAAAGTTTGACTCCAGACTGGAAGGGAGAAGGGGCTGGCTTACAGTCTTCCATGTGAAAATGGTGTAGAATATCACAGGCATACTTGGACTGGGAAAGGGAAATACCCTCCTTGGATTGCAAGACTTGAAGACCGAGAAAATAATGTAAGTGTCGTAAGTCTGTCATTTCAAATTTATTTTTAAGGCTGGACTTCACATGGTTTATAAGGTTGGGATCACTACCGGTAAGGATAAGATCATCAACATAAATAACAAGAATGATAAGAGACTTGCCCACTTTCTTGGTGTAGACAGTATTGTCAGAATGACACCTAGAAAAGCTAGATTCTAAAAGAAAGCTATCCATTTTGGCATACCAAGCTCGAGGAGCTTGCTTGAGACCATAAAGGGATTTCTTAAGCCGACATACAAGGCTGGAGTCTATTTTTATGAAGCCAATGGGCTGTTCCATGTAGATTTCTTCATGCAAGTCCCCATGCAAGAAGGCAGATTTAACATCCATCTGATGGACTTCCCATTCGAACGAGGCAGCAAGGGAAAGAACAAGGCAGATAGAGTTCATTTTGGCAACAGGGGAGAAGGTTTCAGTGTAGTCAATGCCTTCAACCTGTGAAAAACCTTTAGCAACAAGACGAGCTTTATGTTTATCAACTTTCCCATCTAGTCCATACTTGGTTCTGTAAACCCATTTGCATCTAACAAGTTTTCGTCCCTTTGGTGGAGGAACAAGATCCCATGTATCGTTTGCCAATAATGAATGATATTCTTCATTCATAGCTGCTTCCCAATCTGGATGGCCTGAAGCTTCTGCAAAGGTGTCAGGATCATAATTTACTGGAGCTTGAGCCAGTAAAGAAGAGGCTCTGTCAAACTGAGAACGTGTGCGTCACTGATCTGTAGGATCACCGGCCAGATCACCTACTGCATCTCGAGTAGCACGAACCCATTTGGGAAGCTGAGGAGCTGAAGGAGGATCCTGAGATGGTGGGGGAGGATTGTCATCCTCACTTTCATCATCTGAAGAAGAAATGTTTTCAAAAGTAGAAGAGATAGGGAGAGGTGGCACATCCGCCGGACTAGGCTCGCAGGCCGATATATTTTCATCAAATTTTACATCTCTTCTAATGATAACATTTTTGGACTTGAATGGAATAAGTCTATAGCCTTTGACATCTTCAGAATATCCAACAAAAGTACATTTTTCACTCTTAGGTTCTAAAGATTTATGCTTTTCATCTGGAATATGGGCCCACGCTTCACTTCCAAAAACACGAAAGTGACTTACATCTGGTTTGATTGAGCTCCATGCTTCTTCTGGAGTGATATTCTTTAAAGCCTTAGTAGGAGTGCGATTTATTATGTAATTTTCACAGTTAATTGCTTCTGCCCAAAAACTAAGACCAAGTCCTTTAGATTGTAGCATACAATTAGCCATTTCCTTTAAGGTGCGATTCTTCCTTTTAGCGACACCATTTTGTTGTGGAGTATATGGAACAGTATGTTGCATTTGAATTCCATTCTCAGTGCAAAAGTTGATGAATGTGTTTTTAACATATTCTCCTCCATTATCAGATCTTAGCTTAAGAATTTGATGTCCAGATTGTTTTTCAACAAAGGCCAAAAATGTGTTAAATACTTCACTCTTGAGTTTTAAGAAGTATACCCAAGTGCGTCTGGAGAAATCATCAATGAAAGTTAAGAAATACTTGCAGCCAAAGAATGAAACAACTGGAAGTGGACCACATAAATCACTATGCACAAGCTGTAAAGGGGCTGAGGCGTGCCAAGAGGCACGTTTTTCAAAACTGTCCTGATGATGTTTTCCGAGTACACATCCGGAACAAACACCATCTTTGCAAGATACCATAGGAAGACCTGTCACCATATTTTCTTTACATAGATGCTGAAGGGAGCGGTAGTTTAAGTGACCAAATCGCTCATGCCAAAGTTTGCTCACTTCATCGTTATGAGTAACAAATACTGAGGGAAGATTTGATGACCCAAAGTTGTGAAACTTATACAACCTTGTAGAATCATCAGCAACGCCAGTAGCTAAAATCTGTTTAGGATCTCTTAGGTCCTTGATTACAACATCATGAGGTGAAAATTCAACAATTTTACCTCCACCTGAATGAGTTATCTGATATACATATAGAAGGTTGCAGGATAAGGTTGGAACACATAATACATCATTAAACTGACCATTGTCTAGATGAACAGTTCCAGTCCCTACAACACTAAGAGATCTATCATCACCAACATATATATTTTTGGTGTTACAATCATTTAAAGAAGAAAACATGGCTTTGTTTTTGGCCATGTGATAAGAAGCTCCAGAATCAATGAGCCACTCATGAGAATGAGAAGAAGAAGATACATTTAATGCATAACCAGACCGAGATGATTGACAACCACATGCAGAAAGTGCCATTCCTGAAGATGAAGTTGAAGTTGAAGAATGCTCCAAATGGATGTTATGTTTCTTCATCGTTGTTTCCAAGGCTTCCATCTTCTTAAAGCATTTGGATTCTAAGTGGCCATCTCGATTACAAAAGTTGCAATGTCTATCAGTCTTCTTCCATTTGTTTTTATTTGTCTTATCATTTTGTTGAAATGATTTTTCATTTTGAGGCTGAGATTGCTTAGGACCCTTGTTTGGTTTAGGACCATTCTTTTTAGGATATGACTTCTTAGGATTCTTTGAATTTGGTTGCTGTTGGGCGGCTAACGCTTTCTTGGAAGAGTTTCCAAGATTAAGAAGACCAAGGTGTAAGAGTTTTTCTTGTTCTCTTATTAAAGAATCACAAAAAGAGTCAAAGGAAGGGGACTTGTAGTATGTTCCTTGAGAAATGAAGGCTTCTCTTGTAGAATGGAAGGTGGAAACAAACACAGAGTAGGCTGGTCCCAACTTAGTAAGAATGGAATAGATAAGGTTACTATCTTCTTTCTTAACCTTAACACCTTCCAAGAGATATCTAAGGGTCTTGAACTTGGACAAGAAATCTTCAATGCAAGAAAAATTATTAGGGTCCAATGTAAGCAACTCATTTTCAAGTTGATGGGCTCTAAGTTCATTTTTAATCCCAAAAACTTTATTGATTTGTTTCATTGCTTCATCAGGAGTATCAAGTTCTGCAATGTGGAATCTAAGATCTGGAGAAATAGACATCCCTATTAATCCACGTGCTTGATCTTGCCCATTTTCCCATTTAGCAGCCTTATCTTCATCCTTCAGTTTCTTTTCTTGGCCTTAGGCTATTTTGTAGAGACCTTTACTTCTAAGTAAATCCTCAATGTAGGACAACCATTGGAAGTAGTTGGTGCTGTCAAGGGTAACTTGGTATTGACTTTCCATTTCAACGGAAACTGAAGCTAAAGATGCTGAAACTAAGTGTTCCAATGGATAGATCTCGAACAATTAGGTTGGTTTAAAAAAACAGCTCTGAAAACGGCTTCCGGATGAAGAAGTTATGGATTTTTGAAAAAAAAGTTATTGAAGATGCCAACGAAGTGCAGGAATGTGTGGAAATGAAAAATCCGCCCTCACAAAAATGAGATTTGAACCCAAGACCTCTACTCTCTTAAAATAGCTTTGAACCAATTGAGCTATACAAAAAATTTGAGAGAGAGAGAGAGGGGGGGGGGGGTTGATGCTTTGGGTTGCGTGCTTGCTTTGAGAAGGTTCTTTTTCCCTACAAAACAAAAAACACAAAACCCAACACGGACATACAAAAAAAAAAAAAACGAACCTTGTGGCTCGAAGTTAGCTTTAGCCGAAAAACTAAATATTTTCAAAAATGAACCTTGCGGCTCAAAGTTAGCTTTAGTCGGAAACTAAATATTTTCCTCAATGTTTCTGATTTTCCGAGATCACACTAAGGCACAGCGGAAAAGAGCATATGCATGAGAAAAATCCTTCCTTTCTGTTTCTGATTTGCCCAGATCGCATAGAGTCGCAGGGCAAAGAGCATACGCAGAAATGAAAGGTATAGATCCGGTAATTAAAAAAAGCTAAATAAACCGAAACCGAAATAAACAGAGAGAAAATAACTATAAACTGCAAATAAACATTGTATACCTCCAGATCTTAAAAATGACGCAGCTAGGGCTATCGGAAACCTTTTCGCGTGAAACAAAAGGGGTTCCTCACTGGAACAGATGCTCCCAACACAACAGAGCAGTCCTCTCAGCCCGAAAGCAGTGAGAAACAGTAGATCTAGAAAACGACAGTCGGATGCAGTTCTACCGGCTTCAGATTTGGATCACCAACGGACGCGGCCCTCAAATAGCTCTGATACCATGTAGGAATTTATAGGGTAAGTTCCTCAGACAGAACACCAAAGGACACCGCTCACAACCAGATCGCAGATCAATACACCAGTATTTTTGACGTGGTTAAAACCCTCAAAGAGGGAAACAGTCCACGGCCTGAGCCAACGCGGCCACTTCAGGCAATTTATTAATAAAAGAATGAAAATTTACATAAGCTTCTCTCATAGACGGATTACCCTACAAATGACCCTCCATGCGCTTTAAATAGAAATCATGGACCAATCGGATGTCAAGCCACGAATCAAGTGTCGGTAATACTGAGGAGAGAATGAACCGTCGAATCAATACATATCGTGACCGTCAGATTGTAAGTTACAAAATGTACAAGGTAAAGAAACACACTTTACCTAACTCTATACCTAACTCTATACTAGACCAAGTTGTACTTAACTATTTCCTATGTGTTGGAATATCCTAACAGGGACAAAGGTGACCTTGTTGCCAACAAAAACACTGTCTTTGCCTCACCATGCAATCATTAGTGTTAGATTCTCATTTGCAGAAATTGATACCAGTTGTGGTTACGTGTTCAGGTTCATGATTGCTTAGTTTGCATAGCTATTTCACGTGATTTCATTGCAAATAAACTTCTGTTCATTTCCTTTGCTGTTACTTAGGTCAGATTAGAGTAAAGTAGCTAGGTCATTGGTTTTCCAAGTCATTGTTTGTTCAGTTTGAGAAATAACTTGCAGAGCACCTGTAATACCTCTCCATCTACCTGTACTCCATCAATCCCATCTGCTCCATCCCCTAACTCGGATTCTTGCCTCACGTTTGCCACATTCGCTCGCGTAGCCCTAATTTTTGTGCAACATTGCTCTACTCCTCCTTGAACAAATCCAACCATCCTCATCACTCTTCAGCTCCATCCACCAAGTCTTGGACCTCCTCACACCCTTATCCTACCCCCATACTCACTTCTCCACCTTTCTCTCTCCATCCACCCTCCAAAATCCCATTTTTGAACATCCTGTAGAAAATATAGAACATCCTGTAGAACCCCTGTAGACTTCCTGTAGAAGCTCACGAAAGCGGTTTCTTGATAGCCAAACTTTGTGAAACTCTCTGGAAGGGTGCTAGGGACCCCTTAGGCCCTCTTCTAACCTTCCAAACCTCCTGCAAGCATTTCCTCTCGCCAATCCACCTCTGCACAGTCAAAAAGCACATGCGTGACAATTCTGACACTTTACTCAAACATACAAAAAGATGCTTTTTTTTTTTTTTGCAGATTTTACTGTAGAAGTAGCTTAGACACATGCATTTCACCTTCTTAGAAGTCAACGGCATCTCTTTCAATAGCTTTCTTCCTCTTTCTTGCATCAGTAGGATTAGCTGGTAAAATTAGGGTTTGCTAGGGTTTGCGTTTCCTTTCAGCTTTTCAGTTTCTTTCTGCAAGTATATTAGCCTCCTTTGAGTTAGCTTCCATCCATCAGTTAGAAAGCTTCTTCTCAGAGCTCATGGAAGTTGGCTTAATCTCCTAGCGGACTTGTGCCAGCTGACCAAGTGACAGTTGTGGCAAGAGCTAGTACTTGTGCATACAACACCGTCGCTTCCAAGTTTGTTACGAACTATCGGGTTGATAAAAGTAAAGAAGGGAGTCCCAGGAGTTGCAGCATTATTGCTGCAATACTGGAGCCCACCATTGACAACACCCCATAACTCATAACATAATGGGTTAGCTAAGAGAAAGAATCAGAGCATTGTAGGAGCTTCTAAAGATATGCTACATGACTAAGGCGTACCACTACATTTGTGGGAAGAGGCATGTAACACAATAGTCTACCTACATAACTAGAGTCCTCATCGAATTCTTAGTATGATTACACTGTAGGATGATTTCTTAAGGAGAAAGCCGGATGTGTCTCACTTCATAATTTTTGGAGCCTCTATTTACTACCATGTCTCCAAAGATTCAAGGAAGAACCTTGAGATGAAATCATAGTTGGGGGGTTTTGTGGGTTACAAAAAAACTCCACACAATTACTATGTGTACTTACCTTCCCTTAGAATGACAGTTGTGCAAAGGGATGTAAATTTTGATGAGGAGAAAGCAATGTGGTGCTCTCTTGAGAGGGAGATTTAAATCCCACTAGAAGAGGAGCTTTTAGCTCCAAAGGAGGAGCCTCAGGAAGTTGTGGAGCAACCACAAATGGAGCATAAGAGAGGAGGCAGAATGGAGACATCCACTCAAGAAGAACCATCCATAGAAGGAAGAAAAAGAACCAAGGACGATGATATATTTGTGTAGGGTGTGAGGGTGAATGTGGGAGCTCCTTCAAATTTTCGCAGGAAAAGGAGGTCCCTTGAGAGGTACACTGACTACATGGCTCTAATAAATGATATTGTAGAGAATGAGCCATACTCTTTTGAGGAAGAAGTTTAGAAACTAGTTTCGGTTGATGCAATGATGGAATAATATGAATCCATCGTGAAGAAAAATGTTTGGGAAGTGGTCCCAAGACTGGTAGATAAATCAATTGTAGGTTCGAGATGGATCTTCAAGGTTAAGCATGTAGCAGACAAAAGCATAGAGAAGTATAAGGATATATTTTTGGCCAAATAATTCTCTCAAGTTGAGGGAATTGACTATGGGAAAACCTTTGCTCCCGTAGCAAGCTATTCATCTATTAGATCAATTCTTGCACTGGTTGCTCAGATGGGGTGGAAGATGCACCAAATGGATGTGATTTTTTTTTCTCAATGGGGTTATTGAGGAGAAGTGTACATAGAGAAACCATAAGGTTTTGAGATATTTGATTGGGAGTATCATGTGTGCTGACTCAAGATACCTTTGTACGATCTCAAATAGGCACCCCAATCTTGGCACACTTTGATCGACAATTATTTCACTAGTTTGGGCTTCACTAAAAGTGAAGCATATGTGAACCTCTATCATATTTTGGTAAAAGGTAAATTGCTTATGATTCTTTTATGTGTGATTATTTAATATTGACAGGTGATGAAAAACTAATTAGCTCTTGCAAGGAGGAATTTGCAAGGGAATTTAAGATGAAAGATATGGGTCACATGCACTACTTCCTTGGGCTATAAGTATGGAAAAGTGATGGGGAATTGTTTTTGTCTCAAGGTAAGTATGCCACCGAGAGACTGCAGAGATTTCACATGGAGAGTTGTAAGCCCATGGAGACACCTATAGTGACCAACTAGAGGAAGGAGGATGCCACTTCAGGTGAAGAGGTTGATGCTACCATTTACCAGAAGCTAGTGGATTCATTGATGTATCTTATGAACAAATGACCAGATATGAGATATGCAATCAACTATATGAACTAAGCTATGGTTAGGCTGAACAAATTGTATTAGAAGGAAGAGAATCATGTCTTACGGTACCTCAAAGGAACTACCCAATATGGATTATGGTACAAACAGACAGAGGGAGTGAAGTTGTGTGGCTTCATAGATGTAGATTGGGTAGGGAGTCCATTCAACCAAAAGAGTACATCAGGTGGATTTTTCAGTGTTGGGTCTGCATATGTTTCCTTGTACAACAGGAAGCAAAGGTCCATGGTAATCATATTTGTAGAAGTAGAATACATGGCTGCAAGTCAATCAACATATGAGGTAATCTAGAAGACAAAGAAACTTGTGGGACTATCTGGTCAGGAGATGGATTCAATTGTAATCTATTGTGATAAACAGAGTTGCATTAAGCTCTCTAAGAATCTGGTATTTCACGATTAATCCAAGCATATAGATATCTGGTATCATCATTTCCAGGACTGTGTGCAAACATGGATAATGTTCTACAATACATTCTGACAGAGGAATAAGATGCTGACATCTTAACAAAGGTTTTTTTAGGAAGGAAGTCCGAATACCACAGGTGCATGATATGGGTGGTTGAAAATCATTTTTTGCTAAGAAGTGTTGAGAAGTGTAGAAAGAAAGTCCCAATTTGACTTTGCCTTGGTCAAATTGAGAAAATTTGAATTTTTACATCAACAAAGAACTTAGAGGTAGTTAACCGAGGTGACATGACTCTTGTTACTCAGTTAGATTAGTAAATTTGAGTTAGAGGGATTGGAGTTCAATTCTGCATATGTGATTGCTAATTTGTAGCAATACAGTTCAATTATTTCTAATTATATTCAGTTAAAAAATTTCTGATTGTTGATAGAACTAGTTGGAGGTCAGTTGTGCAGTGGGAAAACAATCTAACTAAGTGATCATCCAATTAACTGATCAATCAACTCAAAATAGCTAGTGCATGCAATAAATTCGAGTTCCTCAGCTATGGTGGAGATTCCAAGTCAATGTAACACACAGTTGTAAACTATTTGAGTGTACATGTGTTGCATTCAATCAGATGATCAATCCTTGGGAATTGTGTAATCAATTGGAAGAAAATTCCTAAAAAAATAGGGGCCTAATAGGGGCTCAAGCTGAGGAAAAAGTTGACTAAGTATGGGTCAAAGCTTCTCATTGAGTGGAGAGATAGGTTATTCACTTGCAGGTTGTGCTTAGAGTAGACAAGAAATTGTAATACATTCTCTATTCACCTAATTAATGCAAAGAGGATTGAGGGGTTTTTCCCAATTAGGTTCCCCTAGAAAAATATTGTGCATGTGTGGTTTTTCTTATTGCATGTTTTCAAATGTTGTTCTAAATTGTGAATTAAATTTCGTAGATCAATAGAGTAGAATTGTGTCTCTTGATTTAGATTAAAATTTATTGAGAAGTTGAAATTATATCACCATATTTATACATGGTATCTGAGCAATATTCACATTAGAACAAGAATTTTGAAGTTGTTTCTTAGGAGGTTCGAATTTGTAGCTTCATTATAGCAGAATATCTTTAGAGTTGGGAGAATGAACTTCAATAAGTTGAGATTAGAGTATGCCTTGGAAGGAAGCTTGAATTTCATTGCATGGAAGGATCACATGGAGGAGGTGCTTGATGAAAATGTATTGCTGGAATATGTCAAGACAAACATTCCAAAACCAGGATCAACTGATACCCAGAACCTGGCCCAATGGAAGAAAGATTTAGCCAAGGTGAGGATAATTATCTTGGAGGGAGTGCGAGACCACAATGTCTCAAATATCAATGGGTAATAAACTCCTTTCACAATGTGGAAGGCACTAACAAAGCTATTAGGGAATAGTAGTGACCATAGAAAATTGGCCCTCAAAGACAAACTTCAAAATATCAAGATTCAAAAGAATGATACTATTATGTAGTATCTCACTGGATTTACACAAGTTCGAGATGACCTTGGAGGGGTTGGTGTGAATGCTACAAAATATGACTTGGTGAGCCTAACTCTTATAGGCCTTCCAAAAAGCTATCATAGCTACTAGGACTTGGTGAACGGAGGGAGAAATTACTGAATTGTGAATGCTTATGGTCTCATTTGGTACAAGAAGAGATCAGGCAGAACACCAGAGATGGAAGTTCATCCAAGGGAGAGGATGAAGAAAATTTTTCATTGGTTGGAAAAGGAAATAAAGGAAAGGGAAGAAGTCTCAAACCAAACCAAAATCCAGCCAAGGGAGTAAGAAGAAAGAATTGTCTAAAATAAAATGCTTCAATTGCCATGAATTTGGGCATTATGCTACAAAGTATCCACACGAAAAGAATACCAAGAAGAACTCGGGAGGAGTAGTAGGTGAAGCATAGGCTTCACAATTTTAACTAGACTTCACCCTTATCACATGCATGTTCAGTATTGTGATGGGGAGTGTGTGGTACTTGAAATCATGTGCCTCATTCCACATGACAGGGTGTAGAGAGTTTTTCAATGACCTGGAGGAGAAAGATCTCCATACACATATTGAGCTTGGGGAAAACATAAGGTATAGTGCTACCTGGATTGGTACAATAACCCTTAAGAGGGAGTCGAGATCTCCTCTTTGCCTCAAATATGTCATGTTTGTTCTAGGCCTAAAGAGAAACCTCATCTCTATAGCAGTTTTGGAATACCATGGCTATGATGTGATCTTCAATAAAGGGAAAGCCTTTCTGAGACACATAACTACTAGGCAGGTGAAGCAGATCGGGGTTCACGTGAAGAACCTATATAAAATGGATGTGGAAGATTGTGTTTCATTAAGAAGTAAGGCAGAGAAAGTGCAAAGTCATGATGTCAGTGAAATTTGGCACAAAATATTGGGCTATTTTCATCATGGTGCCCTGAAAATTATGAAGAAAATAATCACTAGCCTCCCTACAGGAGCACTTGAGCAGCAGGATGTATGCAAATGTTTTACCTTGGGGAAGTATGTAAAATCCACATTGCATGAAAGAGACAAAAAAGCACACACAGTCTTGGAGAGAGTACACTCTGATGTTTTTGGACTTTTCTCGATAGTATCCACTATAAAAAATAAGTACTTTGTTATTTTTATTGATTATTTCTCAAGAAAGTGTTGGACCTTCTTCACGTGGAAGAAGGATGACACATTATCTAAGTTTGTAGAGTTCATGGCACTAGTTGAGAAAGAGGCTAGAAATAAGGTGAAAGCTCTTAGGAGCGACAATGGAGATGAATATGTTTCGAATGACTTCAAGGAATTTTGTTCCAAAGAAGTAATTCAAAGAGAGCTGACAACACCCCATAACCCACAGCAGAATGGGGTAGCTGAGAGAAAAAACAAGATCATTTTCGGAGCTACTAGAGCTATGCTACATGACCAAGGCCTACCATTTCATTTGTGGGATGAGGCATGTAATACAATAGTCTACTTGCAGAACTTGAGTCCTCATTAGATTCTTGGTATGATTACACCAAAGGAGGATTTCTTGGGGAGAAATTTTTGGAGCCTCTATTTACTGCCATGTCTCCAAATATTTGAGGAAGAAACTTGAGCCGACAATAGAGTTGGGGGTTTTTGTGGGTTACACTGAAACTCCACACAATTACCATGTGTACTTACCTTCCCTTAAAATTAAAGTTGTGCGAAGGGATGTAAATTTTGTTGAGTATAAATTGATGCAGTGTTGTCTTGAGAGGGATCTTTAGATCCCACCGAAGAGGAGCTTTTAGCTCCAAAGGAGAAGCCTCAATAGGAGCCTTAGGAAGTTGTGTAAAAAACACAAATGGAGGATCAAAGAGGAGGTAGATTTGAGAAATCCACTCAAGAAGAACTATATAGAGAAGGAAGAAAAACAACTAGGGAAGTTGATAGATTAGTGCAAGTTACGAGGGAGAATGTGGGAGGTCCTTAAAATTTGCGCAGGAAAAGGAGGTCACTTGAGAAGTACACTAACTAAATTTCTCTAATGAATGAGCTTGTAGAGACTGATCCATCCAATTTCGAGGAAGCAGTTGAGAAAACCTTTTGGTTTGATGCAATGGTGGAAGAATACAAATTGATCATGAATACTAATGTTTGGGAAGTTGTCCCAAGATCAACAAATAATTCAGTTGTGGGATTGAGATGGATATTCAAGGTTAAAAATGCAGGAGGCGAAAGAATAGAGAAGTATAAGGCAAAATTTGTGGCCAAATAATTCTCTCAAGTTGAGGGAATTGACTATGATGAAACATTTTCTCCCATAGCAAGGTATTCATCCATTAGATCAATTATTTCACTGGTTGCACAGATGGGGTGGAAGATCCACCAGATGGATGTAAAAACATAATTTCTTAATGTGGTTATTGAGGAGGAAGTGTACATAGAGCAACCAGAAGGTTTTGAGACATTTTTTATGGAGTCTCATGTGTGTAGACTCAATCGAGCTTTGTACAGTCTCAAACAAGCACCTTGATCTTGGTACACTTGGATCAATGGTTATTTCACTGGTTTAGGCCTCACCAAAAATGAAGTAGATGTGAACCTCTATCATATTTTAGTAGAAGGTAAATTGCTTATCATTAATTTTTATGTTGATGATTCAATATTGACAGGTGATGAGCAGCTAACCAACTCTTGCAAGGAGGACCTTGCAAGGGAATTTGAGATGAAAGACATGGGTCTCATGCAGTGATTCCTTGGGCTTGAAGTATGACAAGGTGATGGGGAATTATTTGTTTCTCAAGGCAAGTATGTTATCAAGATACTACAAATATTTCACATGGAGAGTTGTAAGCCCATGGAGACATATCTAGTGATCAACTGGAGGAAGGAGGATGCCATTTCTGGTGGAGAGGTTGATGCTACCATTTTTCGGCAGCTCGTGGGTTCATTGATGTATCTTGTGAAAACACAACTAATATGTGCTATGCATTCAATGAGCTAAGACAATCTATGGTTAGGTTGATCAAATTGTATTGGAAGGAAGTGAAGCATGTCCTACGATACCTCAGAGGCACTACCCAATATAGATTATCGTATAGACACACAAAGGGAGTGACGCTGTGTGGCTTCATAGATGTAGTTTGGGTAGGGAGTCCATCCAACCAAACGAGTACATCAGGTGGAATTTTCAGTGTTGGGTCCATAGTTGTTTCCTGGTAAAACAAGAAGTAGAGGTCTGTGGTGCTCAACTTGACATAAGCAAAATACATGGCTGCAAGTCAAGAAACATGTGAGGTGAACTAGATTAGAAAGATACTTGTAGGACCGTTTTTCAGGAGATGGATCAAACTATGATCTATTGTGATAATCAGAGTTGCATTAAGCTCTCTAGGAATATGATATTTCATGATTGATCCAAGGATATAGATATCTAGTATCATAATTTATGGGAATGTGTGCATATGTGGATAATGTTGCTGCAATACATTCCTACAGAGAAACAAGATGTTGGCATATTGACAAAGGTTTTTTCAAGAGGGAAGTTTGAATTCCACAGGTGCAGGATATAGGTGGTTGGAAATCCCTTTCTTGCTAAGCGGGAGTGTTGAGAAGTGTAGCAAGAAAGTCTCAGTTTGACTTTGCCTTGGTCAAATTGAGAAAATTCGAATTTCCACATCAACAAACAATTTGGAGGTAGTTAACTAAGGTGACATTGATCTTTTCACTCAGTTAGATAAGTAAATTTGAGTTAGAGGGCTTGGAGTTCAGTTATGCATATGCGATTGCTAGTTTGTAGCAATCCAGTTCAGTTATTTCTAGTTATATTCAGCTAAACAAGTTATAACTGTTGATGGAACTAGTTGGAGGTTAGTTGTGTAATGGGATAGCAATTAACTAAGTGATCATCTAGTTAACTCATCAATCAACTCAAAATAGCTAATGCATGCAATAAATTTGAGTTCCTCAGTTGTGGCGGATATTCCAAGTCAGTGTAACAAGCTTGTAATTTAGTTTGAGTGTATAGGTGTTGCATGCAGTCAAATGATCAAATCCTTTGGAATTGCACAATCAATTGGAGGAAAATTCCTAAAAAATAGGGTCCTAATTCCTCAGGATTTTGTAAGGAAATAGGGGCTCAAGCTAATGCATAAATTGACTAAGTCTGGGTCAGAGCTTCTCATTGAGCAGAGAGAGGTTATTCACTTACAAGTTTTTCTCAGAGTAGGAAATCAATTGTAATACATTCTCTATTCATCTGATTAATGCAAAGATTCTTGAGGGGTTTTTCCCAATTGGGTTCCCCTAGAAAAATATTGTGCATGTGTGGTTTTTCTTATGGCATGTTTGCAAATGTTGTTATAAATTATGAATTAAATTCCGCAAATCAATAGAGTAGAATGGTGTCGCTTGATTTAGATTAAAATTTCTTGAACAGTTGCAATTCTATCAACATATTTCTACACCAAGCTCCAAGACACTTGTTTACAAAAAAAAACGCCGGCTGGAACTCAATTCAAAAGAATTTTGACACCATACATTTAAAACCACAATGACTTTTGGTATAGTGGTAATTCATTTTGTATATATAGAAGGGAGGGTCCACATCCCTGAGGTCGAGGCAGTGAAGGTTGCATCCTAACCATATTATAAAATAACATGTTATTAACCCCACAAAGGATTATGTTATAATTGTTAATTTTTTCAACTATGGTCAAATTCCACCTTAGAAAACTCAGATGACCGATATGATGATTGCATTAGATTCCTCTTTTTGAGAGAACCAAAATCGACCTAAATATCACCCAATTTGGTCAAGCAGAAGTTGAGTTTTGAATTACTTTATTCATACGTGTATTATCGAATGGGTTAGCCCTAACCACATGTGTAACTGCTTAGGTTGGCCTCAACCCCAAGTGGACCCTCATGAAAGCATATAAAGACAAGAGAACTCAAGCTCATTTGGACACATTGAACAAGCCATATTCTCTTCTCTTATTGTCTTGGTTCACACAGGTATGTTGGAGGAAAGTTCACACAAGTGTCTGAAGTCTTAGGGTCGAAGCTCACACTGATCTAAGGTTTTCTAGATCTTGGACACTCACACAAAACTAGACATTTTAATCCCTGGATGCTGGAATCGTGTGTTATGAGAGCGACGTGGATACTTGGTCACTGGCACAGTGAGTTATGGGAGCATCTAGGGCTTGTGGGTCATATTGGGCTATATTAGTCCTTGAATGCTTGCACAGAATGGTACTGAGAGCATCTCAGCTATTACAGATGCTCATAGAACAACCTTATGAGAGTGTCCAGAGCTTGAAGCAGGTTTGGGTATGTTCAACCCTAGATACCCTCATCCAATTCACTTGGGAGTGTCTAGATATGTTCCTGACGCAATCATCTAGTTATGAAGAGAGCATCTAGAACTGCTATAGATGCTCACACAACTCCTCCTCCATGTTTCTGGGACTCATATATGAGATTTTAGTGTTTCGAAGATCCTGCTCAGTGACAACAGTGTTTACATCAGTGAAAATAGTATCCAATAGTTGACTTCAGTTTGTGACAACACATTACAATCATCAGAATGAGGGTTTTGATTATAAGCATGATTAGATCTGTTTCATGGATATCATAGTTGTTTTTTACATAGATAAAATTATGGATCATTGTATTCTCTTTTTTGAATCATTTGATGAAGATCTAAGAAGTAAAAAAATTGCAAGGGTTTTCCCCATAGTGGGTTTTCCCCTAGTCTTGGACCAATCTTAGTGTCTCTATGTGTGTGCATGCTTATCTTCTATTTTCCTTTATGTTCCACTGCATTGATGATGATTATGATGTTGTTCTTTCTCTATATTTTTATATGATGATGAATAATGGTGTAGATATGAATAATGTAATGATGATATGGGGTGAACTTAATGTATTAATGAAGAGATGAAATTATCAAAGCAAAGAACAATGTAGCCCTATAAAAAATTAACAATAATAACCCATGCCAAATATAAAATGTGTTATATGTTGTTTTAACCATCAAATGGTGGTCCAATCATAAATCACCATGCCTCATCCCATGCGGGATATGTTTTGGCGCGTTGTGTTTTTTATTGTTGGTTTGTTGGAGCCATATAACAAGCCCAAACTTTGTATAAACATTATCTTTTTTGTCACACATATGTTCATAACCAATCCATGTGCATCTTAATAAACCATACCAATTATACATATCCATGGTCCAATCACCAAGATTGTGCTTTTGTCATTGTCTGTCGCATTAAACATAGGATATTTTTTTATAACAAATAAAACAATATAAAACTTTGTGTTATAACCATATTAATTCCCTGCGAATAATATCCCATCAGCATACCTATTTTAAACAACGCCAAAACAAATAATTAAGTAGCCCAATCATATGTGACTACGTGGCTTTACAGTTTATCCACCAAACATTTGGCCGCTGAACCCGTTAGCCCACACTTTTCTATGGGATAACCATTACCATAATTTAAAATAAATTAATCCACTGTCATACAACAACTCAATGGTGTGGCCTATTAGTTGGTTGTGTAACATTGTACACTGAGGTCATAGGGTTGAACCCGATGATGCCACCATTACATGATTGTTGTGTTGTACTGAACCTTCAACGCAACTGTGTGGCCATTTTGGCTACCATCGGGCTGCCACATGGAAACATCCCATTGGCCCACATGGCATACACCCATTGGTTCATGTGTGCCACTCAAGTGATCTATCAACCCACCAAAAAAGTGCCACATCATGCTTATTATACAACCATGTCATCTTCCAACTGGACGCCGAGTTAGCGACCATATGCCCACATCTTCACTGCCACCTCAGTCATAATGCCATGTGTTAACTCCATGTTGTACCACATGTTAGCTCCAGGATGTGACGCCTGTCAACTCTAAGATGTTCCACATCACCCTTTGACTTTGAATTTTTTGCATGTTGTTGCAAAACTTTAGACTGCCATATCTTTCACATATGAACTCAGATCGATCTCATTCAAGTTGTGTTGAAATCGTCTCGTACAAATATTCAATAAGAAGCTATTTCCATGAAATTTTGAAGAATTTTAATTTTAGGCCTTTTTGGATCCTCCCAAATCAATCCTCTCCACTAAGAGGCCTTTTGACCTCCATGCTATCACTTAGAGAAAATCTTGGCTATAAGGGAAAAACTATAAGGTAACCTCTAATCAATCTCTTGAATTGAAACCTAGCGCTTTCAATTCGAAGGGGGATACCTTCTATAACTCAGTCAAATCTGTTTGGTTATGTACTTAGAACAATGGCTAGATCTAATTAGATAATATAAAATTGGTTTGGAAAGGAAAGGTAAAACTATTTGGCATGAAGTATCTGATACAAAGACATTAGCTATAGTTCATACAAATCAGTCTAACAAAGGCAAGATAGCTGCAGGTTTCTTAGACAAATCATGAATGAGATGTGGTAGGAGACAGTAGAACTAAACATAAAAAAACAGAGCAACCATGTGAATTTTGTAATTGACATTTAAGTTGAAAAACACATAGGAAATATGAATGACTTGAAATAGAGAATTTACATAGAATTATGTTTCATAACCTTTATTCAAATTTACTAAAGATAATTGGATTCAATTTTTTACTAAGAAAGAGAAAAAACACCATAATAAAACTGACTAGAAACCTTCAACACATGAATCTCTGAAATACTGTAATACTGCTTGCAACAAGTTCTTTTAATATGAAGAAAATACACACCAGGTCTAATTTTAAAAAAAATTTGAACCCTTCTTCATTCTATAGATCTTGTCTTTATAGAAAAGATTACAAAGTAAAACAAGTTTCTTGTTCATACTTAATTATAAATTGCTAAATATCAAATAGTGTATATCTAATCCAAACTAAATACATTACATTCGTTCCATCATAAAATAAAAAAAACAATATTTTATATCTGAAGATCATGTTGTTGCTGGAATCAGGGTTGAATCTAAGGATCCCCAAGTCAAATTCAATGAGGTGGCTCTCCAACTGAAAGTTGATTAGGTGTTTTTTTCTAAAAATAGAAAAGATTAATTTTGGCGAATTCCTGAAAAATAGGCTTCCAATATCAATTTGAATATCTCAAACCATGATAGTTGTGAAAAATATGAGAGAGGTTTTTGTTAATGGGCCTATTCCCGAAAAAAAGTCTTTGGGCTTTCAAAAATTAATCCCCAGTTGTTCATAAATGTATTTTTAAAACAATGACTAAAACATGATTGCAAAATCCTAAAAAATAGGCTTCAAAGATCCCTTCTAATATTTAAAACTGTGATACCTGTGTAAAAATTGAGAGAGGTTTTTGTTAATGGGTCCTTTCTAGACTGATGCTGTTTTCATATTTAGAAAATTTCTTTCCATCTATTCAGAAATTGCACTCGAATTTACTACCTTTTATAGGATAAATTAGAGTGAAATAGAGTTTTACAAATTTGGGATGTTACTCAAGCTGTCATCGCATTAACACTATTGTTTACAAATCAGTGTTGACACTGAAACTGTCAGTGTATTTTAAAACTATTAGCTAAATTGTGATAACAACTGGTCTACGGGGATGTTGTCAATCATAGATGGCGGTAAGAACCCCTATAGACCATAGGCCTGATCCCAACCCAACAACTGCAACTTGCAACTGAAATCAAACCGAAAATGTAAACTAAAGCTAGCACTATACATGTTGCTACAAAAAATGCTCAAAGTGCGGAGCTTATTGGCACACCAACCTATCCTAAGATGCTGGAAATTTTTTGAATCAAAAGACACTAAAATGCCAATGCAACTAGTCAAGTAGCTGCTCAGATAGTATGAATTTTTATTGTGCTTGATCCTAGTAAAAATGGCCAATATAATGGAAAAGGTGATTGGTTATGGATCTACTTCTCACAGTGGAAATATGGCTGGAAATTCAAGCTAAAAAAACTCTCCATATAAACAAACACGGGATCATAAAAGCCATGAATTCCATAGTTTGTTTGCTAATCTTCAAGTCACCCTATAATCTCACTATTATGGTTTGAGAGTTCACATGTTCTCTCTATGTCAAACCATTATTCCAATTGTGAATTGTCAACTCATCCTCAAAAACAAAATATTCCTCAATCAAAAAATCTTAGGGCGACACTATAACCTCTTTTTTCGATAGAAAAAGGTTTTCAAAGCACTGATTCTGATATTGGGAATTATGGGATTGTATTTGAACCTATAAGACTTCAATAACCTATTGGCATTATGATGTATGTGTTGTACTTGATAGAAACCCAATTGTAGCAGAACAACTCACTTGTATATGGTAACTAGATGAATCTACGTAACTAGATGAATCTACAGGAGAGATATCAGAAGTGACAAAATGCATGGCAGTTATGTTTACAGATGTGAAAAAATGCAGGGAAGTTCAAAGGAATCATTTTAGAAGTAATATGGCAAATCACATTATAACAAGTCTATTCAAAGGGAACAAAGTAATGGTACAAAAGAATAGGATGAAGGAATAAAGGACTACAGATCAGAATCAAGAAATTGAAGAAAGAGAATGGTTTAAGAAGTATATGCTAGTTCACCTTGTCCAAGTAGCGTATACACGAGGGCTCATGGAATATAAGAAATTTATACGTATGCACACACTTTCACAGAAGGACAAGTGCATATGGGATGGAAAATCAATGTTTTTGTCCAAGGTTTTGATCCGAGGTTTTGGTTCGAGGTATTTGGTCCGAGGTATTGGTCCTAAGTGGTTTTGGTCTAAGGTATTGAGAAAGGCCTAAAACTATATAAGGAGGAGAAGATCAAAGGGATAAGAGTAGAAGTAATGAATATCTTATGAAGTGTTAGATCAAAATCAAATATGCATGTTATGGGTTTCTGATGCTTTGCTTGATCTAGACTAAATATGCACCTGAGCATTTGATGATGGATGAGATCTAATGATGGATCAGGATCATAATGACTTATCATTATGTGATCTGATAATGGATGGGCTAGATCTGATTGCTAATACATGTTTTATCCTTTATATGTGATGATCTAGGTATGTCTAAAGTCGGGAATTGCAGCGAAGTTATAAGTAAGTATTTACAAATCTATACGCTAGTTTGATTTGGTGAAGGTGCGTATACACGCTGGTTCGACTCTTCCAAGTAGCATATGCAAAAGAAAAGTTTGATGTTCAAGGATGACTGATCTTTCAGATCAATGCTATTGTTTTACTGCTGTCTGTCAATGAAGTCTTCTTAGATCTGAAATTAAAACTAAATGCATAAAGAGTTTGTGTCTCATTGATTAATTGATTGAGAAAGAAGGGAGATACTTGTTTCTATCTATTTAGAACTCTGTAATATGATATTAGATCTTCAGAATGTCACTGATTGGTACAGTTTGTGGTTCAAAGGTTGTATGATTCAGTATCTTTAGAGGTATATGCAGGTTGGGCAAAAGGAAGTAGCGTATACACACAAGTTTGCTTCATTAAAGGAGCGTATACATTTTGAAACATGCCTTTTGAGGTTATAGTTAGTTATGGTTGTTGATGCAGTGTTCTGGGTTCAGATCTGTATACTAGTTACAGTGATCTGTCTATTCCTATTGATTGGTTGAATTTGATTAAGTTTGAATGAATTGTTTGATTCAATTGTGTTAGAGGTTCAAAGGTTTCAATGATTGATTGTTTCAGTTATATCAGAGATTGATGATTAGGTTTCAGTTATATCAGAGATTGACGATTGGGTTTCATCGGAGATTGATTGCGTTTCAGTGATTGGTTGATGCAGATGTATTTGATGGTTGTATTGTAGTAGTGATTTATGTTAAGCTTCAATGTTTCTAATGGGTCCAGTATGAAAATTTGATGAAACTAGGCCTTCATGTGTAATTTTGTGTACCAGGAGCATCCAGTCTAAAAATTTATGAAATGTGGTCCCTGGAGGATACTGAGGGTTGGAGCCTTTAGAGAGGAAATCGAAGCTTCCTGCCAATAGTGGTTGGTGATTTGATCAGGGGGTTGGATATCCCTTCCAGTAGTAGCTAGAGAACAAGTGAAGTTTGTAGCCTTCTGTAGGTCGGAGCCTATGTACTAGTAAATATATTGGCTAGTACAAGAACTAGGGGGTTGTAGCTCCCTTCTAGAAGAAGTTGGAGAATGAGAGAATGTTGTAGCCTTCTGTAGGTGGGTGCCTGTGTACTGTTATGAGTTTGCACCAGTACAAGATTGTAAACATATTTTCTTATTAGTAAAATAAGACAGAGATGACAACAGCATATGGTTTTCACCCACATTGGGTATCCACCTTAAATCTTGGTGTTCATGTGTGTCGCTTATGTTTGATGGTTTATTCTGTTATTACTGCACATGGTTACTATTTAATATTTAATAAAGTACCGATGTACTGATTAAAGATCAACATATGATGATTTAACTGAATCATAAGTTCATTGAATATACGCTGGTTGCCTTACGAACAGTTGTGTGCACACGCGAGTTCCATTCTCTGAAATAGCGTATATAAATCTGATTATGGAAATGAAAAAGTTATTGATTTTTAAATACTAATTCACCCCCCCTCTCAGCATTATTTCCAACGTAACTTTCTCAAGTTACCCAACAAATGTTTCTAAAAAAGAGATCTTATCCTTGAAAGAAAATTTGCATGAATGTAAATTGTTAGGTCCCTATAATACTAGTGTATCCTCCTTATTGTTATTGTTGTGCCCATGTAGCCCCCATATTGTTATTTTTGTGCCCCATAGAAGCCCACTATTGTTATGTTGTGCCCTTACATTATTATTTTTATGTAGGTTTTGATTATATTGTGACCCCTTAGACTCCTATATATACAAAGGAGGTCTTGTAATTTCTATCATCCAAGAATTGTTCATTTATGTAATGTAAAGGAGTTTTACCCCTCAAAGAGGATAATTTTTAAGTCATTGATTTATCTTTTCTGTGAGCTGGTTGCATAACATTTGGTATCAGAGCTTTGGATGCTAGGGTTTCTCTACTTCAAACAAGGAATATTGGAATTTTCGATGTAGCTTTGTTTCTACGAGGCTTGAAAAGCCTAATTTTTTATCATGTGGAACCAAAATATTGGTGAACTTGGTGCAAAAATTTCAGAGCTTGGTTCGTTATATTTTCGAAGATATGATCTGAGGAAGTTAGGGTTTTTGCAGGCTTTATAATTCAATCTCAAACATGTGACCTAGGGAAAATTGTCATAACTTTTTTTTCAGGCATCAGATTTGAATTCTGTAGAACTGACTAAAATTGCTCAAACTATATTTTTTCATGTATCAATTTCAGAGCTAAAGGTTGAAATAGTTACATATGGCATCCCATACAACTTCGATCTACTAAATCAATCCATAATTAGGTCATCATGGGAGATTTGACATAACTCTTTCTTGAATAATCCAATCTTGATCAAACTTATGGGGTTGGAAAGAAGATTCATAGAGCTAGAACAAGAATCAATTTCAGCACTTGGAGATCCAAAATCATAGAGTTACAACCGTTTCAAGATCGATATCCTAAAAGCAAGAAAAATGTGTGTATTTTTTTAAAAATTGCACAACCTTTGTTTGAAAAATCAGTTTGAAGTGATTCCATGGGAATATTGAAGCATAAATATTAGTATTGGGTTCTAAAATGCCTCCTAATAAAAATAATTCTACACCCATTAATCCCTTATAAATCTCTACTATGATGCATGAAGAGGAAGAATTACAACATGATATATCAAAATTATGGGACCGAGTGCAACAAATTTCGTTCTCACAAAAAGCAACCAAAGATGAACTAAAAGGCAACATGGATGGTTTAAAATAAGACATGGAAGGTTTGAAGGATGGCATGGAATCTAAGATGGATGGTTTGAAAGTAGGTATGGAAGGTTTGACAAAATTTTTCCAAGAAAGGCTTCTCGATAGTGACAAGGTAATCCATGAAAACCATGATGAGAAAAAAAGGAATATGAATTACTATTTTAGAGACTCCAATGTGGGTTTTAAGAACCACCACCTTCTAAATGTATATATGAGGAAGTTTGATGGCAAGGATCCGTAACATGGATACTATAGATGGAGCAATATTTTGATTTACAGGATGTGCAACCCTCACAAAATGTACGTATTGAATCTTTATATTTAGAACCCAATCAATTTGTATGGAATAAAAGGATTTATTATCATAAACCACTTGTCACTTATTCAATTTTTACAGTGGAAATGATAGCACATTATGAACATACAAAGAGAAACACCTTCTTTAGCCAATTGATAAATCTCAAACAAAAGGGTTCAATGGAGGAGCACATTAAACACTTCCAAAAATTTAATATTTGGAAAACCGACATTCCAAAGGAACATATGATTGATGTCTTCATAGGGACTTTAAATATAGCATCCAACATGAGGTTCTCCTTTGGGAACCTGATTCATTGGAGAAGGTATTCGGGGTGGCAAGAAAAGTTGAAAGCAAAATTATGGCAACAAGGAAGTCTACCACTCATAACTATAAAGATGGAAGTGTTGTTGCTCCTAGTCTTCCACAACCTACAAGGTCGACACCATAAAAATTGGAGGAAAAAAGAGAAAAAGGGGTTTTTTTTACAATTGTGATAGAAAATACACTAAAAGTCATAAGTGTGATGAAAATAAATTATTCTACATAGACTGTGAAAAGGAAAAATAAACATCAAAATAGGAGGATATACACCAAGAACCAACCCCATAGAAAGAAGAAATGAACCCGACCATATGTTGTAATGCATTGGTCGGAATTACCACTCCTCAAAATCTCAAGTTAGAAGGATATATCAAGAAGAAAAAGGTAATAATGATGATTGATTCGGGTAGTACCCATAATTTTATTCATTGTAAGATAGCCAAGGAATTGAATTTCTTCCTATATCCAACACCAAAGTGTCAAGTGATGGTTGCAAATGGAGGAACTATGAATTGCTATGGAAAGTGACATAATATCAAGCTAACCATGGGGGAATATGTATTGAATATTCTACTTCTTTCCATTCCAATGGGTGGTGTTGATGTTGCACTAGGAGTCCAATGGTTACAATATTTGGGGATGATAACCTTCAATTTTCAAGAAATTTTCTTGATTTTTTTTTGGGAAGGAAAGGAAGTTGAATTAAGGGGTATCGCAGGGAAAATAGGAAAGATAATCAACTCTAAGGGCATGATAAAGATCCCGAAGAAGGAACAATAGGACGTAACTGCACAATTATGCTCTCTAGGGGTTCAAACATCGAAATAATCTAATTGTCTAGATCTCCAAAAAGTCTTAGACAATAATTAAAAGGTGTTTCAGACTCCCAAAGGCCTCCCACCTATTTGTGATCATGATCATGTGATTCACTTGATTCCAGGAAGTGTTCCTCCAAACATTAGGCCTTATAGATATCCTTATGCCCAAAAAAGTGAAATTGAACTTATGGTTGCAAAAATGCTAGAGGCTGGTATAATTCAACCTAGTCAAAGTTCTTTCTCTGCTCCAGTAATATTGGTGCACAAGAAGGATGGATCATGGTGTATGTGTCCAAATTATAGGGAGCTCAACAATATCACTATTAAAGATAAATTTCTCATTCATGTCATTGAGGAATTGTTAGTTGAATTAAATGGAGAAATTTACTTCACCAAGATGGATCTTTGTTCAGGATATCATCAAATTAGAATGAAGACTGAATACATTCCGAAAACAACAGTCATAACTCATGAGGTTCATTATGAATTTTGGGTCATGCCTTTTCGCCATACAAATGCACCTTCCACATTTCAAGGTTTTATGAATTTCATTTTCAAACCCTTCCATAGAAAATTTGTGTTAGTATGTTTTGATGATATACTAATATACAACAAGCCTTGGAAGGATCATGTTCAACATGTTGACAAGGTGCTAAAACTATTGGAGGAGAAACAATTATATGCAAAAACCTCCAAATGTTTCTTTGGAGTACAAGAGGAGGAATATTTGTGTCATATTGTATCTCATGAGGGTGTTAAGGTAGACCTTAACAAAATTAAATCCATTAAGGAATGGAAAATCCCCACAACCATAAAGCATCTTTGAGGATTTCTCGGGTTGACAGGGTATTATCGCAAGTTTTTTAAGAATTATAGGAGAATAACATCACCTCTAACATCATTACTGAATAAAGATGCATTTTCTTGGAATCCAGAAGCAATGAAGACCTTTGAACATCTTAAAGAGGAAATTTTCCAAGCACCAGTCTTAGCTACACTAGACTTCACAATTTTTTTTTTTTTATTGTGGAATGTGATGCTTCAGGAAATGAAATTGGTGTGGTTTTAATGCAAGAAGGAAGACCCATTTCTTTTGAAAGTAATCCAATCAAAGGAAAACATTTACAGAAACCTATTTATGAGAAGGAAATGTTGGCAACACTACATGCACTAAATAAATGACGACCTTACCTAATGGGAAGACACTTCAAAGTAAAAAAGATCATGATAGTCTGAAATACTTTTTGGAACAAAGATTATCTTCAGAAGAGAAACAAAAATGGGTGACAAAGATGTTGGGTTATCACTTTGAAATCATCTACAAAAAAGGGAAGCAAAATGTTGTTGCAGATGCACTCTCAAGAAATGATGAGGATGTGGAAGCATTGCTTTGTGGCATTTCTATTTTCCAACATGTGTGGATAATCGAAGAGAGGGATGAATGGAAGAATGATGAAGAGGTGTGGTCACTCATTCAAAAGTTGCAGCAAGATCCCAATAAATTTGATATATTTAGCTGGAAAAATGATTCATTATAGTATAAATATCACTTATATATTTGTAAGAATTCCCAACTCAAACAAAATATTATTTTGGAATTGCACACCTCTCCCTTAGGAGGCCACTCAGAAATTTTAAAAACTTACCATAGGGTCAAGAAGGATTTTTTTTGGGATGGACTTAAATCTGATATTCAGAATTTTGTGGAAGAATGTTTGGTTTGCCAACAAAATAAAGTTGAGACAATTAAGACCCTGCAACCTTTTTCCATTCCAAGTCAGCATTGGGAGGAGGTCTCAATGGATTTTATCATAGGTTTACCCAAGTCTGAAGGAAAGAGTGTCATCATGGTGGTAGTTGACAGAATTACCAAGCATGCACACTTTTGTGCATTATATCATCCTTTTAAAGCTAATACAATTGCTACTGCATTTATGGAAACAATTCAAAAGCTTCATGAAAATCCAAAGATTATAGTAAGTGACAGAGATCCCATTTTCTCTGGAAATTTTTGGACGAAATTATTTTCTTGTATTGGTACTCAATTATCTCATAGCTCATCTTGTCATCCTCAATCTAATGGGAAAACTGAGATAGTGAACAAATGTTTGGCAAGACACCTTCATTTCTTTGTATATGATAAACAAACACAATGGGTCAAGTGGTCACCTCTAGCTAAATGGTGGTATAACACTTCCTTCCATACTTAATAAAAAATGACCCCATTTATGGCACTTTATGGATATCATGCACCATCCATAACATCATCTTTAAGAGAAAATCATTAGGGGAATTTTGAGGTCTAAAATGGGCCTCCTAAGGAAAATGTACAACCAAAATAAACTTTATAAGAACTAATAGGATTCAATATTATGATGTCATTCATGAGGGATGATTCACCATTTTTGGAGTAAAAAATTAAAAATATTGAAAAATAACAAAATAATAAAACTACTTTTTTTAGCTCGTATTTTTAACTTATCTGCCTAAGGTTTTAGTCAAATTTTGATTGGAATTACTTGTTGGATGAAAAATTTAATTCCTCATCCAAGGAGTACCCATGTTGCATACTTTCAATGAACCCTACTACACAAAAATGAGAAATACGAGAAAAAATGCGATTGCAATCACGATTTTCATGTATTTATCATTTTTCATGTAGTAGGGTCCATCAAAAGTAAGCAACATGGGTACTCCTTGGATTAGGAATCAAATTCTGCATCTAATGAGTGTTTCCACTCGAAATTTGAGTAAGCCCATAGGGAGATAAGTTGAAAATATGGGTTGAAAAAATTATATATATATATATATATATATATATATATATATATATAGATATTTATTTTTTATTTTTTATTTTTTATTTTATTTCCCGCTCTAAAATTTGATGTTGTAATCTAATATTATTCTATAATTTCCTTAGGAGGCCCATTTTAGATCTCAAAATTCCCCTAATTTCTAAGATTCAAGTAGTGGAAGATCACATCGAGCATCAACAACAAGTTCTCCAACTCTTAAAGGATAACCTCATTCTGGCGTAGAATCGAATGAAACAACAGTAAGATCAACATCGCAGTGAAATAAGTTTTGATGTAGGTGACTGGGTATTTTTACGGCTACAACCATACAAACAAATGTCTCTCAATCAAGCTAAGAAGGATAATAAATTATCTTCCAAGTACTACGGTCCTTACAAGGTGTTGCAACAGATTAGTATTACGGCATACAAATTAGAGTTGCTTGCATCTTCCCGAGTACACCCAATTTTCCATGTTTCATGCTTAAAGAAGGTTATCAGTGACAAGCTCCCAGTTCAAAAAGTGTTTCCAGAACTTGACGAAGAAGGAAAAATCATATTTGAGCCTAAAGCAGTCATAGAAACAAGAACCCAACAACTACGAAATCGATTAATTTCAGAGTATCTCATTAAGTGGAAGAACTTACCCGTTGAATATTCCACATGGGAGGATGAGAATTTTATACAGAAGCATCCAGAACTACTCAAGCATTGAGAGAAACACTTTTTTGAAGGAGAGGGGCATGTTAGGTCCCTATAATACTAGTGTATCCCCCTTATTTCTATTGTTGTTCCCATGTAGCCCCCATATTCTTATCTTTGTGCCCCATAGAAGCCCACTATTGTTATGTTGTGCCATTACATTATTATTGTTATGTAGGCTCTGATTATATTGTGACCCCTTAAACTCTTGTATATACAAAGGAGGTCTTGTCATTTGTATCATCCAAGAATTGTTCATTTATGTAATGTAAATGAGGTTCCCCCTCGAAGAGGATAATTTTTAAGTCGTTGATCTATCTTTTCTGTGAGCTGGTTGCATAACATTGAAAAATTTGCATCAATCTGATCATCATAAAAAATGTCCCAATATTCCTTAAAACCTTCAATAGAAACAAGAATTTTAACATACCTTGTCATCTCGATTGACAAGGAAACTGTATCTATAGTTCAAGCTCTGAATTCTTTGGACAATGGAGTCACCATGAAAATTTTGAACTCTGGATTGTTTGACAATGGAGTCACCATGTGAATGGTGCACAACCTCTTTGTTTTTGACCTTTGTTCACCATTAGAAGTCAAATCTCATCATTGCCGTTCTTTTGAGATATTTTCTTGAAGCTTTTACCTCCCGGACAATGACACACAAATGTTATCACTTATAGAAAACCCTAGTTGTAAGGGAAAAAATCTAATGTAAGCTCTAACCAATCTCTTGAATTGATATCTGGCCCTTTCAATTCGAAAGGGAATCCCTTCTATACCTTAGTCAAATCTAACTGGTTATGTACTTAGAACAATGGTTAGATTTGATTGGATAATATTAAATTGGTTTGGAAAGGAAAGGTAAAACCATTGGGCATGAAGTACTTGATGCAAAGACACTAGCTACATGCCATACAAATCAGTCTAATATAGGCAAGATAGTTGCAGGTTTCTTAGACAAATTATTATTGAGATGTGGTAGGAGACAATAGAAGCAAACATAAAAAAACAAAGCAACCATGCAAATTCTACAATTGACATTTAAGTTGAAAAATACATAGGAAATATGAATAACTTAAAAGAATGCATTTACATAGAATTTTGTTTCTTAACCTTTATTCAAATCCACTAAAGATCAATGGATTCAATTTTTTACTAAGAAAGAGAAAAAAACACCATAATAAAACTAACTAGAAACCTTCAACACATGAATCTTTGAAATACTGTAATACTTCTTGTAGCAAGTTCTATTAATATCAAAATAACACACACTGGGTCTCATTTTCAAAAAATTTCGAACCCTTTTTCATTCTACAAAGATTGTCTTTATTGAAAAGATTACAAACTAAAGCAAGTTTCTTATTCATACTTAATTACAAATTTCTAAATATAAAAGAGTGCATATCTAATCCAAACTAAATACATTACATTCATTCCATCATAACACAAAAGAAATAATATTTTGTATCTAAAGATCATATTTTTGCTAGAGTCACGGCTGAGGCTAAGGATCCCCAAGTCGAATCTAATGAGGTGGCTCTCCAACTAAAAGTTGATTAGGCATTTTTCTAAAAATAGAAAAGATTAATTCTTGTGAATTCCTGAAAAATAGGCTTCCAAGGTAAATTCAAATCTATCAAACCATAATAGATGTGAAAATATGAGAGATGTTTTTGTTAATAGGCTCGTTCATGACAAAAAATCTTTGGGTTTTCAAAAATTCATCCCCAATTATTAATAAACTGATTTTTAAAACAAAGCCTAAAACAAGATTTCAAAATCCTGAAAATAGGCTTCAAATATCCCTTCGAATATCTCAAACCATGACACCTGTGTAAAAACTAAGAGAGGTTTTTGTTAATGGGTTTGTTGTAGACAAAACACTCTTTTATATTTGGAAAATTCATTTCCATATGTTCGGAAACTGCGCTTTAATTTACTTCCTTTTACAAGATAAATTAGAGTAAAACAAAGTTTTACAAATTTTCACTACTACTCCGATTGTCAGCGCATTAACACTGCTTTTTACAAATCGGTGTTGACACTGAAACTGTCAATGCATTTTAAAACTATTAACTAAATTGTGATAACACTCCAAAAGGCTATTACTCAAACACTAAGTGCGGAAACTACTTCCCCCCTTATCCAATGTCAGTGTACCCTGTTTTGTGTATCTAGCTCATCACAACAAGATGCATAATACTTATGACAGCTGAAACCATATTGTTAGCCATCTATAATTTCCCATATCCTTAAGCATGTGTTACTTTAGCCACTTTCCATGTAAAACACATTGACACATTAACAAATACAAAGATGATAACAAAAATGAACTTACATGTTTTATCCTCTTGACAGGTTCGCACAACAAATTCCCATGCTCTAGAACACCTTTTTTGTCTACCTTTGCAGATATGAGTGAAAAGGTCTTACTCGCACTCATGAGCCTCTTTAACTACCCCATGGTTACTAGCAAAGAATCATCTTTCATTTGATGAGCTTAGCTGATATACTTTATTCCATCCTTGAAAAGGTTATATATGTTTTCCTTCCTGTAGTAGATAACCTTCTTGTCAAACAAGCAAGGACTTTTCCACAAATCTAGATGTAATAGAAAATCTAAGCTTACACTTCTAAGTCACCTGCAGCTTAGTGTTGTTACATACCAATCAAGTAGATAAGGTTTAGGATGCGGCGTTGTTACAAAATTTAGATTCTTAAGAACTACCTCAAATATTAGATTGGATTTAGAACTAGTTTTAAACAAAGTATCTACTTTAACACTATTGATTACCACCATTATGTGAAAGAGTTCATTCCTATTTTTGCCGAAATGGAGGACAAAATAGAAGAACTAGAACCAACATGTCAAGACGATATGCCTTTCAAACCCATTGTTGTGATTTGTGCCCCATCAAATGAGTCTGATCCCATATTTTTCTAAAATGTCACTACCACCTTTTGCTTTCCCTTCCTACCTCAGAACCACTTAAGCTTCAACTCTAGATGTAGCTTCCAAAAATGATCAACATTGTGTCCCTCTTTCTTGCAATGGGAACAAGAAAGTTTCTCATCGCTCTTCTTCACATAAGTTGTTATTTTTGGCTTCTACTTTCCTCTACCTTTATCATCTTTCGAGTAAATGTCGTCAACAGAGACATAACCACCTTGTTTACCTGCTCCAATATAGGTTGTGTTAGCACTGCTACATGTTTGAGCATTTTTTAGGGTCAAGGACAGCTTGGCCGTGGTGTTTTCTGAAAAGGAAGAGCTAGCAGCAGTTCATTCATTCTTTCCTGTTCCATTTGCTTTATCCCTATGACTCCCGCCACCTTCATTTCCTCCTTCCCTTTCATTTTTCCCTACTCTCCCTTTACCCCTTTAGTGCCATTTTTCTCTATTATCGTCATAAACCCGTTATAATTCTATTTCCCTTGGCTCCCGGGCACCTGTTGTTTTAACAAAAGCCCGCCTAAACCATGTTCCTCTAACCCCCGGGCACTTTTGTTTATAATAATATTAAACCCCTCTACCCTTTATAAATTCCTGAAAACCATTATAACCTGTTCAAAACCCATATATCCCGTGTAAACCTCGTTCAAACGCATTTTTTGTTTAATCCCTGTCTCTAAGGTTTTAATCCATAACCCCTCACATATAATAAATAACCCTAAGCTTTAAATAAAGCCTGGGCCCGCCCCTCAATCGTCACATCACCTCAAGACATGTGCATTATCTGTGCCTTTCCCGTCGACTATCCGATTGCACTCCTCGTATAATACAACGATGTTCGCAATCCCCGCTCCCATAAACCATTCATCCATTAAGCAGCGGGGAAAGTGGTTTCCCCGTCGTCCCATCAGCCACGCATCTTTATATAACTAGATTGCGCTCATATGTATGATTACCGCCTACAGACCAAAGGTAGTGCGGGGAAACCACCCGCCCGTCATACCATCGTCCGTCCCGTGCGTTAACTATCCTACGTCTTCCGCCCCTGATCACCATTGGATCTGCCTGACGGTGATCCAACGGCTTTCATTAAACATCGATCCTCTATTTCTATTAGCTCCCGATAGCCCCTCAAATCAGATCTCGGCCGTTTATTTACACCATTTGACGGCTATCATTTGTTCTTAGCCCCTCATTGTTTTTCCATGCAGTTTCCATGTTTTGGCATGCCTCGCGCTTCCAGGGGATGAAGGTGATCGTCCTCCAGCTCTTTGCGATTAATACTTCACCCACTGTATTAAAGAGACAGCACAGTCGAGGACAAGAAGGATGACTTCAAGCAGATCAAGACATAAATTAGTTATGGAGCATTGTACATATTATATCCCTTATGCTCAGAAAGGACACCAAAATATCAGAGAATGTCAAATTTGTTAATTAAAATAGTTAGAATGTATCAGAGGTCCATAATAGTTTGTAAGTGTGGTTGGTGGTCAATTAAGGCACCTCCACGCATAGGCTAGCTGAGAAATTTTGTGTAACAGATTCTATATATACCAAAAAAAAACGATGTAATGGGGTTGATGAGTGTTATTCTGTTGCTAGCTTCAACTTCTGGAGACTGTAACTACTGTGTAACCTGCAACGTCTAGTCTTCATTTCCAACTAATACAAGCTTCTTTTGCTGTCAATTTCTCATTTTTCACTTCTTCTATGTTCTACGATGTGCCTATCATGCATTATTTCACGTGTTGTTAATTTTTAGCAGTAGAGGGGTTGTCATCCCACCTCTGTGTTAGGATTTAGCATCTATCATTGAAATTGTTTACAGGTTTCTGTTGTTTTAATGCATAGAGAGCTGTCATCCTGTCTGTGTATTAGAAAACAGATTTACAGACCTTTTAACTGGTTGCAGCCGGCCAGCACAGGGTCCTGTGCATCTGCTGGTGTGGTCAGTCTTGTCCATTATCACCTTAGCCTCAAACTGTGAGTAATTGGTGGTCTAAAGCCTTGTAGTCTGGGGGTGTTCACCCATGTCTGGGGTCAATCATAGTAGAAGTGGTTATCTGGCTTGAATATGCAGCATTTGTTTCATTCATCCACCATTTATCCAACATTTTTGTTGAATTTGTAATGTTCCTGAGCATCACTGATATACAACCTAGGTGAGTTTCTTGGGGTGATAACATTAATTGGCGCCGTTGTCGGGGAGAGGAGAATTGAAGCTCAGATTCCCTGGGAGAATGACACAGCTTCAAGCCTTGATGATAGACAAGGTTTGAACATAGTTTATGGTTGTAATCATCTGTCTGGTGACTCCATTGGAGGAAGACCATCATTTGGCATCTCCACATTGAAGTTCTGGCTCATTTTATGAGACATACTCGAAGAAATCCTCAGAAATTAACAACTGAACCAGTGCTTGAACCTGAGAGGACTGTTAAATCGAAGAAATATTCACAGAAAGGGGCATTAGGATCAGGTAAGCCTAAGAAATCTAATTCATCTCTGAAAGATAAAGTTATTGCTGAAGATTTACAGTTTGAAGATTTAGAACATAGCACTGTTAATAAGGAAAAGTCTTCAGAGATTGGTTCAACCCCTTGTACAGTTAGTTCCCCTTTGAATCTCAGTCCAAAGAAAGTATCCTATTCAGTCTGAAACATCCCTTTATCTCTGCCATCCATCACATTACTCCCTACCATTCAATCTACTAGTATTCTTCCAAATATTCCAATCATGGCAGGACAACAAGCACCTACAAGAATAGAAAGGATTGTAGCTGCCAGATATGGACCACTGGTATTGCCTATACCTTTAAATCCTATGCCTGTGGGAGAATATCAAAAATATATGCCTAAATTCACTGGAACAGAGGGAGTGACAGCATAAGAACACCTTGAAGCTTTTTACAGTTATGCTGATAATCTAGATATAAGTGAAAATGATGTGTGGATGAGAGTTTTTGTTCAGAGCCTTGATGGAGAGGCTAGGAAGTGGTTTAGAGAATTGCCTTAGAGATTTATAACAGATATTGAAGCATTAGATGATGCATTTTTAAAATAATGGGGAGATAAAAAGGACTTTTTGTACTACCATACTGAGTTTGGTAATCTAAAGAGGGAAAATGGGGAATCAATACCTGATTTTAATAAAAGATTCAATAGAATGTATAGTAAGATACCAGCTGAGGTAAATCCTACTCATACCTCTGCCAAACTCACTTATGCCAATGCTTTTGACTTCGATTTTTGCCTGTTATTTAGAGAAAGGAGATGTGCTACACTGGCAGACATGCAGGATGCAGCCTTAGAAGTAGAATCTAATATCATGGCTGCAGAGAAACTAAAAGGCCAAGCTGACAGAAGGAGGCAAAGAAATCAGGTTTCTACTTCCTCTGCATCATCTTCTGACCCCAAATTTGATAAAATGACTAAAATGATAGAGTCATTGGATGCTAAGATATCCAAGCTGGAGGTTGAGCAGAACTCAAGAAAAGCAAGGCATCAAAACACATTTACTCCAAGGAATCAAAATCCATTCAGAAGAGAAAATGAACAGTTACAAATTATGAAAAGGGGTGAAGAAACAAAAGATGATCAGAAAGTTAAAGCTCCCTTTCAGAATGTAATCATGGAGGAGGAAAAATTTGAAGAAGATGAGGATGAAATTCACTGCATAGAAGATAAAGGCAGTGCTGCATTTTTTACATTGGCTGAGTATGAAGAATCATTGTTGCAAGAACAAAACAGTCAAGAGTGGGACAGAGGAGTTGTTCTACAAACCGGTGACCAGCAAAGATATATTCTGAGATCCAATGCAAAAAATGCCAAAGAGAATGCTGCCCAAAGAGCTGTTGTTCAAACAGAATCTCAGAATGTCAAGCAGAGAAAACCAGTAGCTGATCCAGTCATCCTCAAAGCTCCGGTTCAAGAGGTAAGAAGTTCTGATAAATCATCTTCTTCTTTCAGCTTAAAGTCAGAAGTTCAGAAATTGAAAATATCTATGCCTCTGGTTGAGTTGGTGAAGAGTGAACTATTTAGGAAACCTATTCTTGAAGCCCTTGAGTTAGAAACCAAACAAGCCTCCACAGACTCTGTCAATTTGCAAGATGACAAGCCTGCCATTGTGCTCAGTCCAATGATTGAACCTGCTGATAATAATTCTCCATCTTTTTATGTCTCATTGACCATTCATGATAAAATCCTTTACAATTGCCTGCTAGACACAGGGGCCAGCCACAATTTAATGCCTAAAGCTGTCATGGAAGAGTTGGGTCTTGATATCACCAGACCCTATCATGATTTATTTTATTTTGATTCAAGGAAGGTGAAATGTCTTGGATTGATTAAAGATCTGGCTATTACCTTAACTCAGTTGCCTATGAAAAGTATGATGATGGATATTGTGGTAGCAGAAGTCCCTCCCAAGTTTGGCATGCTGCTATCCAGAGGGTGGATTAAGAGACTAGGTGGGACACTACAGAATGATTTATCTTATGCCACTATCCCAATGTTTGGAGGATAAAGCAGGAGGTTATATAGAGAAGCACAGTTGGCATATATCATTAGTGACGAAAAGAGTCCTACAAATCATCCCATTTATGCAGTGGACACTGATTTTGGAGCATGTATTCTCCAAATGGAAGAAGCTCAGAAGGCCGAAATGTAGCTCAGGAAACTAATTGTTCAGGCCGGGAAAGAGCAAGGAAGTCAGGTTTGGGAGATGTTCTTTGATGGAACATGTTCCAGGGAGACTGTAGGAGCAGGGGTGGTGCTAGTTTCTCCACAACAAGAAAGCATTCAGGTGTCTTTCAAACTGTTTTTTCAAGTGACAAACAACATAGCAGAATATGAAGCACTGCTATTGGGATTTAACGCAGCAAAAGACAGAGGAATCAAGAATTTAAAGGTATTTGGAGATGCTGATCTAATAATTCAACAAATAAATAAAACTTTTCAAGCAAAGCACCCAAGGCTGAAAGCATACAGAGATGAGGTATGGAGAGTCAGAGATTCTTTTGATTTTTTCTGTATTTCATACATTCCTAGAGCCCAAAATTAGCTTGCTGATTCCCTTGCTGTTTCTGCTAGTTTATTCATACCTCCCATGCCTCCCAGACTAGTCTATGAAGTCCAAATGAAATACAAACCTTCCTTGCCTGACAATGTCCACCATTGGAAAGTTTTTGATGATGATGATGAGTTGAATAGATTCCTTCAAGTCATTGATGAATTTTCTGAGATGAAAATTGACCAAGAAAATGATGCCTTAGAAGAAAACCCTCAATCCCAGCTTAGAAATAAAATTGGTAAAGACATCATAGTCCAGCTTCCTAGTACCTATATTCCTAAGGGCCTAATTCCTCTTGAAAGATTGTTTGACCAGAATGATGTGCCTTACAAGGCTGCCCAAAAAGAAGACCAATCTACAGTCTGTAAGCATGATATAGGAAGTCCACGTAAGCCTAGGTATGTGAATTTGTCTACTCATTTGTCTGCTAGTCAAAGTGCTGAGTACTGCAATTTAAAGAGGCAATTTTCTGATGTGTTTGCCTGGGAATATAGTGATCTAAAAACATATGAAAAGAACATAATTCAGCATAAAATCCCTTTGGAGAAAGACACTGTTCCTTTCAAACAGAAGCTGAGACCAATAAACCCTATTCTTCTTTCACTGATTGAGAAAGAAATTAAAAAGTTGCTGGTTGCCAAGATCATAGTCCCTCTCAGATATTCAAAGTGGATGGCCAATCTAGTGGTGGTGAGGAAGAAGAGTGGAGAAATTAGACTGTGTGTTGATTTCAGAAATCTAAACAAATGCTCCAAGAAAGATAACTATCCTCTGCCAAAGATGGAGCACTTATTGCAAAATGTCTCAGGAGATAAAGTGATGTCATTTTTGGATGGATTTTCAGGATTTAATCAGATTTCTGTGCACCCAGATGATCAAGAAAAGACTGCATTCACCACTCCTTGGGGCACTTTTATGTATGCCAAAATGCCATTTGGGTTGATGAATGTTGGAGCCACCTTTCAGAGAGCTATGGACATAACATTTGTGGGAGAGAAGGACAAATTTGTCCTCATCTACCTTGATGATATAACAATTTACTCCAACAGCCATCAAGATCATTTACAGCACCTAAAAAAAGTGTTTCTGAAGTGCAGGAGGTTTGGAATCTCATTCAATCCAAAAAAATCGCAATTTGCTTTAAGTGAAGGCAAGCTGTTAGGACATATCGTGTCTGCTGCAGGTGTTTAGATTGACCCAGAAAGAGTCAAAGCAATACAGTCTTTGACCATCCCTAGATCAAAGAAGGATATCCAGTCCTTTCTGGGTAAAATTAACTTTATCAAGAGGTTTATTCCAAATTTTACAGAATTGGTTAAGCATGTGACCTCCATGTTGAAAAAAGGATCAGAGATAAGATGGACTGATGCAACAAGAAAATCATTTGAGTCTATTAAAAAGGTTATTATGGAGGCTCCTACTTTGATTAGTCCAAACTACAGCAAGGAGTTTCACATATTTTCTTTTGCCTCAGAAGACACCATTGCAATTGTTCTATTGCAGCAAGATGAAGAAGGTTCAGAACATCCAATAGCATTTTTCAGCAAGAATTTAAGGGATGTTGAACTAAGGTATGATATTATAGAAAAACAGGCATATGCACTAATTAAATCCTTGAAGGCTTTTAGAGTTTATATTTTGCATTAAAAAATAATTGCATATGTGCCCTCTGCTACAATAAAAGATGTCCTAACACAACCTGATGCTGATGGAAGAAGGGCAAAATGGATTGCAAAAATGATAGAATTTCACATAGAGCTGAAGCCCACCAAGCTGGTCAAAGGTTAGGGGCTTGCCAAGCTATTAGCTGAAGAAAATTGCAGGTCTTTAGATGTTGATTTCCTATGCACAATTGCAGAAAATGGTCAGACAAATGAAGAAGAGGAAGTAGCTGAAACACAGGGAAAACAGTCAGTGGCCGAGAGTCTAGCTTCTTGTAATTGGTATGCTGAAATAATTAATTTCTTGTTGAAGCTAGAGATCCCTTCAGGATTTACTCAAAGTCAAGCTAGAACTTTAAAGCTTAGAGCAGCAAAGTATTGCATCAATAACAATCTGCTTTACTGGAGGGATCCATTTGTAATATTTTTAAGGTGTCTGGACAAAGAACAGTCAATAGAAGTCATGCAGCAGTTTCATTCCAGCATGTGTGGAGGGCACCATTATTGGAAAACCACTGCCCACAAAATTCTCAGAGCTGGGTACTTTTGCCCACTTTATTTTCTGATGTATTTTCTTTTGTTAAATCTTGTGACAGGTGCCAAAGATTTGAAGGAAAACAACAGTTGAAATCTCTGCCCCTAAAACCAATAGTTGCAAAAGGACCTTTTTAGCAGTGGGGCTTGGATTTCATTGGAGAAATCAATCCACATTCCAGTGGCCAGCACAGGTGGATATTAGTAGCCACTGATTACTTTACTAAGTGGATTGAAGCAGTCCCTACAAGGAACGCTGATCATAGTGTGGTCATCAAGTTTTTAACAGAGAATATCTTCAGCAGATTTGGTTGTCCACATAAACTAATCACAGACAATGCAACAGCCTTCAGGGCAAAAGAGCTGGTGGAAATGTGTGCTTCAATGGGCATTAAACTTATTCATTCCACCTCATATTATCCACAGGGAAATGGTCTAGCAGAATCCTCTAATAAAAGTCTGATCAGGATAATTAAAAAGCTATTAGAGGGCAATAAAAAGAATTCAAATTCCAAGTTCAAATATGCACTGTAGGCTGATAGAGTGACCATTAAGAAATCCATAGGGAATTTTCCATTCAAACTAGTGTATGGCATTGAGGCTGCATTCCCAATTCAGTTAATTCTCCCTGTGGCAAAGTTCCTTCAAGAAGAGTAGAATGAGGAAGAAGACATGGCAAGAAGAATCACTGATTTGACAAAGTTACATCAGATTAGAGAATAGCTGGTGGAAAGGGTTGCAGCACATTAGAATAAAATCAAGGATGCTTTTGACAAAGGGACAAAAATAGATAATTTTCAGGTTGGTGACTTGGTTCTGAAATGGGATGCAGTAAAGAAAAAGAAAGGCAATCATGGAAAATTTGATGCTTTTTGGACAGGTCCTTTTGTCATTTCACAGATTCATGGGAACAACACCTTTATACTGAAAAGCATGGGAGGAGTACCAGTTTTTGAAGGCCCAGTTAATGGGCGTTTTCTTGAAAATTTATATGATTTAAGGCCTTGGGCCTTGAAAGTTGTAAATATTTCATTTTTACCAGTTTTGCAGGCAAAATAGACTCCATGCCCAATGGAACACTAGGAATTTTGCTAAATTGGTTTTCATCAGGAAGGCATTGACCTGCAAGTTCTTGAGACCTCACAGGGAGGATCTCATTCCTAGAAGGAGCCAAATGTTAGCACTGCTACATGTTTGAGCATTTTTGAGGGTCAAGGACAGCTTGGCCATGGTGTTTTCTGAAAAGGAAGGGCTGGCAGCAATTCATTCATTCTTTCCCATTCCATTTGCTTTATCCCTATGACTCCCGCCACCTTCATTTCCTCCTTCCCTTTCATTTTTCCCTACTCTCCCTTTACCCCGTTAGTGTCATTTTTCTCTATTATCGTCATAAACCCATTATAATTCTGTTTCCCTTGGCTCCCGGGCACCTGTTGTTTTAACAAAAACTTCCTAAACCATGTTCTTCTAACCCCCGGGCGCTTTTGTTTATAATAATATTAAACCCCTCTACCCTTTATAAATTCCCGAAAACCATTATAACCTGTTCAAAACCCATATATCCTGTGTAAACCTCGTTTAAACGCATTTTTTGTTTAATCCCTGTCTCTAAGGTTTTAATCCATAACCCCACACATATAATAAAGTTTATAACCCTAAGCTTTAAATAAAGCCCGGGCCTGCCCCTCAATTGTCACATCACCTCAAGACATGTGCATTATCTGTGCCTTTCCTGTCGGCCATCCAATTGCACTCCCCGTATAATCCAACGATGTTTGCAATCCCCGCTCCCATAAAATGCTCGTCCATTAAGCAGCGGGGAAAGCGGTTTCCCCACCGTCCCGTCAGCCACGCGTCTTTATATAACTAGATCCTGCTCATATGTACGATTATTGCCTGCAGCCCAAAGGCAGTGCGGGGAAACCACCCGCCCGTCATACCACCGTCCGCCTCGTGCGTTAACTATCCTATGTCTTCCGCCCCCAATCACCGTTGGATTTGCCTGACGGTGATCCAATGGCTTTCGTTAAACCCCGATCCTACATTTCTGCTAGCTCCCGATAGCCCCTCAAATCAGATCTCGGCCATTTATTTACACCATCTGATGGCTATCATTTGTTCTTAGCCCCTCATTGGTTTTCCATGCAGTTTCCATGTTTTGGCATGCCTCGCGCTTCCAGGGGATGAAGGTGATCGTCCTCCAGCGCTCTCGATTAATACTTCATCCACTGTATTAAAGAGACAGCACGGATGAGGACAAGAAGGACGGCTTCAAGCAGATCAAGACTTAAATCAGTTATGGAGCATTGTACATATTATATCCCTCATGCGAAAGGACACCAAAATATCAGAGAATGTCAAACTTGTTAATCAAAACAGTCAGAATGTATCAGAGGCCCATAATAGTTTGTAAATGTGGTTGGTGGTCAATTAAGGCACCTCCATGCATAGGCTAGTTGAAAAATTTTGTGTAACAAATTCTACATATACCAAAAAAAAACGATGTAATGGGGTTGATGAGTGTTAGATGAGTGTTATTCTGTTGCTAGCTTCAAATTTTGGAGACTGTAACTACTGTGTAACCTGCAGTGTCTGGTCTTCATTTCCAACTAATACAAGCTTCTTTTGCTGTCAATTGCTCATTTTTCACTTCTTCTATGTTCTAGGTTGTGCCTGTCATGCATTATTTCATTATTATCACTAGAGCCACACCCCTCTTCTTCTACCTGTCCTCAACAATGTAAACATTGAAACGGGAACTGATATTGTTACCCATTTCGTGGAGATAGCAAAAAAGTGACCTGATTTTGAAAAGGGATGATGAAAAACACACATGTTTTTTTTAGAGCATAGTTTTTGGCACTTTAATTTTTTTTATGTACATTGTGTTTTAGAATGGTAGTGATTTTCATGCTGATTTAAAAAATGGTAATTCTGCATTAGACCCTTTTTTAAAGACCTATTTTTTGACTTTAAATTTTCTATTGTATGAAATGTAAATAATTATTTTTGTAAATTTAATCATCTTTGAAGTGGTCGTTTTCTTCATATTTTCTTGTTTTTATTTTAATTTTAATTTTTTTGTAGTGAGGTTTTTATTGTTTTACATTTTTAAATTAGAAGGCCGATACTTTGAATTTTCGATATTCTACATATTTATACATCCTTAATTAATTTTTCAATCCACATGAAATAATTGTTTCTAAAAAACAATATTTTTTAACAATGGACATAAAAAAACCATTTTTAACATAAATATAACTAAAAAACTACACGTTTTGATAATTTTTGGCTAGAATTGACATGTGAAAATCACAACTTTTATACGAAAATTTTAACTAAAAATGGTTAAATAATAGTTTTTTTTAATGAATTTCATGTCAAAAAAATAATAATAATCACTTTTTTTTCAAAAAATAATGATTAACTTAACAATTAATGCGAAAATCACATATTACAAATATTGAACGCATAACAGTATCATTTCCCACAATCGGAATCGAATAACCACCGCCCGACTGCCCATGGGGGTGGCAATCGAATAGCCACCGCCCGGCCACCCCCACGGGCGACCGAGCAGTGGCCATCTGATTCTGAGAATCAGATAGCCACTGCTCGACCACCCCCACGGGTGGCTGGGCGATTGCTAATTAATTCTCAGAATCAGATAGCCACCGCCCGGTCACCCCCACGAGTGGCTGGGCAGTGGCTATCCGATTCTGAGAATCAGATAGCCACCCCCATGGGCAACTGGGCGATGTCTATTCGATTCTAAGAATTAGATATCCACTCCCACGAGCATCCGGGCAATGGCTATTCGATTCCGAGAATTGAATAGCTACCCCCACTGGTGGTCAAGCGATGGCTATTCGATTCTGAGAATCAGATAACCACCCCCACCAGCGGTCAGGCGGTGGCTATCCAATTCTCGGAATTGGATAACCACCCCCTGACTGCCCTTGAGGTGGATATCCGATTCTCAGAATCGGATAGCCACCGCTCGGCCGCCCCCACGGGTGGCCGAGCGATGGCTATCCGATTCTGAGAATCAGATAACCACCACCCGACCACCCCCATAGGCGGTTGAGTGGTGGCTATCCGATTCCGAGAATCGAATAGCCACCGCCCAACTGCCCGTGGGGGTAGCTAGGAAGTGGCTATTCGATTCTTGGGATCGAATAGCCACCACTTGGCCGCCCGTGGGGGCAGTGGCCGATAAAATTGGCTTTTTAAAATAAAAAATAAATTTTGTTAAATATATATATATATAAATTTTAAATGTTTTTTTAATTATATATATATTTGTAATATATATATATATATATGTTTTAAATGTTATTTTAAAAAATATCAAAAAAAATATTTAGCTTTTTTTAAATTTTAATGTTATTTTGAAATTAATGTTTAATTTGAAAATATCTATTTTTTTTAAATTTTAATTGTTTTTCAGGTTTTTATTTTATTTTTAATTTCAACATATTTTTGTTTTTTAAGGTTTTTTGAAAATGTTTTTAATCTTAATTTTTGTAGTTTTTTATTTTTTTTTTCCTTTTTTTTTTGTTATTTTTCTATTTTTTTAATCTAGTTTGTTTTTAATTTAATTTAATTTTTTTAGTTTTTCTTAATGTTTTTTAAAAATTTCCTATTTTTACTCATATATATATATATATATATATATATATATATATATATTCCAAATTCTTTTATGGTTTACCACATAAAAAAAAATGTTATTTTTTTGAAAATATATTTTTCTTATTATTTATTTCATTAAATTTTTTTAATTTTTTAATTCTTATATTTAATAGGTTAATTTTGATTTTTTTTTAACATTTTTATGATTGACTTTTTTTTTTGGATATATATTTTTATTTACGTTTTGGTATTTTCTTTTAACTTTTTCTTTTGTGTTTTTTTCATTGTTTTTATTTTTAATTTTATGTTTTCATTATTTTTTTGAAATTTTAATGTTTTACGGAGTCATAACAAAATCTTTTACACCATTATTTCAAAATGTTGAAAATTTACCCCACCACCCCGGGGAAAAAAAGAAGAAGAAGAAGGTGTTATTTGAGCATCAACTCTTTTCGTTTTGAAAGTGTTTTTTGCACAATTTTTGCAAATAAAAATTCAGTTTTATTGGTATTTTTTAAAATGCTGAAAATTAACCCTAAAAAAAATCCATCGTTCTATTATTAGCACTTTTCATTTTCAGACTAGTTTTTGCACAATTTTTGCACAAAAAATTCATTTTCACTACGATTTTTAAAACATGTTCAAATTGACCCTAAAAAAAACCATCGTTCTAGTATACACACTTTTCGTTTTTAGCACTGTTTTTCATGTTTTTTGGGTAGAGTTCTCATTTTGAGTTTATAGTTCCCGTTTCAAAGTTTACATTGTTCCTCCCGTCTGCTTCGCAGTGGAGCGCTCTACCTTGGCCTTGTTCTCAACCTCATTTTTTCTTTTTTCGGCCAACTGCTCCATCTTCAACTTGGCCTCCTCCTTTTTCCATTGTGTTGCAGTCTTGTTAGACCCAACAGTCAATTCCGAGGCAGTGCGCTAATCTACCGGCTAGCTGTTGAGGACTGCTGTAATTGCATCGTCTATAGCCAGGTATGGCAGGTCATACAATTTCTTCTCAAGGTCCTTGCACACACGTATCAAAACCCGGTGGAAGTCGTCCATGAATTCCACATACTTCTATTGTTGTGTGTGGAGCATGATTGTTCAGAGGTCTTTGTTTCAGCTGAATGTATACCCCAGGAAGTTTGTACACCCCTCCATGTGGGGGGGTACAGGGGGGACTTGTCCCCCCCGTGGGGGTCCGGGGGGGCCAATCCCCCCCGGTTGGGGGGTCCGGGGGCCAGTGGTCCCTCGACGGGGGCTCGGGGGTAGCACCCCCGAAGCTAAAAACAGATGTAAAATTGCCTTGTAAAAGTATAGTAATTTCTAGTCAATCTAGGTCATTCATTAGGCAGATGATCTGACGGTAGAACTTATGTTTGGTTTAGGGTTTTTTGCCCTAGAAGGCAATCCCTCTCTTTGTATGAGGGCATTGTATTTGAGGCTGCGATATAGATGTGTATTCTCAAAGCGAGAAACAAAGAGGTGAGACTGTGAGAAAAAACAGAGGATATTACAGCGAATCTGCTGTAGGTTGTGTCTATTCATTTTGCTGGATAATAGAAAGGAAGGACTAGCTGTTCGAGGTGGACGTAGCCCAAACTGGGTGAACCACGTATATCTGTCTCTCTCTTGTTTTATGCGTTTTCTGTGTTTATATTTTTGCAATATTTTATGTGTTCCATTGCTGTGTAATATATAATTTTCTAACACCTGCAGCATCTAATATACAGTTGGCGACAACGATGGTTTGCAATTGATGGCCATATGGATGCTCATCTCCATCAAGATCCAAAATATCTTGTTGTCCTTGACCATTTGAGGGTCCTTCGTAGCCCACAACGAAGTGAACATCACTACCTCTGGTAGGTCGGGCACGACTGGAGGAAATTGGCTATCCTCTGGTAACTCCCACGTGAACATTACTATGGACAGCAATAACCAGGAATAATGGAATGTTTTGCTGTGATCCTGCACCTCTCTGTAGTTTTCTAGGAACTCTCCGCAGAGGTAGCATGCTTAGTTAAACTGAATGCCCTCTGCGCACTGGGCCACTAAAGCTATTATTAGTGTCGGCACTTCATCTGCGCGACACTTTCGCGTAATCTTTCCTACCAAGATTTGTGTTGCGACTTTGACCGCGGGGTCAGCTATACTTGTGATGGCATAGTCGTGCAGCTTCTTGGCGAGTTTGAATTTTTCCTTCATTGCTTTAGCGATGTCGCGCTCACTTGGCTTTCCGCCAAATGCCATGGCTGACTTTTCTCCCGAGTATGACAACCGAGTGATCTTATGGATCAGCATGTTAGTGATGGGTATTGCTTCTTCTAGCCACAGACACCTATCGTGCACTAAGCATAGTAGCTTCTTGATTACAACCATGTTTATGGGTGTGCGATTATAATGCGGTACCCATAGAATGTTTAATAGACTCGCCTTATCCACCCCTTTTACCCACTTCCTTCGCTCCAGCGCAGTCACACCAGAGTTTTTGTGGAAGACGCAATGCATGAGCTGGTTCGTCACTAAATGGGGAAAGCGTTCTGCATCAACCAAATCCCAATCCTCCAATTTTAAAAGGGGGATGTGCCCCAGGCGCGGTCCTTCAAAGACAATTTGGTCTGAGAGTAAGGGTGTGTGCAGTGTAACCTTACTTTCATCAATATCCTTCGAAACCTTTGCCTTGCCTCTACGTGGAAGAATGTATTCGAGAAGTTTAGAAATGGGGTCAGACCCCTCCACATCAATGTCCTCTGCCTCCTCCATATCAATATCATTCGTGCCCACATGGAGTTCTTCAACCTCAGCTTCAGGCTCTAGGTCAATCACCTTACCCTTTTCCTGCACAGTGGGCTTTCATATCTGTGGGTGCTTTCTGGGTGATGTGCGCACCAGCTGTTGCATTTTCTGCTTATCCTTATTTCATTTTAGACCCTCCTGGGTTGGTGTAGGTCTCATCCTGGGTGTCCTAGGGGATTTAGGCACTTCTTCCGGTACTTCTACACTTCCAACCTCCGAGGAAGCTCCCTTAGCTTCCATTACGACCTCCGGGGCAATTCCTTCTGCTGCCATTGCCTCTCCTGCACTCAGGTTTCTCTGGGCACCAACATTATGCTAAACAAAAACACCTGCGTCTTTGTGAGAAACTTCTCGAAGATGGAATTCGCTATCAGGGCTTCGAAGAGCTCAGGGTTCATACGCACCTGGGAGCTTAATACCTCAATTCTCAGAATGCCAAGTGTTTTTTGCTGGGCAGCCACCTATAATTTATAGGAATTTTTGAATTCAAAATCGACCGTCCCCCCCGTAACTCATTCATAAATGTTGGATTGGTGACAAATTTTCACAGATATTGTCCTTAAATGCCGCCCCCCCGCTCCACTTGGTCGTTTTCCGACTGTCATGTCATGAATAGTGACCATAATGGTCACTTTCTGGCTGCCCTGCGCGTTCCCTTCTTGAATAGTGCAGCTCCCTATACATATCTGCTGATATTGTGACATTCCTTCATTCCATGTAGTTCCCCAATCACGCAGCTCCCCAACCCGGGCAGTGTAGTTTATAGTCCCGCGCCTCCTTTCAGCTGCCTGGAGTGCTAAGACTTTGCTTCCATCATGTATTCATCTAGCTGGATTGCCAGTGTATGGCTTCAATTAGCTTCCATTCACCCATCTTGGGAATGGTTCTCCATTCAACTTGACCAACTAAACTGATCCACCATAAGTAGTCTCCTTGATGACATAGGGCCCCAGCCAATGCATCCTAAATTTTCTTGGAAATTTATCAAATTTGCTGTCATATAACAAAACCAAATCCTTTACCTTGAAGGTACGCAGTTTGATGTGTAGATCATGCCAATACTTTTCGCACTACTTTTGAACCTGTTGATGGAATATAGTTAGAAATCGATTTTCTTCAAGATCTATTAGCTGCACAAGCCTCTCCTCCAGGGCTCCATGATCTGCCATTCCTATGAATGTCACTATGCATAGACTAGGTACAATGTACTCCATCATCATCACAACTTCTACGCCATAAACTAGTCTGAACGATGTTTTTCCAATCAAATTCTTGCAAGTCATTCTATAAGCCCATAACACCGCGAGTACTCGAACATCCCAGTCATTTCTTTGATCATTGCAAACCTTCGTGAGCGCACTCTCCAATATTTTATTAAATGCTTCCACTGTCCCATTAGCCTGTGGATGATAGGGTGTGCTCTTCTGATGGTACACCTGAAACTCCTCCGTCATCGCGCTGATTGTCTCATTGAGAAAGTGTGTACCGCGATCACTCATTAGAATTTTTGGACAACCAAACCTTGTTAGTACGTACTCAAAGATAAATTTTGCAACTATCACGCTCGTACAATCTTTCATAGGCTACGCCTCCACCCATCTGGTTAAATATTCAGTCGCGGTGATGATGTACTGTGCACCCGTCTTCTTTCCTGGTGGTTGAATTGGTCCTACAAAGTCAATCACCCACTTCTCGAAGGGTTGTAGTGATACCTGCGGATTCAGCAGCAGCTCATCCCTGCGCAAGGGCCTGCCCATCCTTTGGCAAGCGTCGCATGCCCTACAATATGCTTTTGAATCCTTATGCAAGGTTGACCACCATAGCCCAACATGTAGGATCTTATGCATTGTTGCTTTTCCTGCATAATGAACTCCTACGGCTCCATCACGAGCCTCAACTAGGATGCTGTTTCATTCAAACTCTGGCACATAACATCGCAATATTTCATTGGACCCCATTTTGTACAACTGCCCTGCAATGATAGAAAATTCTTCCGCGCGCACCACCAGTTCCTTCTTCTGTTGGCTTGTATATCCTTTTGGAGCCATACCTGTCGTTAGGAAGTGTATGATATCTTCAAAGTGATTTTCTGCAATGCGCACTCCAAAGAGCTGTGTGTCAGGTAGCCCTTCCTCCAAATTAGTAGGTTCGTCTCCTGTTTCGATGAGCGACAGATGATCTGGTCCAACATTCAAACGTCCTGGTTTCACAATAACTTCAAAATCATACTCCTGGAACAACAACAACCACCTACATATCTTCCCCCCCCAACACAGTCTTTTTGACCAAGTATTTCAACGCAGAACGGTCTGTGTACATCTTAAAGTGTTTGCCCAACAAATAGTGCCTGAACTTCTGGAGCTCGTACACCATAGCTAAACCTTTGCGCTCTATTGTGGAATAATTTTTCTCCACTTTGGAAAACTTCCTACTTGCAAATGCTATAGGATGATCGAAGTCCACTTCACCGGTCTGTGTCAGTACTCCTCCCGGTGAAATACATGATGTGTCTACATGCACATGAAATTCCTTCTTCCAATCCAAGAAGACTAGGATTGGCGTGGTGACCATCGTCTCCTTCAGCACATCCAAGCTCTTCTGGAATTCTTCATTCCAACAGAATGTAACATCCTTTTTAAAAAAATTTCCATTAGCGAGGTAATCTGGGCATAGCTCTTGATGAATTTCCTATGGTATCCCTTATTCCCCAGTGTTGTGTGCAACTGGTTCACGCTCCTTGGCACCTCCAAGTTGATTATGACCGCGATCTTAGCTGGGTCTACCATCAAGCCTTGTCTGCATACCACGTGGCCCAACAAGATCCCAAAAGGGATGCAAAAAAAACATTTCTTCATATTGAGCTAAAAACATTTCTCTGGCATGTATCTAGCATCAAGCACAAACTTGCCACATGGTGCTTCACCAGTCCGAACACTATCCAATCATCAAAGTATACCTCCATAAATTTATGAATAAAATGCTTGAACGTTGTGATGACTATGTGCGAAAAGATCGCCAAAACGTTCTTTAGCCCAAAAAGCATCACCGTATACTGGAAGCATCCCCATTTAGTCGCGAAGGTTGTCTTACTTCTATCCTCCAACGCGATCTTGATTTGATGGTACCTAGAGAACCCATCAGTGAACGAATACGCTTCTTGGCCGCCAACATTATCCAAGACCTCATCGGTGAACGGGGTTGGGAAGGGATCATGTACGTAGGCATCATTCAACTTCTTGAGGTTTACACATATCCTTATTTCTTCCCTTTGCTTCTTTTCCTGAACCACTATTGGGCTTACCCAATCAGATTCTTCCACATGTTCAATAATACCTGCCGCTAGCATCTTATCTAACTCAACGTGGAACCTTTCCTTATACTTCGGGTTCAGGTGGTACGGTCTTTGTTTCATAGGTTTTGCGTCTGGCTTTAGGGTGATCTTCATGACACCCAGGTCTCCTATTATCCCTTTCAGATAGGAAAACTTCCTGGGGAATAAGTCTTGATATTCGCGGAGTAGTTCGGCAAACTTATCTACTGTCGCATCATCCTAGTAGTCCCATATATTTGCAAACTTCAGTTCTGCCTTCTTGCCAATGTTCACCTGCCTGGTCTTGAGTGGCTTAGTTATGTCAAGGTTCTCTAGCTGTGGTCCTTCAACTCCGCGGTGACCTTCAATCTCCAGGATATTAATCTTTCTCGGGTCTTCATCTTCTTCTTCTACTATTACATTGTAACACTCCAGCACGTGGCTCAAATGAGTAGTCCAATCAGGTTGAATCAAGTCTAGAGGATCCTGCAGTATCCTAAAGATGGTTGTCTTAACCTCCTACAATGCTTCATCGATGGACTCAAATCCATCTGCAAAACTAAACATCATCAAAAATCCTTGGCGTAAAACATCCCATTCTTCAGTGCCATGATGGAGTTCTGTCTCCAAGTACCAATTCATTGGTATAACCTCCAAGGTATGACAAAACAAATGGACCCACTCTGGCTGAGGCTTCGCTCCATATGCTTCAGTCCATTTGGCCAAATGATCATGCGGATCATTCCTCCCCTCATGCTTTTCTGTTAGTCATACCTTCAGGTGGCCAAAGTGTATCCTCATCATCCTTCTATATTCACACAATCCTCGAAACTATCCTTGTGTGTGCCCCACCATCTTGCAGGTGTAGCGCGCAACACCCAATCTAATGCCTGGAAGCAATGCTTCTCGGGCACTTCCCTTTTGCATGCATCCAAAAAGCAATCAACGTCAGTTAGCCCATCATAGTGAGGCAAATTTCTTACCTCTGATGATACGCAATGCAACGACTTGGTCATCATATTACAGAGCAGCATAGATACTTCATGCAACCAGTTCTGCCAGTTCTCTAGTTCTTCATCCGAATCTGATGTGTAGGAGCTCTCATGGTCCCATGCAATACGTTTTCCTGCTGTCAGATTCACCTAATCCTAGTCTCGTGTCATTATCTTGTAAATTTGGTCCAAATTGTCATCATTTTCATAATCATGGACCGGTTCTGTATAGCGCGGTCCTTTTGCAGGATCTAGTGGCACCACTACGCGAAGCAATTTCTTTTCAAATATCATCTTTCATTTCTTCAGGTTGATTACCCCATTCATGTTAGTGGCCCAGTCAATCCCAAGGAGCACGGGGTAGGGGTTACTATCATCCACAATCTCGATTACTTCAAAATCTGCCAGTGCACTCCCGCCTTCGATGTCAACTGTTACCCCCTGTAGCCTCCCCATTGGGATGATTTTCTGTTGATTTTCCATCCTTAACTGGGTTGGAGACCACTGGAGTGTAGGTCTCCCCATTATTTCACATGTTTGTTTTGGCAAAACATTCACGTCGGACCCCAGATCCAAGATAACCTGGTCCATTTCGTATTCCCCTATCTAAGCGGTGAGTCTCATCTCACGTCCAGTCCTCATATTATGCTTACCAAGCTTTCTAACTATGCATGGTTCGCTAGTAGTGTTTTCCTTTCCAGCGTATTGATTGATCAGTTCCTGCAATCCCTTCACAACCTTACTATTGCGGAGTAGTTTCATGCAAGTCTCCAAGAACGTGGTAATTATGGATGGGTCCATTTCTTCAACCGGTTTCTCCTGACTTCCCAAGGTAGAGGCCTCAACGAAACTTTTCTTTGCTTCCATAAATGATTCTTTTGCATGTTCTAGATCAAACCTGGTCTCCTTTTCTAGTGCTTTATGGACCCATTCACCTTCTGCAGGCTGCTTCCCCTTATCCTCACTAGTCGTCATTCCACTTCGTAGCATAATGTTTACCTTAGGGTCTTCCTCACGAGGCTCAGCCCTCATCATCTGTAGGTTCTGAGTTGGTTGTGGAGGCTACACCCCCTTCTCGTGAATCTTAGCCAATAATATAGGGCAATCCTTAGTCGCATGGTCAAACTGAGTACAATAGTGACATGACAGTCGCGTCGGATTCGAACAGTCTCTCATGTAGTGTCCTGGTCCTCCACAATTGTAACAAATAAGCTACCCTCGACCTCTATCAGGCCCCCCTCCACCTCAGGCTCGTCCGCGCCCCTGATACTCACCTCGCGCTCCCCTAACGCCTTGGTCCGGAGGCCGCGTTTCTACCTGCACCCTGTATGTAGGTGTCCTGTCCATCATTAATTTGTAACTACGACAATTGTGCCCTTCATGACCTACTGATTGACAGAAATTGCAGAAGATCTATTGTGGCGTCTGTACGAATTTCTGTAGCAAATGGCAATTTTCGGTTTCATGTTTCCCAACTACCTGGCATATAGCACACCATAGTGCGAGCCCTATACTTGGCCCTGCTGTAGCCTCCGACCTTAGAGGCATTGGTCCCCCTGTTGCAACATAGTTTGCAAAGAATGGACAGTGATCCTTGTCATGCCCCTGGCCTTTGCATTTCAGGCACCAGATTTCTTCACACACTTTTGGCCGAGCTGTTCTATCTTTCTGCAGACTTTTCATTTCGAGGCAAAGGTTTTGCAACTGCGCGTGAATCTGCTGAACCCCCAAATTAGCATCCTACATTGGTGTCTCATGTAGTCTCATCGCGATTTCCAGAGCTTCTGCCTGGGTCCCAATCTTCTGTTGTGATAGTGCAACCCTTAGGTGGGGCAGGAGCGAGGCCACAAACCATTTGCGGTGTTGCCCATCAGTTAGGTTCATGTTGGCTTCACGGATCATACACTTCAATCTTTGATCCAAATCCCAAGGCATCTCCCCAGGCTTCATCATGATCTCCTTGAATCCCACAATGGATTGCACTTGAGACTTAGGTCTACTAAATTCCCTATTCAACGCAGTTTGGATATCTGCCAATGCGAACGTCGGGTTATCAATACTATACTTAATGTACCACGTTAGTGCGCGGTCCTGCAAAGCACTAACCAATGTTTCTTTCTTCATTTAATCATCCGTGATACCCTGAGCTTCCCATACAACCTTCGTGATGAACCAAAACTGATCCAGATCTTCATTTCCTACGCCCTTGAATATAGGTAGCTTTACGGAGTTCGTTATGTTGAACAATGGTGGAGGTGGCGGCGGTGTGGGCGATGGGGTATGTGGTGGAGGTGAGGATTGAGGTGATGTGGATGGATTGGATGAGGATGGAGGTAGTGTAGGTATTCGCGGGAACCCTTATCTCATCAACTGAATAACGCTTAGCGGAGAAGCCAGCGCTGCTCCCTCATCGTCACTCAAAGGAGGCTCAATCAGCAGGCTATACTCAAGACCTTTTCTTCCTCCATCCCTGAAAGACCTTCCACTTCACGTAGCTCCAAATATCAAGGTAACTACATGACCCACTTTTCACACAAGAGCATCTTAATCCAAGTATTTAGTGATTTCAAATACTTACCTTGCGGCCCCTTGAAGAAGCGGTGCTCTGCTTCACTATAGCTGATCGAAGTGTCAACCGTGAATTCTGTCACAAACCCCCCTATGATACAGTCAAGACAATGATCGAAAGTGTGCATGATATTATCTTTAGAGGCTTCCAATTTCCTTACTAACTCTGGGGTCCAGACAATTGGACCGTCAAGCCTCCACCTTCCCTGGTCATTTGCCAACATCGCAATCCACTCGTATAATTCAATCGGGAAATAATAGAAGAAGATTTCATGAATTTCTATGTACAGATATATTTCCAACCATTGTTCCTTTGTCAATCATGAATTCCTATTCTCTTGCGCTGCGTATTGTGCATCTTTCTATCCAACCAGTATTCAATCTCCTTCTTAGTTGGATTCCAGTGATGCGACATCACACATCTCGTTATGCAGATCCCGGTCTTGGCAATGGAACCATTTGTTGGCTTGATGGGTCCTGACCCAGGTTCATTGTTTAGTCAGCCAAGAAAATCCCTACACTACTGGCCCTTTCGACATCAATCCGCGGAGCGCGAACTGAAGTCTCTGTTGGCATTGTGATACAGGTGTTGTCCTTGATGGCAACTTACTAAGATGACAGATCACAGTTTAGGCTCACAGAATGAAGAAAAAGAGATATATGCAGGTTCCCCTTGATAAAGTTGCGTATACACGCGGGTTAGCTGACCAAAAGGTGCATATACGTATACATACACTTTCATGCAAGGGAAGGCGTGTACACTGGGTTTTGGTCCATGGTATTTGGACCATGGTATCGTGATCCATGGTATTGGTCCAAGGTATATTTTCCAACTTGTTGACCCCAGGTATTTGGTCCAAGGTATTGGTTCTAAGTGGTTTTGGACCATGGTATTGAGTAAGGCCTAAGACTATAAAAGGAGGAGAAGATCATTAGGCAAAGGCACTAAGAAAGTATTGAATATCTAATGAAGTATGAGATCCAGTATGCAAGTTATGGGTTCATGATGCTTTTCTTGATCTCAGCCAAGGAAGAATCCCAATGGTAGATGGAGGACAAGGTCTAATGATGCTTATTATGCTTTGATCATGATCAGCAACCTGTATATGGTTTGATCATGCTTATTATAGATCTGTATACTGACGCATGTAATGTCCTGTAAATATTATGATCTGGGTATAACTCAAGTTTGGAATATCTACAAATCATGAATGAATATTACAGATGTATACGCTGGTTGACTATGATAAAAGCGCGTACATACGCAAGTTAGATACATCTAAGTAGCTTATACCATATGAACTATGATGTTTTAAGTTACAGGTGGTTCTAGTTGTTGATTAGTTCTAGTGACTGTTTATTGGTATCAATATTCTGCATATTCAGATTGGTTGATTGTGTTTAGCTTCAGAGTTGATGGGATCTAACAATGGATCAGGATCATAAAGACTTATCTTTATGAGATCTAATGGAATAGATCTGGTTGCTAACACACGTACTATCCTTGTATATGTAATGATCTGGGTATGTTTGAAGTCAGGAAGTGAAGCGAAGTTATAAGTAAGTAATTGATGACATATACGCTGGTTCGCTTTGGTGAAGTTGTGTATACACACTGATTAGGCTCTTCCAATTAGCATATGCACTCTGATGCATGATTTTTGATGATACAGTTGGATCTGAATATTGTTGCAGAGTTTTGAGTTCTGCTCTGTGTTCTGGTGACTGCATTTTGTTGACAGGGTTTCAGTGATTCAATATTGGGTGATTCAAAGATTGATGATGCAAGTGGTGATTGATTTTGTGCTTCAACGATATTGATGGTTCGAGTATGAAAATTGGATGAAACGTGGCCTTCAGATTATGATTTTGTGTTCCATGAGTATCCAGTCTGAAAATTTATGAAACGTGGTACCTGGAGGAAGGAAGAGAAGGTTGTAGCCTTCTGTAGGTTGGCACCTATGTACTAGTACATGAGCTAGTACAAGAGCTAAGGGGGTTGTATCTCCCTTCCAGAAGAAGTTGGAGAATGAGAGAAGGTTGTAGCCTTCTACAGGTAGAAGCCTGCATACTAGTATAAGTTTGCTCTAGTACAGAGATATTGCAAAAAGAAGTTTCTTATTAAAGGAAGATAGAAAAAAATTGCAGCAGGTGGTTTTCACCCATATTGGGTTTCCACCTTACATCATGGTGTTCATGTGTGTTTCTTGTGTGTGATGATCTGTCCTGTTTTACTATTCATATGGTTAATGAAGTTCTGATGCACTAACTAAAGATCAACATTTAATGGATTAACTGAATCATAAGTTTACTGGTTATATGCTAGTTGCATTAGACACAGTTGCGTGTACACGCAGGTTCCCTTAATTGAAGTAGCGTATATGAATCTGAGTATGGAAATGAAAAAGTTATTGATTTGATAATACTGATTCAACCCCCCTCTCAGTATTATTTCCAACAATTGGTATCAAAGCAGGTCCTTTGGTAGAAGCTTGATCACTTGAAGGAGATCCGTAGAACAATGGGAAAGAAGCTAAAGAATAAAGTGCCTCAGAAGAAGAAGAAGACATCACAGAGGAACTATGACAGTGGAAGAATCGATTGGGGAATATGTGGAAGAAACACCTCAGATTTAGAATCACTTTAGAATGAAGATGAACAAGCAAAAGAACTATCAGGTATGAATTTGTTATCCTCTGGTGATACATTTCTCCATCCATTTGAAGATGATGAAAGTGACAGCGAAACAACTGAATTTGCTCTTATGGGTGAGAAAGAAAGATATCAAATAGAGGCAGAATTTAAAAGGCTTACAGACAAAATTAGAGATCAACAAGATCTATTGCACAAAAGGGAATGTGTCTCCAAAGAAGAAGTTACCAAAATAAAAGCTCAACTAGAGGAAGGAAACAAGGCAAGGAAGCTATTCAAGGAAAAGGAAGATCAATGTCAAAAGTTGTAGGATGAAGTACATCATTAAGAAATGAAGTAAATGAAAGGAGCACAACAATCAAGAAATTCAGAGAAAGATCCAATTACTATGAAAGTCTTGAAGCTAAGATCCTCTCGTTAAAATAAGATCTTGAAGAATCAAATAATCAGAATAAAGAACTACTCCAATCTCTTGAAGAACAAGAAAACAAAGTTCTTGAATTAAGACATCAGTTGGAAGAAGGAAGAAAAGCAGAAGGAATCATGAAGAAGCAGTATCTTGAAAAGGAAGAGCAACATCAGGTTGAGGTAAATATTCTAAATGATAAATTAGAAGAAAAGGACAAGCTCTTACAATTTCAAGATAGTACTAAGATCTTGGATGATATTCTTAGTTGTCAAAGGTCTCCTGCTATCAAAACTAGTCTTGGTTTTCATGAGTCTATTGAAGGTGAATCGAGTTCACAAAATAAGACAAGGAACTCTAATGCACAATCTGAAATGATCAACAATGAGATGAGAGGTCAATCCTATCAACAACCAAGGAAAGAAATTCTTCAAAGAAAATCTTTTACTCCTCCAATGAATAATGTTGAATGTTATGAACATGTTGCAGCCAGATGCAGAAGTAGAATGGTTCAAGACCATCACACAGAAAGATCATCACATTCCAGGTACTTTAAGGGATATTATTTTACTTGCAATATGTTTGGTCACAAAGCCATTGACTGCTATAGAAGGAACATGAACCATATAAGATGTTATGCATGTAACAAACTTGGACATATAGCAAAATAATGCAGGAACAAAGTACGAGCACCATACCAACAGAAGAAAACATCATCACACCTGAAGATATGGAAGAAGAAGGAAGTACAGTCAGAAAGATGTGGCACAACACAATGTACAAACATAACAGACTCAGAGGGAGCTAAAAATCTAATACGCAAGTTTCATGAATAGAAGTCGCGTATATACGCGAGTTAGACACTGCACAGTATCGTATATGTTAGATTGAGGAAAAGCAGTGGGACAGGCTTAGGAAAAAGGGTCTGATATGATTCAGTCCATTATTTGCTCTGTTTGATAATGGTTACAATCTGCTAATGATGTGTGGAAATGTCTTGATACTCATAAGATGTTTAGAAGTGTTTTTTATCCTAACTTGATTATGATGATGCCTTGATACTTCTTGCTAATATATGCATGATCAGATCTGACAGTTAACAAATGGCACAGGTTTAGGGGGAGCATATACTTTGAATAATGCATTGTTGGCATTATGGTTGGAAGTCCTTGGTGATGATGCTTATATGGCTAAATGATACATCTTGCTATGATATGGTTATGAATGAAAAAATCTCATATGATTCTTGGGGTTACATAGTTGGTGTTTAGATCAGATTTGTGGTTGATTCTCTGATGATGCATATATGGTGCTTACATGGTGATGTTCATAAGGATAAGGAGAAGTACAAAGCTTGAATACACAACTTCATTACTTAATGATGATTCACTCATATGCTGTTGTCGACATATAATACAGTTATAATGTAGGATTCCTATAGTTCTTGGCGCTTACATGGATGAGGATTGTTGCTATTGATGATATCAAGAAGTCTTGACAAAAGATCTTGAGCTCAAGATACATAGTGCTATATATAGTATGCTTGACACATGGATGATTACTCAAAGTTGCATTGTTGGAGACATGATGATGATGAATTCTTACCTATATCATGATAGGTTGATGCTTACATATGATTGATTGATGCATATGAGGGATGTTTCCGAGTGATGATACATGGATGGTATATAAGATCATGCAGATCTTGATGATGATGAGATGACTATGGTGTTTTTCACATATGATATAACATGAATGATTTTGTATGTCATATACAGAATTCATTCATGGAAGGCTATGATGATGTTCAAAAGGATGAGCTGATATCTATATGCAGACATACCTTGTTATAGGTTGATACTAATGGACATATACAGGTTGTTGATCTAGAAGCGGTTGATAGATGCCTATGGAGCAGATCATACAGTGATGATGATACTTGCTAATGACTATCATAGTCTTGTCTTAGAAATTTAGTCTCTATGTCATGTATTCCTTTTATTATCAAGGTCATGTAACAACCTATCTTGTTTCCCCACTATGCCTGGGATGGATGTTGTAATATTCTTGTTTTATCATGTATAAGCTTTTGGGTGTATCCCCACTTGGTTGGGTGGATGAGTTAATATTGGTATATCCCCACTTGGTTGGGAGTTGGATGCATGTATGAGTCTTTGGTGATAGGAAGGTCATTTATGATGTATAGAGTCATGTTATTCTTGTAGAACATCATTTTGCAGACCTTGCTTACAGCCAAGGGGAGTATGAACAACACACTTTAGCAGTGCAGAGATTTTAGCATGTACTCAGAGGGAGCATGGACAAATTGGTACATCTTGGCATATACAAAGGGGGAGCTCAATCAGAGATTTCAACAGGTACTCAGGGGGGGTATGGACAACGGAATGGATATCAAGGAAGAGAATATCTTGGTCCACCCTTTGCCCTTTATGTCAAAGGGGGAGAGTGACTTGGTGTGGTTGTTGCCATCAAGTCCAAAGGGGGAGATTGTTGGCATTATGATGCATGTGTTGTACTTGATGGCAACCCACTTGTAGTAGAACAACTCACTTATATATAACTAGATGAATCTACAGAAGAGATATCAGATGTGACAGAATACATGGGATGTAGGGTAGCTCAAAGGAATCAGTTCAGATGTAATGTACAATGGCAACTCATTAAGATGACAGTTCTCAGTATGGCAAGTTAGCTTTGCCATCAAGTCCAAAGGGGGAGATTGTTGGCATTATGATATAGGTGTTGTCCTTGATGGCAACTTACTAAGATGACAGATCACAGTTCAGGCTCACAGAATGAAGAAAAAGAGATATACGCAGGTTCCCCTTGATAAAGCCACGTATACATGCAGGTTAGCCGACCAAAAGGTGCGTATACGTATACACGCACTTTCATGCAAGGGAAGGCGTGTACATTGGGTTTTGGTTCGTGGTATTTGGACCATGGTATTGGTCCAAGGTATCTTGTCCGACGTGTTGACCCCAAGTATTTGGTCCAAGGTATTGGTTCTAAGTGGTTTTGGACCATGGTATTGAGTAAGGCCTAAGACTATAAAAGGAGGAGAAGATCATTAGGCAAAGGCACTAAGAAAGTCTTGAATATCTGATGAAGTATGAGATCCAGTATGCAGGTTATGGGTTCATGATGCTTTGCTTGATCTCAGCCAAGGAAGAATCTCAGCGGTAGATGGAGGACAAGGTCTAATGATGGATCAGGATCTTATGGCTTGGAATGAATCATCTCTATATGGTTTGATCATGCTTATTCTAGATCTGTATACTAACACATGTAATGTCTTGTAAATATTACAATCTGGGTATAACTCAAGTTTGGAATAGTTGAAAATCATGAATGAATATTTATAGATGTATACGCTGGTTGACTATGATAAAAGCGCGTACATATGCAGGTTAGATACATATAAGTAGCATATACCATATGAACTATGATGTTTTAAGTTATAGGTGGTTCTGGTTGTTGATGAGTTCTGGCGATTGTTTACTGGTGTCAATATTCTGCATATTCAGATTGGCTGATTGTGTTTAGCTTTAGAGTTGATGGATGAGATCTAATAATGGATCAGGATCATAAAGACTTATCTTTTTGAGATCTGATGGAATAGATCTGGTTGCTAACACAAGTACTATCCTTGTCTGTAATGATTTGGGTATGTCTGAAGTTAGGAAGTGCAACGAAGTTATAAGTAAGTAATTGATGACATATACGCTGGTTCGCTTTGGTGAAGTTGCGTATACACGCTGATTAGGCTCTTCCAAGTAGCGTATGCACTCTAATGCATGATTTTTGATGATACAGTTGGATCTGAATATTGTTGCGGAGTTCTGAGTTTTGCTATGTGTTCTGGTGACTGCATTTTGTTGACAGGGTTTCAGTGATTCAGTATTGGGTGATTTAGAGATTGATGATGCAAGTGGTGATTGCTTTTGTGCTTCAATGATATTGATGGGTCTAGTATGAAAATTGGATGAAACGTGGCCTTCAGATTATGATGTTGTGTTCTATGAGTATCTAGTCTGAAAATTTATGAAACGTGGTACCTGGAGGAAGGAAGAGAAGGTTGTAGCCTTCTGTAGGTCGGAAACTATGTACTAGTACATGAGCTAGTACAAGAGCTAAGGGAGTTGTAGCTGGAGAATGAGAGAAGGTTGTATCCTTCTACAGGTAGAAGCCTGCGTACTGGTATAAGTCTGCTTCAGTACAGAGATATTGTAAAAAGAATTTTCTTATTAAAGGAAGATATAAACAAATTGCATCAGGTGGTTTTCACCCACATTGGGTTTCCACCTTACATCATGGTGTTTATGTGTGCTTCTTGTGTGTGATGATCTTGTTTTACTGTTCATATGGTTAATGAAGTTCTAATGCACTAACTAAAGATCAACATTTAATGGATTAATTGAATCTTAAGTTTACTGGTTATACGCTAGTTGCATTAGACACAGTTGCGTGTACACGTAGGTTCCCTTAACTGAAGTAGCGTATATGAATCTGAGTATGGAAATGAAAAAGTTATTGATTTGATAATATTGATTCACCCCCCCTCTTAGTATTATTACCAATAGTCTCGCCCAAAGCAATATGGGGGGATGCAGGAACCAAGTTTCTGTACCCTAAGATGGTTTTGATGTCGGTTTTATACCTTAACTCTACCTTCGCACAAATCAATAAGCCTTTAGGGATTATCAATGTACTTCTCTTTTAGTTTTTAGAACCTCCGCGAAGGTGTGCAATCATCCTTCGCGTAACTCTAATAAGCGACTTGAGAACTTACGCGCCTTTGTAATTACTTTGTTGTATAGTTCTCTGAATTATCTTAGGTGTTCGCCAATTCTATCATGCAATTTAGATTATATTTGTGCAACCATATATCTCTACTTGCGTTCATATAACAAAGGAAAACATATAGATTCGTGCATTAATTTAGCAATAAAACATAACCCAAGTGCTTAACATAACATAATCGCATGCAATTGACAGAAGTAAAATACGCAGCAATTTCAGAATACTCTTCTTTATTGATGATCCAGATGTTCAATACAGACTCTGACTACCCTACGCTCACAGCTATAGGGGTCCACACACTTAGTTGCAGACTTCCACCCTAGGCCTCTGCGCACTCAACTGCAGAGCCTTCTTCCTACACTAAGACTCTCACTCTTAGCCCCTTTACAGAATCATCAATGACTCAAATTCACTTAACCGAACTTACTAAAAACTCCTCTAAGACCTCCTTTTTATAAAATCCCATCGCCCATGAACCAAGGGCAAATCTCAGCAAGTCGACACAACCTATCTAGACTAAGGGCGGAAACCCTTGTTGACTTTTGATACCTTCGTGCTCCAGGACCACAAAATGCAGAGACTTTACATTTCTTTATACAAAATTCAAGCCTTCTGCCCCAAAACTTGGGTTTTTAACCCCAAAATTGACCCCAGGGGACCCGTTCCCAACAAACACCTTCCTGGCGTAAACATGCAAGTTCAAGAATGCAATCATGCGTGAAAATTTGTAGTCGCAAATTGTCATCTTTGTTGCATCTAAGAGAGTCAACATAACTCTACTTTTCCAACATCTTGCTTCATGCAGTATGCAACATAATTTCAAGAGAAATGAAATGCATCAATATCAAGGAAATGCATCAATCAGAAAATGCATCCCTAAGGCAAGATGTGCATCAATTATCAAAAGAAATGCTAGGCCTTATTTGGTTAAGAAATCTAACCATCTCTTTCCAAATCATTTCAATGGCGCTTCTTTCAACTGCACTTCATCATGTGTATCATCCTAACCCACAAAAATTATGGAATCTTCTTTTCCATCTTTGCCGAAATATCTCTCCACCTTCTTCAACTATTGTGGATGACTTGTTGGATTCAAAGTCCAAGACTTGTCTACAAGATGACACTGCTTATGGCAATGAGTGCAAAATAATTGCAACTTCTTTTCAACATAGCCTCCGTTATCTAATGGACCTTTGGCTTTTTGTCTCTTTTGTTTTGAAAGTTTCTTGTGTATGGCTATCCTCTTCCAACACCTCGAAACAATATGGTTATTCAATCCAAAAAAATAACATGTAAAATCTCTCCAAATCTTATGTGAAGAGTTACCATGTTTATCACAATCAAAAGAAACTTGATTAAAGGAAGATTTATACCTTGCACATTCACCTTTGTTTCCTTCTTGAGGAGGTGAATTTGATGAGGTAGTGGCTCTCTTCGGAATACCATCAATGGTTTTAATGACCTTAGAGCTTTCAACATCCTCTTGTTTTCCATTTACACTAGTTGTATGCTTATGAGAATCTTCTTGCAAAGTGGGTATAAAACTTTTGCATTCCTCATGAATACAAACTTCACAAGCTTGAGGTAATGAACATGTAATGAAAGTACTTCTTGGAACACCTTCATATGCATCCTTGGCTTTGGAGATTCTCCATTATGTTGTCCATAACCAAGACCCAAATACCGAGGCCTTTCCTCAACAACAATTGGCTCAACTATGACTTGTACATGTTTTCCTAACCCTTTACCTTCATAGCCCATATTCATCAATAATTTGGACCCTATTCCTCTAGTGTATCTTTCAAAAGCACCAAAACTTTCATTTTGAGAGGAAATTGAAGTTAAAATTGAATTTCATACCTCATTTTCATGCACATTCTTGGCTAGGGTTTCCTTGGCATCATGGAGTTGATTTTCCATTTCATGCATCTTTTCAAGAAGCTCTTGCTTTTGCTCCTTCATGGCTATCAACTGCTCTTGAAGTATAGTATTCTCCTTCCTATATTCATGCAGCTCTTGCACCATATCTCTTATGATGATAAGCTCTTGCAACATCTCTTCATCAAAGAATCTTGTTAAGGAAGATGGATTAGAAACATCACTTGTTGAAGCTTCCATCACACTTGTAACACATCAAAAAGCTTCACAAATCTGCAACCATTATAACCCTACTTGCACAAAACTCAAGAAATCAATAAAATAACCTTTGCTCTGATACCAACTTGATCTATTATTGAATGTTAGTTTTGTTGTGCTAATTTCAACTTTAGATTTAAAAAAAAAATGCTTGTCCATTGCTTCATGTACATAGGTTTTCTGATGGGGTTTGTAAATCAAAATAGGTAAATTTATGTCAACTTTTATGTTAGAATCATGAGCAGAATAACATGAAAGACAAGTGTTGAACAACAACAAGTAAATGTACATGAAACCATCAAGAAGAACACTTAACACAATGTTTTGATAAAGAATTTCACCCCTCTTGGGATACATCTCCTTGGTCCAGCTTCCATGGCTTGGGCCTCTATATTTTCTCAAAATGGGAAAAAACTATAGTTTACAATACTCTATAGCTCCTGAAACCTTTTTCAATAGACTCATAGTTGGACTACAACTGATCTAGGCTTGACCTCCTCTCCTGGTGGCCCTAGGCTTCCTTAAACTTCAACGCAAAAAAAACATCACATACAGAAGTGCCTATCTACCTTTGAAACCTATTCCATTGTGTTTATAATGTCTAAATTAGCTAGGAACACCTTTTCCTGATCTCCATTTGGTCAAATTTTGCTCCAGTTATGACCAAAACTATTTTCTCCTAGAAAACCTCCACTAAAACTGGAGGAATCTCCAGTTAACTCCACTAAACTAGAGTTAGCACCGAATTTGGAGGGGTCCGCTAAAACATTGTTGAATTAAACTGTGAGTTTAATTAATGTTAAACTCAGATTAATTAACAATAATTCGGATTAGTGTTTTTACCGCGCAGTTAGGATAACTGTTATCCTTAACCCGGCGGTCTTTATGGAACAGGTCACATGGAAATATTAAATGTAATGGTTTACGCTGGCGGTCTCTACTAACTATTAAGCCTAGTGGTTTGATTGGAGGTGGACACATGTCATGGTAACGACAACGGTCGTGGTTATGGAGTGGACACATGTCACAGTTTTCCTCCAGTGGTTAGGTTGGCAGGTAGTGCGAAGGGGGTTGCGGTCTAGCCCCGGCCCACGATTCCACCGTTTGGTGGAGACCAAGGCTAGGGCTAGGCCTTGGCCCTAACCCCCAAACTGTAATTTGTTAAACATTAAATATATGTGGAACCCATTGTCTATTAAGATTCAATGTTGTGGTGAAGCGGTAAGACTGTTGGTTAATGCGGGCGAGGTCGCGGTTCGACTTTGCCGACCTACCCCAAAATTTTTGGTAAATCACCCATAGCTGGTCCTTTGGGGAGGGACATGTGGCGGCCTCTGGGCTTGCCACTTATCCCTCGTCATTGTTCCAACATCCAACCAATCAAAACAAGCCATGTCACCACACTTGCGGACCAACCATAACCTGACACTTGGCATAATTTGATTGATCCGTTGACCTCCGTTGACTCTACCCAGTTACCTGCCACGTCAACAGTATGGATTGCTGACTGTGCAATGATTGTACACATTTTTTGAAAAAATTCTTCTTTTTGGAAAAGTGATCAGCAGGCTCTATCTTCCTCATATGAACTCTATTTTGAACGAAATGAGTTGTGTTGGTATCGTATCACCGAGACGGACGCGATTGATCAGGTTTATGGCGATTCTGAGCACTTTGATTTTTGAGCTAATTTTTTCCTTAATCCAGATTCTGATCACTTGCTTATTAAGTGAAATTTTTAAAGCCAATTCCTTTTTCCTAAACTCCTTTGTAAATTTTTGCACACTTTGGCCTTTACACTATCACATAGCTTGCCATTCTCTTATTTCATTCTATTCATGTGCCAAAGGATATAATTTATTTTTCAATGCTAACATAAATTCAAACGATGAGGAAAAAGTTTTACCTTCTTGACGTGTAGTCTCCCACTATATCAATGCATTACCTTTCAATCAAAGCGAGAATACTTGAATTTTTACCTTGTCATTGACAATCTGTCATATGCGGTATAGACTTCCATTTGGAAAATCCAATTGTCAAGCTTTTCAGCATTAAGCTCACCATCATAGACTAGAAAGTCAAATTTAATATCCAACTTCAACAATGGCTTCTTTGATGCAAATTTTCCATGAGGAGATGGAGGAGGAGAATGAGGCGGACTTAAAGGAGGAGAAGAAGGAGAAGAAGGAGGAGAAGGAGGAGGATTCATTTTCGAAACGCCATAATTTCCTTCATCTTTAACTTCCTTCTTCGATGAGCTTCCCTCTCTAAACTCCTTCCATTCTCAATACATTTCATCAACCATGGGCTTCATCGCCAAAAAATCTTCACAAAACTCTTTCTTAGAACCAAAAGTATTATGATCTCCCTCATGTGATGACATTTCTCTTCTTCGAGTAAAGCTTCTCGATCCAATTTCTAGATTGCCTTCAATAAGTGTTCCTTCACCTTGCTTGAATTTTCTCCTAGTTAGCATGCACACCCACAATCTGCCATCAAACTTGCTCTAATACCACTTGATCTAGGCTATTTTAAAGTGACTTGGATTGTAAATTTTTTTCAATCATGAGTGATTAAACTAAATTAGCTTACAATTATATCAAGCATGAAATACTTAAATGAAGCCACAATTTAAAATGAAATATAAAATATTGAGATAAGAAGAAAATAAGGAAGAAACAAATTGATAATGAAGTTTGTCCAATGTGAACTACATCTCTAGGTCCTACCTACAAGGAAGTGGATTATTTATTATTCTCCCCAAAATCACAATTACAATGAGCAAAAATGCCTCCAAAATGCTACTACAAATGAGCTCTTTGCTACCCATATGTGGCCTCCAAAATGCCACAAAAAACTCCTTTGGTTCCTATAAAAACCAAGCTCCAACACACTTTATTTACCCAAAAAAAAAATAAAACACAAGCCTGAATTTAACTCAAAATAATTTTGGCACCACATATTTACTATTGTAATGACTTGTGGCACAACGGTAATTCATTTTGTATTGATAGGTAGAAGGGTCTGCAACCCCAAGGTCGAGCCCGTTGAAGTTGTGGCCCAACCATATTATAAAATAGCATGTTAATAACCCTACGAAGGATCATGTTATAACAACTCATGCCAAATATAAAATATGTTTTATGTTGTTTTAACCATCTCATGGTGGTCCAATCACAAATCACCATGCCTCAGCCCACGTGCATATGTTTTGGCGCATTATGTTTTTTATTGTTGGTTAGTTGGAATCATATAAAGAACCTAATTTTTTTATAAAACTTATCTCTTTTGGCACACGTATGTTTGTAACCAATCCACGTGCATGTTAACAAACCATACCAATTATACATATTAAACATAGGCTATATTTGTTATAAGAACTTAGCTCATGCTTTTTTCGTTGTCCGTCGTATTAAACATAGGCTATATTTGTTATAACAAATAAAAACATATAAAACTTTGCGTTATAACCATATTATTTCGCTACCAACAATATCCCATTGACATATGTATTTTAAATGACGTTGAAATAAATTATGAAGCAAACCAATCATATGTGACTACGTGGATTTATAGTTTATCCACCATTCATGCGTTCGTCAAACCCGTCGACCCCCACTTTTCCGTTGCATAACAATTACCACAATTTAAAATAAATTAACGTGTTGTCATATAACAACTCAATGGTGTTTTCTATTGGTTGGGCATGTACCATCACACATGGAGGTCATGGGGTTGAACCCTGCCATGCCACCATTGCATGATTGTGTACTAAACCTTCCACGAGCCCGCACGAGCATTTTGGCCGCCAAAGGTTCCATGTGGCACCATACCATTGGACCACATGGTATACACCCATTTTTTCATTTGTGCCACTCTAGCGCCTAGTCAACCTTCTTGCAAAGCACCACATCATCCCTACCAGTATAACCATGTCATCTTCTAACCAAAGGCCATGTCAATGACAACTCGCCCACGTCATCACTACCACATCATTCGTACTACCACATGTCAACTCCACATTGTGCCACATTTCTGTTGGCATTTTGGCACAGGTGTGGCGCTACGGTTCAGGTGTTGTCCTTGATGGCAACTCTCTTTGATGACAGATCTCAGTTCAGACTTCAAGTATGAAGAGAAATCTCATATACGCAGGTTAATCATGTCCAAGTTGCGTATACACGCTGGTGATCTACATTCTAAGTCGCGTATACGCAGGTGAGCTACATACGAAGTCGCGTATACACGCAGATGCATGAACTTAAAAGGGCGTATATGTCGGGAAGCTTCCCTTTGGTCCGTGGTAGTTAGTCCTCGGTACTTGAGCCTATGTCTTTGGACCAAAGTATCTCGACAGACGTGTTGATCTCTAGTTTTGAAGCTGATGGTATTGGATTTCTATGGTTTTGGCCCTTGGTATTGAGCAAGGCCTAAGGCTATATAAGGAGAAGAAGATCATTAGGCAAAAACACTGAAAAGGTCTTGAATATCTGAAAAAGAAAGAGATCTCGTATGCAGGTTCTGGGTTGCTTGATCTAAGCTAAGGAGAGATCACATCGGTTGATGGAAGACTAGATCTAAGGACAGATCGGGATCTAATGGTTTGAAATGCTCTATTATGATATGGGTGATTATTCGTATCTCTAGATCTGCATACTGACGCAATGTTATGTTCTGGATCTAACTAATGTCTGGTACAACTGCAAGTTGAGAAAATTTATTTTTAGATCTGTACGCAGGTTGTCTTCGTTAAAAGAGCGTGTATACGCGGGTTTCTCTCATTGAAGTAGCGTATATCTTTTGAAGATTGATTTTTGGGTTTGCAGTTGGGTCTGACTGTTATTGCAGTGTTTTGTAGTCTGCTCTGTGTTCTGGTGACTGGGTTTGACAGGGTATCAGTGGTTCAGTGATTTAGAGATTGTTGATGCAAGTATTGGTTGTTTTGTAATCTGCTATGAAAGTTGAATGAATTGTGGTCTTCAGATTGTAATGTTGTACTTCAGGAATATCCAGTCTGAAAATGTATGAAAAGTGGTACCTGAAGGAAAGAAGATTGTAGGCCTGCACCTACGTACTAGTATCTTAGCTAGTACAAGAGCAAAGGGGGTTGGAGCTCCCTTCCAAGGAAGTTTGGAGAACGAGAGAGGGTTGTAGCCCTCTGCAGGTTGTAGCCTGCGTACTGGTATAAGGCTGCACCAGTACAAAAGATTGTAAACTGAAGCTCTTATTAAAGAAAGATAGAGACAACTTGCAGCAGGTGGTTTTCACCCACATTGGGTTTCCACCTTATATCATGGTGTTCATGTGTGTGGCTTTTGTGTGATGATCTGTTATACTGCATCTGTTTACTTTTAATATGGTTAATAATGTCCTGATGCATTTACTGAAGATAAACTAACTGAATCATAAGTTTTCTGGTTATACGCTGGTTTCCTTAGACACAGTAGCGTGTACACGCTAGTTCACTTAACTGAAGTCGCGTATATGTTTCAGAGTATTTGAAAAGTTTTATTGATCTGATAATACTGATTCACCCCCCCCCTCTCAGTATTATTTCCAACAATTGGTATCAGAGCAGGTCCTTCAGAGAAGCTTGATCGCTTGAAGGAAGATCATTCATCATGAGCAACTACGAGAAAGAAGCATCAATCAGGCCACCGGTTTTTGATGAGACAAACTTCAATTATTGGAAGGTAAGAGTTACTGCCTATCTTCAATCTCTTGGTACAGAAGTTTGGGACATCGTAGAGACAGGCTACACTTTTCCTTCAGCTACTCCTACAGATCCAGCCGAGAAAAAGAAGTATGAAACAAATGCGAAAGCAGTCAGTACTCTCTTAGGATGTATATCCCAATCGGAATTCATGAAGGTAATGCACTATAAATCCACAAAAGAAATATGGGACAAAATTATCACGAGCTATGAAGGAGACGAATAGGTAAAGCGTGCTAAACTTTAAACTCTCAGGATTAAGTATGAGACTCTCAGAATGTATAATGATGAAAGTGTGGCTAACTATTTCCTTAGGGTAGATGAGATTGTTAATTGCATGAAAAATTTGGGTGAAGAAATAAGAGAGGCGATTGTGGTTGAAAAGGTTCTAAGATCATTGTCCCCCAAATTTGAATCTAAAGTGTCTGCAATAGAAGAAAAGGAAAATCTACGAATTCTTACTATGTCTCAGCTTCACGGAATTCTAACTGCTTATGAAATTAGAAAAGGAGGTCCATCAGACAGAAGAGAGGTTGCTTTCAAGGCTTCAGGCAAAGAAGATTATTATGAGACAAGTCACATGCCAGAAGATGAAGAAGAAGAATCAAATTTCGTCAGAAATCTTCAAAGGGGTTCTGGAAGGTTCAGAGGTAAGTTACCTCTTAAATGTTTTGCTTGTGGAAGACTAGGTCATTATGCTGCCAAATGTCCTCACAAAGATAAGAATGACAAGGGAAAGGAACCTGCTAGATGGAACAAGAAACAGAGTGCAAATAAGAAAAGCTACTACACTCATGAAGATAGTGATGGTCTATCAAACAGTGATGAAGATGAACGAGGTAATGAATATAAGTTGTTAATGGCATTTGAAGATGATGATTATATGGATGCTGTAAATGTGGATGACCTTTATGATGAAATTACTGGACTCAAGAGATGTATAGAAGAAAAGAATATGATTATTGATACTCTACAATTTCAAATTGATGAAAAGGAAAAACATCTTGAAAAATTGGAATGTGAGATTGTTTGTCTTAGAAAGGAGATTGAGAAAACAAAAGCGATTAATCTTAAATTTGTTAAAGGATCTGAAACCTTGGATGAGATTATCAATGTGCAGCGATCTCCTCTGATCAAGACAGGTCTTGGATATAATGGAGAAACATCTCAAGCATCTACCTCTAAAAGCTATCTTGATGCAGCAAGGAGAAGCGAGCAAAGTCCAAATAAAAGTCATCAGGTGAATCAGGGACAGTTTACCTCAAATAAAGACCATCAAGAAACTCGGGGACAAACTGCCTTAAGGACAAACAAAAGCTACAATCAGCCTCAGGTAAAATCTTCCCAATTTGCTCCAAGAATGAATGTGAATAGAAGCTACAATCGGTTGGATGATAGATCTGATTATCGCAGAAGTTTCTTCAATGGCCAATGCTTTTCTTGCCATAACTTTGGTCACAAAGCAGCTCAATGTGTTGCCTACAAGACAATCATGACTAGAGAAGCTCAAAAGCAAGGGAGAATGACTGGAATCATGAAAAGGACTTATAACAACTTTTCAGTTCTTGAAAATGAAGTTGAATGCTCTATTTGTAATAACTTTGGTCATGAAGACTCTGAATGCAGGAGCAGGTTCCGGAAGACAACTCAGAAGGAACAAACCTCAAATGTCAGAACATGGAGAATAAAGGAACCGCAACCAGAAAGATGTGGGATAGCCTTTTATGCAGAAGGTCAAGAAAGTCTATGGTACATTGACAGCGGATGTTCGAAGCATATGACAGGGGACAAAGAAAAACTTGAGTCATATACCGCATTAGAAAAGGGGAAGAAAGTTTCTTTTGGAAACGACATCTCTGCAGCCATAAAAGGAAAAGGTGTTGCTCCATTAAAAGAGAAGGTCAAAGCTGGAAATGTTTTGTATGTTGATGGATTGAAGCATAATCTTCTGAGTGTCAGTCAGATGTGTGATCAAGGAACAGAGGTAATATTTAGATCAAATGGATGTTGTGTTCGTGACCTTGATACAGGTAAAACAGTGATCAAAGGAAGAAGGACTCCAAATAATCTATACATATTTGAAGAAGGACCACAACAATGCTATTTGAGCAAGGATGATGAACACTGGCTATGGCATCGGAGGTTGGGGCATCTAAGCTTTTCACAAATAATGAAAGCATGCAAATATCAGGCAGTTCGTGGTCTTCCAGATATCAAAATTCCAGACAACACTATATGCAAATCTTGTCAGTTTGGAAAGCAAACCAGAACTAATTTTCCAGAGAAGGAAGGATCAGCTAGCATGCCTCTTGAGTTAGTACATACATATACATGTGGTCCATTCAGAAAAAGAACACCTCGAGGAGAAGAATACTTGATATTATTCATTGACGATTTCTCCAGGTTTGTCTGGTTAGGGCTTATGAAGCACAAAGATGAAGCATTCGAAAAATTCAAATCCTTCAAAGCTTTGGTTGAAAATGAATCAGGACACAAAATTAAGTGCCTCAGATCTGACAGAGGTGGGTAGTTTACCTCAAACGAATTCTTCGATTTCTGTGAAGAACATGGGATAAGAAGAGAATTCTCTATAGCTAGAACTCCTCAGCAAAATGGGGTTGTGGAAAGAATGAACAGAACAATTCAACAAATGGCTCCTGCTATGCTTGATGAATCAGGTACTCCCGCAACTTTCTGGGGTGAGGCTGCACATGTTGCGGTTATTATTCTTAACAAAACAAATGTCCGAGTAAACAGCACTCAAACACCTCATGAGCTCTGGAGTGGTGAGACTCCTTCGGTGAAGCATTTCAAAATCTTTGGGAGCAAATGTTATATTAAGAATACTGATGAGCAACTTGGAAAACTTGAACCAAGAGAAGATGAAGGCATTCTTCTTGGTTATTCTCCACATAGCAAAGCATACAAGTGCTACAACAAAAGACTTGGCAGAATTGTTGACAGCATTGATGTAGTGGTCGATGAGAAGGGATATATTCCTAGGCAAGTTCATCATGAAGACATTGAAGAAGATGAAGGCTACCCTCAAAGGCAGAATGATGAAGAAGAAGAACCTCAAGAAGAAGAAGAGCATCAAGAAGAACTAGAGGAGCAGACAAGAATAGAAGAGAAGACTCCATCCAGATATGTTCAAAAAAATCATCCAGAATCTCAGATTGTGGGGCAGAAAGAAGCAGGAATACAAACAAGAAGAAGAATTGCAGAAGCTTCAAGCTATTTGGCATTACTCTCTTCCACTGAACCACAAAATGTGAAAGAGGCATGCAAAGATGAATGTTGGGTCAAAGCAATGGATGAAGAACTTGAGCAGATCGAAAAGAACAATACTTGGGAATTGGTTCCTAGACCAAAAGATAAAAATGTCATAGGGACTAAATGGGTCTTCAAAAATAAATTGAATGAAAATGGAGAAGTAATTAGAAACAAGGCCAGACTTGTTTGTAAAGGATATGCGCAGCAAGAAGGAATAGATTTTGAAGAGACCTTTGCTCCCGTTGCAAGACTTGAGGCCATCCGAATGTTCCTTGCTCTCTCAAGCTTTCAAAACTTCAAGGTTTTTCAAATGGACGTGAAATCAGCCTTTCTGAATGGAGACTTAGAAGAAGAAGTATATATTGAGCAGCCAGATGATTTCATTCTTGGGAATGATCCAAACCTTGTATGCAGATTGAAAAAGGCTCTCTATGGTCTCAAACAAGCTCCAAGGGCTTGGTACTATCGGTTGGACAAATATCTTCACCAACAAGGTTTTTCAAAAGGATCAGCAGATAGCAATCTCTATATGAAAGTTGAAAATAACAAATTGCTAATACTTGTTGTGTATGTAGATGATATTATCTTTGGCAGCAATGAAGAGGCTATGAGTCAAAACTTTGCCTCTGTTATGCAGAAAGAATTTGAAATGTCATTACTTGGAGAATTGACATACTTTCTTGGATTGCAAATCCAACAAAATGAAGGAGGTATTTTCTTGTCTCAAACCAAGTACCTCAAGCAGATCTTGAAGAAGTATGGCATGGAAGATTCAAAGCCAGTTTGTACCCCCATGGTTACAGGATGCAGCCTCAGTGCAAATGATGAATCAGCAGCAGTTCACCAACCAACTTATAGATCCATGATTGGGAGTTTGCTTTATTTGACAGGTACCCGACCAGATATTATGCATGCAGTAGGAATTGTTGGAAGATTTCAAGCCAACCCAAAGGAAACTCATCTTCAGGCAGTCAAAAGAATCTTCAAGTATCTTCAAGGGACCCAAAACTATGGCTTATGGTATCCTAGAGATACAGATCTCACTCTTCATGCTTACACAGATGCAGATTGGGCTGGAAGTGTGGATGATAGAAAAAGCACAAGTGGTGGTGCTTTCTTCATGGGTTCCAGATTAGTATCTTGGTTCAGCAAGAAACAGAGTTCGATTGCCTTATCTACAGCTGAAGCAGAATATGTGGCTGCGGCATCTTGTTGCACACAACTTCTTTGGATGATGCAGACCTTGCAAGATTTTCAAATCACTTGCACTCCACCAGTCTCTATCTTATGTGATAATACAAGTGCAATCAGCATTTCAAAGAATCCAGTCATGCACTCAAAGACCAAGCACATACCAATCAAGTACCATTTTCTTCGGGAACAAGTGCTTGAGCAAAAGGTCAAGTTGGAGTATGTTCCTTCTAAGGAACAAGTTGCTGATATTCTCACAAAACCACTGCCCAGGGAAACTTTTGAGTATCTCAGACATAAGCTGGGAGTAATTGATGCTTCATCCTGCTGCTGAAGCTTGTCTGTTCTACAGAAAAGTTGGTGTACGCGATTTTTGTAAGGGATATCCGCGTATATACGCATATTTATGCGGGGAAAGTCGCGTGTATGGTGTACGTGTGTTGCAGAATTTATATCCGCGTACATACGCTGTTTTATGCAGGAGAAGTCGCGTATATGGAGTTCTGAACAGTAAGGGCAGACTCTGGTTGGAGAAGGTCTGAGATGGGTATGCCAGAATTCTTCAGGCACAGTTTCAGGGGGTGCAGCAGGCACAGGTTCAGGGGGAGCAGCTTAAAGCATTGTTGGCATTTAGACACTTTTGGTTCTAGTTCTCAACTGTTGTTGGTTTCAGGAGAAGGAGCACAGAAGGAAATCTTGGTTGCTGATCTAAAAGATGTTTATCAGATGCTGTTGGTGGCTTTCATAAGTCTTGGTCTAGATTTGTTGTCTCTATGTCATGTATCTCTTTTGTGATATCTCTTCTATGGTCATGTAACGGCCTATGTTGGTTTCCCCACTATGCCTGGGATGAATGATGTAATGTAATTGATTGTTATTTTTTGATGTATCCCCTCTTAGTTGGGAGTATGGATGTATGTATTGAGTCTTTTGGTGATAGGAAGGTCCTTTATGATGTATAAGTCTTGGTTCTCCTCGAAGAACATCTTTTGCAGATCTTGCCTACAGTCAGGGGGAGCATGTTCAGCACAGCAGAGCAGAGATATCAGCATGGTCTCAGGGGGAGCACAGCCCTTTGCCCTTGATGACAAAGGGGGAGAAGGATTCTAAGGATCTTGGGGTTGCCATCAAGTCCAAAGGGGGAGATTGTTGGCATTTTGGCACAGGTGTGGCGCTACGGTTCAGGTGTTGTCCTTGATGGCAACTCTCTTTGATGACAGATCTCAGTTCAGACTTCAAGTATGAAGAGAAATCTCATATACGCAGGTTAATCATGTCCAAGTTGCGTATACACGCTGGTGATCTACATTCTAAGTCGCGTATATGCAGGTGAGCTACATACGAAGTCGCGTATACACGCAGATGCATGAACTTAAAAGGGCGTATATGTCGGGAAGCTTCCCTTTGGTCCGTGGTAGTTAGTCCTCGGTACTTGAGCCTATGTCTTTGGACCAAAGTATCTCGACAGACGTGTTGATCTCTAGTTTTGAAGCTGATGGTATTGGATTTCTATGGTTTTGGCCCTTGGTATTGAGCAAGGCCTAAGGCTATATAAGGAGAAGAAGATCATTAGGCAAAAACACTGAAAAGGTCTTGAATATCTGATAAAGAAAGAGATCTCGTATGCAGGTTCTGGGTTGCTTGATCTAAGCTAAGGAGAGATCACATCGGTTGATGGAAGACTAGATCTAAGGACAGATCGGGATCTAATGGTTTGAAATGCTCTATTATGATATGGGTGATTATTCGTATCTCTAGATCTGCATACTGACGCAATGTTATGTTCTGGATCTAACTAATGTCTGGTACAGCTGCAAGTTGAGAAAATTTATTTTTAGATCTGTACGCAGGTTGTCTTCGTTAAAAGAGCGTGTATACGCGGGTTTCTCTCATTGAAGTAGCGTATATCTTTTGAAGATTGATTTTTGGGTTTGCAGTTGGGTCTGACTGTTATTGCAGTGTTCTGTAGTCTGCTCTGTGTTCTGGTGACTGGGTTTGACAGGGTATCAGTGGTTCAGTGATTCAGAGATTGTTGATGCAAGTATTGGTTGTTTTGTAATCTGCTATGAAAGTTGAATGAATTGTGGTCTTCAGATTGTAATGTTGTGCTTCAGGAATATCCAGTCTGAAAATGTATGAAAAGTGGTACCTGAAGGAAAGAAGATTGTAGGCCTGCACCTACGTACTAGTATCTTAGCTAGTACAAGAGCAAAGGGGGTTGGAGCTCCCTTCCAAGGAAGTTTGGAGAACGAGAGAGGGTTGTAGCCCTCTGCAGGTTGTAGCCTGCGTACTGGTATAAGGCTGCACCAGTACAAAAGATTGTACACTGAAGCTCTTATTAAAGAAAGATAGAGACAACTTGCAGCAGGTGGTTTTCACCCACATTGGGTTTCCACCTTATATCATGGTGTTCATGTGTGTGGCTTTTGTGTGATGATCTGTTATACTGCATCTGTTTACTTTTAATATGGTTAATAATGTCCTGATGCATTTACTGAAGATAAACTAACTGAATCATAAGTTTTCTGGTTATACGCTGGTTTCCTTAGACACAGTAGCGTGTACACGCTGGTTCACTTAACTGAAGTCGCATATATGTTTCAGAGTATTTGAAAAGTTTTATTGATCTGATAATACTGATTCACCCCCCCCCCCCCTCTCAGTATTATTTCCAACAATTTCAGCCCCAGAATATGCCACCTTTCAACTATAGTATGTGCCACGTCACCCTTTGACTTTGACTTTTTTCCCTGTTGTCACAAAACTTGAAACTATCATATATTTCACACACAAACTTAGATCGACGTGATTCAATTTACGTTGGAATCATCTCATCGATCTCTTTGACATGATTCTATTTCCATCAAAATTTTGAGACTTTTAATTTTAGGCCTTTTTGGATCCTCTCAAATCATCTTGCTTCGTATCTTGGCCATGTGGAATGTTATACATGTCACAACTTCAACCACAAGGCAAGAGAAAGTATGTTGTTTAGTTCCTCAAGGAAGATCCAGAAAAAGCAATAGTAGATCCAGTGTAAATAAATTCTGAAAAGATGTACATGTCAAGAAGCAACCTACTACCATGTGGAAGAAGAAGGAGCAGTAGCCTGTGAAGTAGAAATATTAGTCCCCTATGAAATCCATAGTTATTTGATGCACATTCATGATTGATTGTATAAGTACATAGAGGTGCATAGCCTTAGGGGTGTGCATGAAAGTATGATTAGTTGATGGATATTAGTGGCAATAGCATCATGGTGTGATCAAGAGCCTCATACACATTTAGGTCCACAAGAACATCTTGCTTATTGGAGGTATAATCAGCTCAGGGGGAGCCTTGCATGCTTCTAGAGTTTCAATGATGTATTTTGATTTATTTGTATTTTTACTCATGTTAGAAACAATGGAAACTAGGACACTACTGAGAGGGAGGGTGAATCAGTGGTGTGGAAAAATTATACAATTCTTCACAAATTTCACATTTTAACTACTTTAAAAATTATTCATGGATAAAAAACACAACTCAATCATGTAGAACATAACATAATAAACATCGATCACATGAGAAACATATACACAAAACACTAATCTTATTTTTATTATGAAATTCAACTTGATTACATCATTACCCCACAAGCTACTACTAGTAGATTTATCTGCTACTACTAAAAGGAACTTCTATCCCTACTCGTTTATCAACCACTACTCAAAGGGACTGCTGCCCCTTCTCATTTACCAGTACTCATTGGAATGGACTATTTTTGTTGCTCATTTATCAGTCTCTGTTGAAATAGACTCTTGCCCTTGCTCATTACTAATATATTCTAGAAGGAGCTACTACGCTTGATCTACAAGCTACCACTTGTCAGCACCACTGATCCTTCTTTCATCCGTTTTCAAATTCAGATCAATAGGCCACTTATGTCACAATCAAATAAATCTTGCTCACTGCTACTGCTCACCAAAGAAACCTTACAAACACCCTTATCAATCTTTTCTTACTAATAAAATCATCTTCAACAATCTCTAATTATTGATACAAATCACCTTTAGCAATCTATCATCAACGAACAAATCACCAAACTTTATGCACCAATAACATCAACACCAATTCATTATTTGCCTTCTCAAACACCTTTGAGACACCAAGATTTCTCTCTAATTCACCTTTGATGCATACCCAGACTATTATGCATCATGTTGCACCAATAACCTCTAATCCACACACTCTGCTCTGCCCTCACACAAGTCTGCTACTCGAATTCCTCTTATAAATATTTCTAGACTTGATATTTTTGGATTGGAGTTTTTAGTTAACTTTCCTTCAAATCTTTGCATGAATCTTCAATTTTTGCCTTTGTCTTATTCATTCTAGTCCTCTGATTGTGTTCACCAAGTTATCAACCTTCAAAAAACTTTGATCTGTAGTTTTGGGCTCAATTTTTGAGTTAAACTATTGATTTTAGCAATTCTAGCCTTTTAATAGGTTTAAGTAGTGCTTCTTCTAATTTTGTCTATAATTAACACTGGCTTAATTGCTAAATGTGCTACCAAAACTGATAGTTCTGCCTTTTTGAGTTTAAGCCCCTTTCGCATTGGCACCTTCTTGCTTTCTTGCCATAGGACTAGGTCTCTATGACCATCGGTTTAAGGCTTCAAGTGCTTAGCTTGTTTGATCCCTTTGCGGGCCAAGCTCCTTAGTTAATGGCTTTGTGCCATTGGTTTTATTTCTATGTGAAAGCACCAAAGGGAAAGCACTTAGTTGCCTTGAGAGTCTTTGCGACTCATTAGCCAAGCATTTGGGTGCTAGGCCCTTTTTTCCCTACGCAAGATTGTTTTCTTCATTTGTGGCTCCTTGCCATTGGTCTTGTTTCTACATGAAACGATGAAAGGCCAGGGCCTAACACTAAGGTCAAAGCTCCCCAGGCCCAACGCTTTTATCCCAACAATTCTGTAAACTATGCAAAGAACTTCTTATGGGTTATCCTCTCCGGGCAATGTTGTCATGTGGGGCTGCCACTTATGCTCAACCTATTGGATGCAACTGTCCACATATTAGTGTGACATTTCTCAACTCCTGCTTCCTGACGCGTTTTATTTGACTTATGTTACCAAACCTATCAGGGTCTATCCTACACGATGAGTTGTCCAAGTGTGTTCCTCCCGTTGCAGCAAGAGCCAATAAAAAAAATCTTCAGGATGAGTCACTCGCCTCTTCATCTCGACGCCTCTTTCCTGTCACATCCCTTTTGTGCACTATTAACAACCCATCGGGATTCACCCAGTGGGATGACATCATTTTGACGTCACTTGTACCATGCGTTGACCAATGATTAGTGATGTGTCAGCCATAAATGGGCATTTTGGGTGCCCAAAAATTCCAAATATGACTACCATGTTTCATGCTTTGATTGGTTGGTGCTGACATCATCATTCTCCACTGTCTGTGCCAATCACATGCTGCTACCAGTCCTGTCGGAGGGGCCAAAAAGGGTCCTGTGGTCCTTGGTTTTGAACCAATTTCCTTTGTTGATATTTTTATAAAAAACCACCAAGTTCAAGCCATTTCATTTGTTTTTTCGTTGGGTCGACGCTTCGTTGCACTGCCTCTTTGTTATACCTCTTATCTAGCCCTCAATGAGATGAGATGTCAATGTGGGGGCCTCCCATCTGCTTCTCATTAGATGGAATTTTTCTGTCATGTCCCAGCGTCCACTGCCAACGCTTTCTTTTGTTGCACCCTTTTCAATCATCTGATGTGCACCCACTGGGATAACATCACCACCAAAATTTGACTGGATCAACCTTTGGATTCAAGAGGCCATTTTCAATCTTCCACATATCACTAGAAATATTTTTCTAATCTCTTTCCATCTAAGTAGGTTTCACCTACTTCTGAGATGATATGTTGCTCCAAAACTGGCTCCAAAGTCTTTGCACCATTACTGCTTCCATGTTGGTCTTCTTGTGATTGATCCTTTGCCATGCTTTTCCTTTTCCACCTTTTCCATTACCTTTGCCTTTTCCTTTGCCAATAATGAAAAAATATTTACCAATGCATTTACAGTTTCCATTTGCTTACCTTTTCCAACAATCTTTGCCATGTCCTTTGACTTTGACAACAATGTTTTCCTTTGCCATCAATGACAACATATTTACCAATGCAGTTGCATTTTCCAATCTTTTCCATTGCCTTTTCCTTTTCCTTTTCCATCAATGAAAACATATTTCCAACAATCTCCCCCTTTGGAATTGATGGCAACACCAAGATCAAACAACACATCATTACCGATGATCATTACTTTTCTTTGATACTTCTCCTTGTGCTTTTCCAATGATAATTTACCATATTGTGTTTGATTAGAAATTTGATCAAAAATACTTCTACCTCTTTGACATCAATGGCAAAGATACTAACATGCTCCCCTTTTCAACAATATCCCTTTTTCTTATGATCCTGTGGACCTGTCAACTACTTCTTCTTATGTTGAACACCTCAGGTACCTCTAATCTGATCCAAGCAACTTCCTTTCTATCCTATGAAGAAGATTGAGTTGAAGGGAAAGGAGTATTTACTCCCAATATCTGCCTCAAGCAGGCAAGAGGGAAAGACAACATATGTTTGTGCAACTAAGTCATGAGAAAATGATTCCTGTTGGTATGAGTCTCAACTAGGATTACATTCATAACAGTGCCTACCTAGACACATACACCTGACCTCTAGCAACAAGAACAACCTTTCCTATGCATGACACCATCAATTGTCAACTGATGAACAACAAAGTACAACACTTAGAAGTTCTTACTTGACAAGCATAGAGGGACTCTCATCAATGCATGCCTAGACCAACAACTTAGCTTGTATCTCTCCTGGCATACTTCTAATGACAACATATTCACCATGATGCTTTTGACTCATCATTAAAAATAATCATATAAATTAGTACTTTCCTACCAACACTTGGACTTACAGACAACATGAACACTATACTCTTGACAAAGAATCTAATGACTGTAAATACCAATTGATAGTACCTGTGATACCAATTTAAAATGATGCCAATTGTTGAATCGATGCTACTTTTAACATTTGTTGATAACTTGATCATTGAATTTCCTCATCCTCTAATCGTGCTTTTTTTGCCACTATGTCTGATACCGATTACCAATTGGAATAACATCATAACAAGCAATCCACTTATCATATCGGTAACTCAAGATAACATGCATAAAAATGATTAGCCTTTGTCATGTAGAACACAATTGATACTAGTTAATGATACCAATTGTCAATGCATAAACTGATACTCAAATCTTGGCTTGAGTATTACTCCCCCTGTGGCCATGCTTCCTCTTTGTATTAGGAATCTGCAAACAATACTTGCATTAGCAATAAATATATCATCACCATCTATCTATCAATCTAATTTGACAACAACATTTAATACTTCTCTTATCCTTCAAATGCATTCCTTGGCATGTTCCTTTCTTCTCCTTGCATCTGACCTTTTTGGCTTCCCTTGAAGCTAGCCTCTTCTCTTCAATGAAGAGGAACAAGGGATCTACTCCCCCTGAGTAGACTATCTTCCTTTTTCTTCCACACCTGGATATGAGTTGATTTCTTGCGCTAGTTTTCCTAACTAGGTGATTGTCTACCATTTCCTGAGCATACAGACCACTGATCATTCTTATTGTTAGAACCAATTAAATCCAATTTGTAATTCACGTGTTTCTCTTCTTTTTTACTATATTCCTTTGGAGATATTTTAGAACTGATGCTACTTCTTTTAAATGATTGAAGTCTCTTCCCATTACTAGTTATATAAGAGAGATCAACTATAAGAATTTCAAAGTATGGTGTGCCAATATTCTATTGATTATCTTCAAAGCCAAACAGTATTATGTGTTTCCTCCATGCACTACTTGATCTACCTTTATTCCGAGTGCTGAAAAAACTCTTGTGCAAAAATAACTCTTGTGCAATTCTCTTTGCTTGCTCTCATCATAATCCATGCTTCTGATTGTAGTGTTTTGAAAAGAGGGTTTCTTGCCAAATTTGCATGTAGTTGCTTTATGCCCATATTTCTTACACCTGTAGCATTCAACATTATTCAAGAATGGGGCAAAGGAATTATTTATCTTACCAAGGCTTGTGCCAGTCCAATTTCCTAGACTATAATTTTCTCTCCTACTATTATTGGGCCACTAGTCATATTACCTTTGAGGGGAAAAATCTCTTTGTGTTTGGTTGTTCGAATTTATCTCAGAAACTTGTGGCTATGGTTGAAATGGATCTTTCCACCTATGTTGTTGCACCTTCGTTTTCCTTTTTGGACACTTGGAGGCATAGTTCCCCACATTACTACAACAAAAGCATATAAGGGGTTGCATACCTTTTATTTTATTTCTGGAAGTATTTTGGTCTTCTTGTGGCTGTGTTGACTTCTCTACTACAATAATATTGTTAGGTATATCTTTAACAAATATGGTGAGTCCCTTCAATGCTTCAGAATTCTCTACATGCTTCTGAAGATTCAACAATTGCTCTTTTAATGTTCTATTCTCTTCTTCCAGCTTTAGATTGATGGCTATGAGATTATTGATCTCCATAAGGGTTGATATGAGCTACCTCTTCAAACATATATTTTCTTCAAGATCTTCCAACTCAATTGAGAAGCTACTAGATTCACCACTAGTGTTTATTTCACTCCCAAAAGTTTTCTCCCTCGATGACTCTAGAGATTCTTTTGTGTATGCATGAGATGTACTTTATTCCTCTTCACCATAGATGGACCCATTATCTTCTTTGTAGAAATTTTGAATAATATGACACTTATTCACAGAGATTATCCTAATTATACACTATTTGTGGAATGCATGCATAATACATAACCTCCTCTACGTTGATCATCAATTTGCGGAATTAAGAACAATGAAACATCAATCGCATGCGCACATTAACACAGTATGTACTAGGGAAAGCATACAGCTGAAAACCCCCAACTATCTGTATATTATAATGATAGAGAACATGCAACAATACATAGTACAATACTCCTCACAAGTACTCAGTACTATCTCCACTTGCTACACACAAAACTAGCTCAGATCTGAATCAAGTCACAGGTTCAAATCTGCTCCGATGTCTACCTGCCTCTACTGCGCAATCCAATGTGAGAATAGGAATGATCCAAGTTCGAATTCCCTTTTGTTGTACTACGCAATCCTCATTGGCAATCTCGATCATTGATTGTGCAAATCTCATGCACGGCTATAGTCACAACTGATAGTGGTCTCCACCTCTAACACCTGTCTCCACTGAACTGTCCATGCACTGAGTTAACTAATGTATTCTTTAGTTGCTTTATGAGTTAATAATTAGTGAATTAATTAATAATTAATTCACATCACTCATCACTAGTGTATTCTGTAGTTAGACTAAATACAACTAGTTCAACTAAGTCAAACTGAACACAACTCCATCAACTCCTCAATCAACTCCACCAAACTCAATCACTTGAGTTCTAACTGAAGTCCATCATGCAATAGCTCAGCTGACCCATAAGAAAAGTATATTTCCTTCTGGCAGTTGCATGTGCCACATCCGTAGCTCGAACTGAAGTGCTCCAAGAGGATAAGATAATGTTTATAGTCCAAATATTATTAAGAGCTAATAATATTCGACTATTCTATTTTTAGCCTGGCAGTCTAAAAATAGACTCTGCCCATATGTCTAAAAATAGAAGTCCATCTATTTTTAACAACATGACCAATCATCCACAAATAGCATCCTGCAACTCATAGACCATGATCCATATGTCTAAAAATAGACATAGTCTAAAAATAGACTTTGCGCCAAAAATAGTCTGTGGGCCCACTTAGTGAAGGCGACTTCTTTTCACTAAGCTCCATCATCTTGTTGCATTTTCAACATTCTTGACCAATTTCCAGAACTACTATCGCTATTAAGGTAGCTCTATTTTCATTACAACTTGATGAGAAAATCTCACTTTCACCAGTACTTTCAGCTGAGCAATTTGAAGATAAATGGTCTATTGTTCTACAATAACAAAGAAACAAAAACTTACTTGCAGATTGCATCTTCTCTGGGTGTTGATCATCGACTTGACATATTGATACAAAAGAATCATCATCTTATTCATCATCTTCAACACAATTTTAATCTTTGAGTTCTTCATCCTCCATGAAAAGACTCTTGACATCACATGCAACTTGCATGTCTACTTCATAGATGGACTACAATTTATCCCATATCTCCTTGGAAGTTTTAAAACATATTAATTTTTCAATATCTAACTTAGACAACCCTCTCATGATTTCCTTCCTGGCTTGTTTATCAAACTTATCATTTATTACTCCATACTCCACAGATAGCCATACATCAAAATCAAGAGCTTGCAAGTAGATTCTCATCCTTACCTTCCAAGTTGTATAATTTGAGCCATTCAAAAATGGAACTCCATCTGAGGTAATCCAGTCCTGGTTCTCCATGATCCCTGATCTTCCTTCCAGTTGTTAAAATGATCCTAAAGGACATTAGATCTGATACTAATTGTTAGAAACAATGAAAACCATGACACTACTGAGAGGGCAGTGAATTAGTAGTGTGGCCAAATTATACAATTCTTCACAAATTTCACTTTTTAACCACTTTAACAATTGGTATCAGAGTAGAGGTACTTGAGGTGTTCAACATAAGAAGAAGCAGTTGATAGGTCCATGGGATTAGAAAACAGAGGGATATTGTTGATAGGGGGAGCATGTTAGTATCTTTTCCATTGATGTCAAAGGGGGAGAAGTATTGCTGATCAAACACAATATGGTAAATGATCATTGGAAAAGCACAAGGAGAAGTATCAAAGAAAAGTAATGATCATTGGTAATGATGTGTTGTTTGATCTTGGTGTTTCCATCAATGCTAAAGGGGGAGATTGTTGGAAATATGTTGTCATTGATGGCAAAGGCAAAGACAAAGGCAATGGAAAATATTGGAAAAGGAAACTGCATTGGTAAATATGTTGTCATTGATGGAAAAGGAAAACATTGTTGGCAAAGTCAAATACCATGGTAAAGATTGTTGGAAAAGGTAAGCAAATGGAAACTATAAATGCATTGGTAAATATGTTGTCATTATTGGCAAAGGAAAAGGCAAAGGTAATGGAAAAGGTGGAAAAGGAAAATCATAGCAAAGGATCAGTCACAAGAATATCAACATGGAAGTAGTAATGGTGCAAACACTTTGGAGGTAGTTTTGGAGTATCATATTATCTTAGAAGTAGGTGAAACATACTTATATGGAAAGAGCTCAGAAAAATGTTTCCAGTGATATGTGGAAGATTGAAAATTGCCTCCTGGATCCAAAGATAGAGCTAGTCAAAGTTTGGTGACCCCAATTCATAGTTAGTAGAGTTAAAAGGTGATTGGAGGAGTCTTGGTGCATAGCCAAAGTTGGAATAAGTTCCAAACCCAATAGTAAACCCTCGCAAAGCAGACAAAAAAACACCAAGCATACATGGACGATGAAGGGAGTATAATGACACCAGATGGCGACACTATCCTGGCAGACTTACCCTAGTGGGTGTACCTTGGAGGATTGAAAAGGGTGCAACAAAATAAAGCACCAGGTGGTGGATGCTGGGACACCACAGTAAAGTGCCATCTAATGGGAAGTGGCCGAGAGGACCCCAGATTTGACAACTCGGTTCACTGATGGCTAGCCTAGAGGTATAAAAAAGAGTCAGTGCAACGAAGTGTTGGCCTAGAGAAAAAACAAAGGAAATGACTTGAACCTAGTGGTTTTTGATAAAAATATTAACAAAGGAAATCAATGCAAAACAAAGGACTGCAGGACCCTTTCTCTCTCCTCTGGTTGGATAGGTGGAAACATGTGATTGGAAGATATGGCGGAGGATGATGATGTTAGCACCAACCAATCAGAGCATGACACATGGCATTCATATTTAGATTTTTTTGGGCACCCAAAAGGCCCATTTTTGGGTGACACGTGTCACCAATCATTGATTGACACATGGTACAATTGATGTTAGAATGATGTCATCTCGCTGGATGGAGCCTGACATGTTGTTGATAGTGCACAAAAGGGATGCATCGGGAAAGAGGCGTCAGGTTGACAAGGTGGTTGAATTATCCTAGATAGATTTTTTATTGGCTCTTGCTGCAATGGGAGGACCCCAACTAGACAACTCATCCCATAGGATAGACCCTGACAATTTTTTAACAAAGCACAAATAAAAAGCATCAGGCAACGGGAGCTGGGACACGTCGCACTAACAGGAGGATAGTTATAGCCAATAGGTAGAGTGCAAGTGGTATCCCCACATGACAACGTGGCCCATAGGAGATAACCTGGAAGAAAATGCATGAATTTATTGTCTTCATGGGTGAAAAGGCATGTTATATCAACCTTATTGTACTTGTCATAATCACCATTTGTTAGTAACCCTAGTAAGGGGAAGGTTTGTTGGTGACTATTCATGGTGTTTGACATGCATATTTCAGCCATATAAGTATCTAGAGTGCAAGTTCAATGATATAATATTAGTGTCTTTGTCATTTTGGATATGGTGGAATGGTTCAAGTGTCATGCATGTATAGGGAAGAGAATCACGATGATCGAGAGAGTTATTGTCATAACCATTCATGTTCTTTGGTTAGTTCACCTATGTATGGGCTATTGGGTGTCAAAGTCTATTATTGCATATTATTGGCATGACCTTGTATCATTGTTGTATCATTTTGTTTTCCTATACTATCATTGGTTCATCATTTGGTGCATAGGTTGAGAGGCATTGGAAGAGTGTGATAAGTTAAAGCGTGCATGGAGATGAATTGTTTCAACCATGTATTTACATGATAAAGAATTGTGCCTTGATGCATTTCATCATTTGGTCAAGTGGTTGGTGATAATCATGCATTGAAGAGTGTCTTCATGAGAGTTTTCTTCATCCATATACGCTCATTTTGTATTTTGGTTGAGTATTCTATAGTTGGGCCATGAGTGAGAGTCATGCTTTGGCCATGGAGTCATTTTGGTGTCTAGATTGCATTGAGGAGAGTTTTGAGAGATGGTTCAACCATGTGTTGGCTTATTGATTCCATTGTAACAACATTGTAGATCATTCATAATTGCCATATATTCGCTCTATAAATCCCTGTACTATCACTAAATGTCATTAGGACATGGTTGTATTTATTTTTATTCCATGTTATGGTGTGGCTTCTTGCATATGGCAAGGAGGAAATGGCAACATAAAAATATTATGTACAATGGCATGAAGAACCTAATACAACCCCTATCACATGTTCAATACAAGCACATTTAGTGAGCAAAGTGCATGGTGTTAACAATAGTTTCTTATTTCTAATGCCTACTTTGTAGGATGTTGGAAGTTAAGCATGTTTTCCTTCAACAAATATTTTTATATCAACGTGGAGTATTTAGTGTGTCTGCATGGTGTTCATTCATACTTTTCCACCCTTCACTATTGATGTCAAAGGGGGAGAGTGACATAACCACAAGTGAAGAAGAGACTAGCTAGAGATCAACCATACAAGTGATTGAAGATCAATTTGGTGTTTGTGGTTGTAGGTTGACATCAATGCCAAAGGGGGACAATTTTGGCTAATGGTGTTGGGATTGATGTTAACCAAGGAGATATAAACCCTAGTTAGCTAGTTATCTTGGCATTGATGTCAACCCTAGTCAGCTAGTTATGTAGGCATTGATGTCAACAAGAATTGGCATGATGATGCTTATAGAGTATTTTGAAGTGTTGTTAAGGTGTGTACATGTCTTGGAGGTGCTTATGGAAGTAGTGTCACAGTGGCAGCAAGTTCTGGGTATAAATTTTTTGATTTTCCCAAAGTTAGAGCAAATTCACTGGGATGATAACTAGCACAAAGTGAGGATTTCAACAACCTCCCTGAGAGCCCACATTATCCCTACAATGATCATATATAGGAGCCAGTTCAATCCTAGTGATGATTCTTATAAGTGAAAATTCCATATTTGTTCACAAACATAATTTACCATGAGCATATTTCATGGTAGTTGCCCAAGGTTTTTGATGGTTTAGAGTCGAATTGATTTCGTCCACATTCTAGAAGGTGATCAAGTGAAAAATAAGGAGGATTAGTGCTTTGTATTGATTACATATTTCAGAATTGAACTAGATTTATGAAGGAATGAATGGAAACTGAACTTTAATTCATTAATAGCAAAGTACTGAAAACTGCTTAAATGTAGAATGGAAATAAACTAGCTTAGGTGATGGTAGCTTATCTCTGAGAAGAGATGTGGTGGCTACATGCCTTTTGAATTTTGTTACAATGAGTCTCATAGGCCTATTTATTATTGATAAACAATGGAAAACCCTAAACATCCAAAAAACTAACCCTAGGAGATGAAGCGCCAAAGGTTTGTGGGCCCCATTGGGGTAAATTGGTACATCAACTTCCCAAGGTTGTAACTTTGGCATACAATCTCCATTTGACATATATGATACCTCGTTAAAAATATCTATTTGAGGACTACAAATTTTGACTGCAAACCCTTTCAAATATTATGGGTTTGCCTCTTTTCCAAGAAAAATGTTGTTTAGGGCCTCAAAACGGCTCTAGAAGTTCAGGACCCGAAAAACCGCCAAAAATAGTAAATTGTGCTACAATTAAGGAAATTGAAAGAAACAATGGTGGGGGCCCAAGTGGAATAGGTGAGTGGCCACCAATATCCACTTGGATCAGTCCTCCCTCCTTTGGAAGAAATGGTCTCCATTGCATTAAGTTCCTCCATGAGATGGGGAAACTTCTAATGAACTTGGTCCCTGGTGAGCCACTTTCTTTGGTGTAGGAGTTGACTAGTTTTGACAATCAGATATAGTTGGATATTTTGTTAGTGAGTGGTCTTGATCTGTGTGTCCATGATTCGATCAGTTGTGGCCTATTCCATATAGTCAGGGTTAAGCTTTGTTGCTGTTAGCTATTGGGCAATGTTTGAGGTGTCCAACAGTGGTGGAAAGCATGGCCGAAGGTGATCCACATTGAACACTGGCTGCAGACCAAAGAATGGGGGGATGTTGAGCTTGAAATAATTATCTCCCACAACCTTGGTGATGGTGTAAGGCCTGTATCGGAGTGGTCATAGCTTCCGATGAGCTCTAGTAAGGTGTTCTTTCTGCAAATGCAACCAAACTTTTTCGCGCACTTGAAACTTATGTGGAACTCGATGACAATCATGTCGCTAATTGTACTTCACATTAGACTTATGCAAGATGTTGTGAACCTATTGGCGGATGTGCTAGATGTGTTAAATAAACTTGGTTGCTTTATCAACCTCAGACTGTACATGTGCTAATTCTTCCTATGTTTTTTCCTAAGGCGTGAAAACATCAATCAGACACAATGGTTGAAATCCTAGACCCACTTGAAAGGGATTGTGACTAGTCGAGCTATTGAGAGCTATGTTATAACTATGTTGCAAATAGGGAAGGCTCTCATCCTAGGTTCATGTATGCTTGGAGTTGTACATTCGAAATATGTGCACTATCATCCTATTGATGACCTCTGTCTGTCTATCAATATGGGGATGGAATGCAATTGACTTAGTAAGCTTGGTGTCCAATAATTTCCAGAGGATCGACCAAAATTTACTCAAGAAAATGTTGTCTCGATCTAATATAATGGTATGAAATATCCCAATATGTACCCACACTCATTCAATGAAGAGTTTACAAGTGTCCTCTGCTATGATACTCTTCTTGTGGGTCGCCAATATAGTCATCTTAGAAAATATGTCCACGACCACAAATACATAGTCATTACCATGCTTGGTAGAAGGGAGGCTAGAAAGATGGTCCATGGAGATGGATTCCCAAGGATGGCTAGGAGTAGGCAAAGGATTGTACAAACCTTTCTTCTTGATGGTTGGCTTGGTGATGACACAGATAGTGTAGGATCTGATATATTTTCCAACATTCTGTTGGAGTTTTGGCCAATAAAAATACTTCTATAGTATGACCATAGTTTTCTTCACACCAAAATGTCCTATGAATCGAGTATAGTACGCCTCCCAAATTAGCTTGGCAAGCTTTCTTGAAGGAACACAAAGGTAGCCCAGGTAGCATAATAAGGCGTAGGTGAAAATTTGGAACTTGTTTGCCATCTACTAGCATTCGGTATGTGGTGGTGAACTTTGGATCATTTTTGTATAGTTGCTGCCATTCAGAGGTCTCGTGGCCAAAAGAGTTGAGAACAATAGTTATTGCTGCAACTGGGGGTCGAATGAGGCAATCTGCAACATGATTGGTGTTGATCTTCTTATATTTAATGTTCAAGTGGAATTTTTGTAGATATGTAGACCACTTATGATGTCGATCATTCTGCAACTTCCCTTATGTCTATATAAACTAAAGAGGTTAGTTATCTGTGTGGATGGCTGTCTCCTTCCCCAGAATGTAATGTTTCCATTGTCAGCATGCATGCACGATAAAATACATCTCTTTATCATAGGTGGGTTATTTCTGAATTGTATCAAAAAGTGTCTCACTATGATATGCCACTAGATGCCATGCAGGATGAGAACTACACCAATAGCATAGTCGGAGGCATCTGTCTCAATTTCAAATGGTTGTTGCAGGTTTGACAGTGTGAGTACAGGTGCAGAGTAGAGGTGATGCTTCAGCTCAATGAACGCCTTTTGTTGGGGCTCCAATCATTAAAAATTTTCCTTCGCTCCGCCCTTGGTAACCTAACTCAGAGGCAAAGTGATATGAGAGAATCCCAACACAAACCCCCTATAAAAATTGGTAAGGAAAAAAAAGTTATGAAGTTATGTTAGAGCGGTTAGGGCTGGCCAATCCCAAATGAATTGGATATTAGCTAGATCCACATGCATGCCTTGCTCATCAATGATGTAGCCTAGGTATTAGACCTCACTCATGCCATAGGTGAATTTCTCCAAGTTGGAACATATTTTGTGTTGTTGAAGGGTTTGAAGGATTTGTCGAATGTGTTGTAGGTGCTCTTCCCAACTCTTGTTGAATATGAGGATGTTGTCCAGATATACAACCATGAATTATTTTGTGAAGGGCCACAAGATGTCATCCATCAACCTCATAAAAGTTGGAGGTGCATTTTGTTATCACCCAAAAATGTTCACCTAGCCATTTCTTACTAGGTGAATCTAAATACACCATGTACAATTAATTTTACCATGGTAAATCCACATTCCCCATAGGAAATAATTTAGTAAACCATTTTTCCTAAATTATTTATCATTAAAATCCAAAAACCCCATGACAATAATTAAATAAATCATTGTTTGTTTATTATTCTCTAGAAATAATGATTAAATATTTATTTGATAATTATTTCTTATCACTTTTGACTTAATCATCTTGGAATAATTAAATAAATCACTATTTATTTATTATTCCTTATTTATTCCATATTTTCCTTTTGAGATAACTGTTAAATCATTATTTCAAATTCATATTTTCCTTAATTCTCACAAAGTGATTAATAAATCGTTTTTATTTGCTAATTACTTCAACCACTTTCTAAATAAATATATTTGTCCATTTTGAATATATTTTCCCTCTAAAAAAATATAATAAAGTATTCACAACGACTAGATTTTGATTTAGTCAATAATATTTTATTATTTTCTAGTTCTTAATTTGGCTCAATACTTTGCTATAAATAGAGAGTTTTCTATTCATTCTTCACCATGACCTTTTTCATCGTCAACATGTTGTCTCATAGCATTTGAGCTCCCACTTGAGTTCAAACACCTTTTTTTGGTTTTTTCCCCTCGTTGCAAATTGAGAGAGAGAAGCATGTTGCTGAAGCAAAAGGACAAGCAAAAACCCCATTCCATAGAGGGGGAACTGCAGATCCATGTTGTAATTTCTTCTCACCAAGTGTATTCATTAATAAAAGTATCATTTATTCAAGTCATCCATTGGGTTATTACACTTTAATTTTGTGTTTTTAGATGTTTCTATTTGAAATAAAACATAAGAAAAAACATCGCAACTCTGTTTGACAAGTGGAGTCGCCATTTATTAGTGTAAAGATTTTGGAGAAGTGTACCAAAATCCTTTAATTAAGTTATAGGTGACTTATAACCCTAACAATAAAATATGGTTGCTTCTATGATTCAGATCTGTAATAAAACATAAGAGAAAACCCCCAAACAATAGATCATGCAAATAGAATCATATAACAACACAAAATTAAAGTGTAACAACCCAATGGAGGACTTGAATGAATGATACTTTTATTAATGAATACGCCTCGTGAGGAAATATTACAACATGGGTCAACAACTCCCCCTCCGTGGGATGGGTCCTTTTCTTGTCCCTATGCTTCAACAACGTGCTTCTCTCTCTTAATTTGCAATAGGCAGAAAACACCAAAAAAAGGTGTTTGAACTCAAGTGGGAGCTCAAATTCTATGAGACTATAATGTTGATGATGAAAATGGTCATGGTGAAGAATCAATAAAAAACCCTCTATTTACAACAAAGTATTGATCCAAATTAGGAATTAGAAAAAAAAAAAAAGAAAAAAAAATCTATATATATATATATATATATATATATATTATTGACTAAATCCCGATCTATCTGTTGTGAATACTTAACTATATTTTTTGAGAGAAAAACAATATTTAAAATGGTCAAATATATTTATTTAGAAAGTGGTTGAAGAAATTAACAAATAAAAATGTTTTTTTTTTCACATGTGGGAAACCTATCATAAAAAGGATTTATTAATCACTTTGTGAGAATTAAGGAAAATATGAATTTGAAATAATTATTAAATAATGATTTAACAATTATCTCAAAAGGAAAATATGGAATAAATAAGGAATAATAAATAAATAGTGATTTATTTAATTATTCCAAGGTGATTAAGTCAAAAGTGATAAGAAATAATTATCAAATAATGATTTAATAATTATTTCTAGAGAATATTAAATAAATAATGATTTATTTAATTATTCTCATGAGGATTTTGGATTTTAATGAGTGTTGGCTTGAGGGGGCCTGACCCAGGTTCAGAGTTAATTAGCCAAAAAAATCCCTGTACTACTGGCCCTTTTGGCAATAGCCCATGGAGCGCGGACTGAGGTCTCACCTGAAGCAGTATGGGGGGATGTTGGAACCAAGTTTCTGCACCCTTGAGATGTCTGAGGGGTTGATTTAGTCCAACTATGAATACCTTCGCGCAAGTCACTTCACGCATTGTCCTGACCTACAAGACCTTTGCGATCTATTATAATTGCCTTTGCGCAGCCCTAACCAAGGGCTGAGGTGATTTCGCGTTGCCCTAGCAGCGATCTGTGCTACTTCCCCAAGTTATACCGCGGATCTTACTTATCTTCTTATAACAGTTAGTTATCTTTGCGTAAACAGATACTTAATCTTATATTCACTTTATCAACACATTCATATAAGTTCGCGCATCATATAAACAATAGAAATGCAATTTATATCTGATACATTCAATGCACAAAATAGGAAAAAGATACACAAAAATGATGTAAAACTTCTCTTTATTACTTCTCCAAAGGTTATAGACTTGACTCGCCCTGCACACTCAGCTACAGGGGTCCGCGCACTCAGCTGTAGACTACTAGGCCTCTGCGCACTCAGCTGTAGAGCCTTCTCCTACTCTACAACCCAAAGACTTGACTCTACACTAAGATAAGACTCAATTCTTCATCTTTCATTCATGACTATCCCTCTGTTATTTACAACTTAGAGCCTCGCTCTATTTATACAATCCCATGGTCTACGAACCATGGGTAGATCTCTAAAGCTGACATTACATTACAAAAATGAGGGTGGGAAACCCTATGACTCGTTTACAATCTTTGCGCTTTGCACCCACAAAACACGGAGTATTTACATTAGATTTGGTCAAAATCTGGGCTTTAAGCCCCAAAACTTACCTTGGGGGATCCTGTGCCCAACAGGCCCCTAACATAAACATCGTGACTCTCCCTCAAGTCACTCTGTCGATGCAGAGATCTTCGCACGGAGACCTCCCAACTTTGTCTAAACTACTACAAGGTTGGAAACTCACTGAGCAGCTGCCTGCTGTATCTCCTGGACGCGTTGTTCAGAGACTGATGAACTACTTCCTTTTATCTGTTCCTGCGTTCCCTGCATCTGTGTGATCTTGGCTTCGATCGAGGCTGTAATGACGAATGCCTCATCGATCTAAGGTTGGGCGCGCACCTTCAAAACCGCTTCTTTATATCATGCCGTGTTTACCTGCTCCTTAAGTGCTTTGGCATGTTGCATCCGCATGAGCCTCTGTGTAAGGGCCACCATTTGCGTGGTCCCTTTTATATCATCATACTATTGCTGCAGCTCATGCACCTCTGTTTCTAAGCGTTGTATGTTCGGGTCCTCCTGTAGAGTGGTGAGGACCTCGAATGACTCTTCCAACATTTTGGTGCAATCCTTCACTGCACTGTTGATCTCCTCCATCCCCGATGTAATGGCGTTGGCACGCTGTTCCCTCACCTCTGGAGGAGTTGAAGGCTACACCTTCAATCACAACTCTGCTATCTGAAGGTTCAGCTCTAGCTGAACCTTAGCCATCTCTTCTTGCGCCTCGCGCATGCTTGCTGCTAACCTCTGGATGCGTGCCTCTGTTGGTGCCTCTGCTGGGATGGCCAACTCAAGGACCATCTGGTAGGCCTCCTCAACCACCTGCACCATCTGTCGGTTTTGCGCCACTACCTCATCATGTTGCAAGCTCAGTTGTTCCATATTAATTTTCTGCTCGCTCAACACCTATAGTGCGCAACCCTCCCTAGCCCGTAGTTCTTCAATCACTCCATCCTGCAAGGCATAGAGTATCTCCCGAGGGAGCGCAACCATTTTGATCCCTGCTCCCTTCAACGCACTGACTGTAGGCCCGATGGCCTCATTCTCTGTAACCAGTGCCCCCTTTGGCAACACTATGGTGTTGGTCATGCGAGCACGCAACATTTCCTTAGCAGCGGTCATTCCTACTGCAAGGCTGGTCGAGAGAGTACTAGCTTGAGGAGTGTGCACCTGCAACTCCTGTATCTGTGCCCGGAGGGCCCCCAACATAATCTGATTCTCCTCCGCAAGTTACTGGAGGGCCTCTACGGATACCTCATGCACCATCTCCCCTATATCATGGAAATCTCCTTCGGTGAGGGTGATCGGGTCAAAAGAAGTCTTAGAAGCTTTCGATTTCTTTCTTGGCCCCACCTGCTCTCTCGGGCATTGGCACTTCAACTGTGTGGATGTTGTTTTTGGGTCCATGCCACCTTCCTCTGTCTTTGGATCTTCCTTGAGAGATGACAACTTATGGCCCTCACACTCCTTCTCTGTTGCCTGTTGTTGTTCTGTGGCTGCCTTTTGCTGTTTTACTGCTGCCTCTTTTCTTCTCTTCTCTGCCAACTGTGCCATCCGTAGTTTTGCCTCCTCCTTTCATTGTGCAACAAAATTTTCTGTTTCTGTCGCGGAGATGGCTGGAGCATGCCACTCCAGTGGCCATGACTCAAGCACAACGAATATAACATCGTCCGTGTTCAGGTACGACAGTTTGTTCCACCTCTTCGTGGGGTCTTTACGCGCCCTGATGTATACGTGATGGAGGTCTTCCTTGAACTCTGTGAAGATTTGTAGGCTATTGTAGATAGTGGGCGATAACCACAGCTTACGGTTAATCCCCATTCTAATATTCATCTTCATGAACACCCAGAATATCTTACTGTCTCAAATCCTTTGTGCATATTTAGTGGCCCACAGCGAAGCGTACTTCGCTACCTCTGAAAGATCCCACGAAATTATGGGGAACTGGCTGTCCTCAGGCACCCCAAGCTACCATCATTATGGATAGCAGAATCCATGCATAGTGGAAATTATTCCCCTGTTCCTGTGCCTCGCAGAAATTCTCCAGGAACTCCTTGCGCAGGTGCTCTGACCAGTTAAACTGGACGCCCTTTGCACACTGTGCGACAAGTGCTACCACTAGCATAGACACCTCATCCACGTGGCACTTCTACATAACCTTTCCATTCAATATCTGGGTCACAACTTTGACTACCTTATTTTTGATACTAGAGATCACATACCCTCTTATCCTTTGAAATATCCGCTGGGTCCTCCCCTTTGCAAGGAAGTCGGGTAATTCTATGAATCAGGTGGTCTGTGATGGGGATGGGATCCTCCAGCCACAAACATCCATCATGTACCAGGCAGAGTAGTTGCCTGATTATGAAGATAGTTACTGGGGTGCGATGGTAATGCAACACCCAAAGCAGGTTCAACAACCCTGCTTTCTCTACTTTGCGCAACCACTTGTGTGGCTCCAACTCTACGACTCCCACTGCAGTGTTTTTCTTCGGCTTCATGAGCTGCTCGGTTGCCAAGTGTGGGAACTTTTCGTGGTCTGCGAGATCCCAGTCTTCAAACTTTAGACTCGGCACCCATCCCAAGTGCGCTCCTTCAAAAACGATATCGTCAGGTAGTAGCAGAGTCTACAGAGAGCTCTTGCTCTCATCTAGGTCCTTGGGCACCCTTGCCTTTCCCTTCTGCGGAGGAACATACACGGGCAACCTAGTTAGAGGGTCCGCGCCCTCGGTTTCCACCTCCATGTCTTTGTCCTCCTCCTCTTCGACAAGGATTTCCTCAAGGTCTTCCTCCTCTTCATCAATTTCTAGATTAACCGCTTTCCCCTTTTCTTCCATGGTCAGTTTAGTTCGCAGTGGGTTTCTAGGGGACACGCACACCAAAATCATGGCCTGTTTATCTTTCTTGGGTCTTGGCATGTGTGGTGATTTAGGGATTTCTGCAACTATCCCGACACTCTCAAGGGCATCTCCTATTGTCATGGCCTGCGTGGCCTCTTCAGTGGTCATTTCGCTGATATCCATGGCTTCCTTTGGTGTGGTCATACTGTTGTTCCACAAATCTCTCAACAACTCAGGTAAGTGCTCAAACAACACCTTCGACTTCAAAACATCAAACAGATCTGGGTTCATAGATCTCTAGGTGCAATAGCTAAATTCTCAAATGGCCAAGTGTTGTTTACTGGGTAGCCCTTTGTAATTTATAGCGCCTTTTGAATTCGAATTCGACCGTTCCCCCCAAATTTGGTTCATTAATGCTCCCTTGGCTGGAGATTTTCCAAATCTAGCCCATAAAACCTGTCGTCTGCAACATTTGGTCTCAAACCAAGCATCACATCATGAATAATGATTGCAATGGTCACTTTCCGACCGACCCACGTGACAGCGCAACTACCCTTGCGCTGTCGCGGACCCTGTGACACTTCGCTCCTGCATGCAGCCCTGACATCGTGTAGTTTTCGGGAAGAGTAGTTTATAGTCTCGTGCCTCCTTTCAACTACCTGAAGTGCTAAGACTGTGCTTCCCACGGCTAGTCAGTTGGCCAGGCCACCTGTATATAACTTCAACCGACCATAAATCACTTTTCCTAGGAAAAGTCTACCTTTTAACTTTACTATTTTCATCGCGCACTTTACCATCTGCATCGCACCATAGTTAGTGATCCGTTTAGTAATATACGGCCTGATCCAAGGCATGAAATTGATCAACTCTTGGCGGTAGCTCCTAAATTTGTCAATGGAACCGTGCACATAATGTCTTATCACCATGACCTTTTTATCAAGAAATTCCTTCTTCATTCCTTCCTCAAGCTTCTTGACTTCTTCTTCTGTCATGGTGCTCTTTGCCCTTTACCAAAATTTTTCCTTCATGAGTTCTTGGAGCCTAAGATCACCCTGCTGGATCTCTTCATTACGTCTCCAGCATTCTTCTTTGTCCAACTGCGTGATCCCTTCTTCGAAGGCTCCGTGATGTGTCATATCCATGGGTGTTGCTATGCGCGAACTAGCCATGATAGACTCCATCGGAATTATAGCGTTCGCTCCATAGGCCAGCCTAGAAGGCGTCTATTCCATCAGTTTCTTGCACATCACCCTATAAGCCCATAAAACTGTTGGTACGTGCAGGTCCTAATCACTTCGCTACACATTATATACCCTGTTCAATGCTCTGCACACCTCGTTAAATGCTTCTGTGTGGATAACCTTCTGTGTGCTTCTTCTCTCCACATTTTGTCGTTCCAACTTGAGGAACCATTCATGCATTTTCCCCCCCAACACATGCTTATTAACGTATCTCCTAACGTGAAGTTCATGTGCATCTGCGTAGTTTGTTTTCCATATGTCGGCATCCACCTAGCTAGATGTGCGGCAGTTTATCCCGCCCCTTGCATTTATCTGTCAATCACACTCTAGGCTTCCCAAACTATGTGCGCATCATTCTTCTGCATTCACGCCAATCCTCAAAGCTCCCTTTGTGCGTACCCCACCACCTCGTGGGTGTAGCATGCAATACCCAATTCAAGGCCTGGAAACGTTTCTTTTTCGGCACCTCCCTTTTGAATATGTCCAAGAAAGCATCTACCTCACTTAAACCATCATACGTAGGTAGATCTCTCACTTATGTCGATACGTAGTGCAGCAATCTTGTCATCATATTACAGTTTAGCGTGGTTACCTCGTGTAACCGATTCTGCCATCATTCTATCTCCTCATCCGAATCTGAATTGCAGGAGCTTTCGCGCTCCCATGAAATTTGTTCATCCGCGGTGGGATTTACCCAATCTTTCTCTCGTGCAGTTATTTTGTAGATGCAGTCCAAATCATCGTCACTGTCATAGTTGCACACCGGCTCTGTATAGCGCGATCCTTCTGCAGGGTCCAAGGGTATAACTATGCACAGAGACTTCTTCTAAAAAATCATCTTGCACTTCTTCAGATTAATCACCCCGTTCATGTCAGTGGCCCAATCAATTCCTAAGAGTGCGAGGTAGGGATTGCTGTCATCAACAATCTCTATCACTTCAAAGTTTGCTAGCGCACTTGCTCCCTCAATATCCATGGTGATTCCCTGCAATCATCCCATGGGTATTATCTTCTGCTGGTTCACCATTCGCAGCTGAATAGGAGACCATTGCAGCGTAGGCCTCCCCATGTGCTCCCATGTTTGCTTTGGCAGAACGTTCACATCTGATCCTAAATCCAGAATTACTTGGTCCATCTCATATTCTCCAATCTGCGCGGTTAGCCTCATTTCTCTCCCTGTCCTAGTCTTGTGTTTTCCAATATTCTGGACTACACGTGGTTCTCCTGGCATGGTCCTAGCACATCTGTTAATGAGTTCTTGCAATCCTTTTACAGCCTTACTGTCACACAGTAGCTTCATGCATGTTTCCAGGAACATCATAAGCATAGATGGGTCCATTTCCGGCTTTGGTCTATCTTTGATTTCTGAAGTGGAGGCACCAACGAATCTCTTCCTAGCTTCCATGAAGGTTTCCTTAGCGCACTCCAAATCAAACTCTTCTTCTTTCGTCGGAGCCTTGTGAACCCAAGTACTATCTTTGAGTTGTTTGCCTTTATCATCCCCCATCGTGATTCCACTTCGGAGCACAATGTTTACATTTGGATCTTCCTCGTGTGGCTCAGACCTCATTATCTGCAGGTTTTGAGTCTGGGGAGGTGTAGCACCCCCTTGTCGCATATCCTAGCTATCAGCGTAGGACAATCTTCCATCTCGTGATCAAGCAAGGTACAATATAGACATGATGGACACGTTGGATTTGTACAATCATGGGCATAATGTTCTGCCCCTCCGCAATTGTAGCATATCAATTGTCTGCGACCTCTTCCAGGTCCTCCTCCACCTCGGCCTTGTCCGCGCCCCTGAAATTCGGTTCATGCCACTCCTGCATTCTGGTCTAGGGGCCGCGTTTTGGCCTGAACTCTATAGGTGGGAGTTCTATCCATCATCAGCTCATAGCTTCTACAAGTGTGCTCATCGTGTCCTACTGACCTACAAAAGTTACAGAACAATTGTTGTGAATTCTGCGTGTACTTCTATAACAAATGGCAGTTGTCTGTAGCATGCTTTCCTCCTATTTGAAAAATCGTGCACCACAAAGCAAGTGCTGCGCTAGGTCCTGCTTGTGTTTCCAGCCTTAATGACATTGGTCCTCCTCCGGTGAGGTAATTCACGAACACAGGGCAGTGGTCCTTATCATGACCTTGACCCTTGCCTTTTATGCACCACACCTCTTCGCGCACTTCTGGTCGGGCTATCCTGTCCTGTTTCAGACTCTGCATCTCAAGGCATAAGTTTTTCAATTATGCGTGGATTTGTTGAACTCCCAAGTTAGGATCCTGCATCAGGGTTTCATGCAGCCTCATTGTGATCTCCAAGGTCTCTACCTGAGTCATTAATGTCTGTTGTGACAACGCGTTCCTCAAATGCGGCGTTAGCGATGCTACAAACCATTCATGGTGTTGTCCATCTGTCAAAGTCATATTAGCTTCGCGAATCGTACACTTCAGTCTCTGATCCATCTCCCAAGGGGTCTCGCCTGGTAGCATTGTGATCTCTTTCAATCCAATGATCAATTGCGCTTCTAACTTCAGCCTGCTAAATTCTCTATTTAGCACAATTTGGATATCTGTGATTCCCGCATTCAGATTGTCATTAGAATGCTTAATATACTAGGTCATCGCGTGATCTTGCAAAGCGTTGACTAGCATCGCTTTCTTTATATTATCATCTATAACTACCTGCACTTCCCATACGGCTCTTATCACGAACCAAAACTGGTCCAAATCTTCATTTCCTACTCCCTTGAACACAGTCAACTTTATCGCACTTGCCATATTGACTCGCGGTGGTGGCGGAGGTGTGTTAAAGATCCATTTGGGCACATTAACCCCGACTTATAGATCAATACTGTTAGGGCCAATCAAACCCTAATTTAGTTGTTACATGCCCTAATGAATTCAACCATTAAGAATGCCTCCTTCCCAAGAGATTCCATGATTGAAATCATCCAAAAACTACTTCTATGAAGATCAGAACAGGCAGGCCTTTATCAGGGTGCACTGTAGTGCAACCCAGTACACTGCTAGGATGCATTGCAGTGCACTTGAGCCCTCTTTGGCCTGCACTGGGTGAATTTGAGCGAAATATGCATTGGGGTTTCCCAAGGCTATCCACTCCTTTGAGCTCGAAATTGGATGAGGAAGTTAAGGAAAATCAATCCCTTTATCCCTTCCTCCATGGAACTAAATCCTAAGTTTGGGAGGGCATTCATTATCACCATTTATGGCATAAATTCCTTCATTCACCTATAAAAATACCACTCATCTAAGTGATCAGGGGCTGGAAATCATTGAATTATAGGGAGATGCTGTTAGTATGAGACTTGAGTTGGTTTCAAGTATTGTAATGATATCAAAATGTCTTGCTTGTTATGAGGAGAGGATGGGATTGAACTGGAGGAGTGACACTGAATCAAGCAAATTGGGTTGTTACTCTTCCTTTTACTAATAAAGTGTTCAAATATTTTTCGATGTGTTTGTATTGTTTATTAATGCTTTCATATGTGTATTATGCACTTAATTCCATTTTATGTTTAATCAATAGATCATTATCATATGCTTTGATCGGTTTTTGTCTTCTATCTGTGTGCAGGTACTTTTCAAGCAGATTAAGTACGGGAAGGAGCGACAGAATTGGTCAAGGGAGATAAGGAGTAAGCGAAAGATTTAGGTAGGCTTCTTTACTGTCTTATTTAATCTATTGGTTATAGAAAAAATAGAGAATGCTTTGCACTATTGTTCTAGACTTAGCTACTAGTCTAGGGGTTTAGGCGTTTATCCAAAGACACTAAAACTTCCCAAAACAAGGTGGTACGGGTGAAGATGGAGGTGGAGGTGGTGAAACTAGTGGCAGTGTGGGTGGGGGTGGTATGCGTAGAATTATTTGCCTTATCCAATGGATCGCACTTGCGGAAAGACCTTCACGAGCTCTTCCTTGTCCCCTCATTGACATGAAATCAAAGGGCTATTCTCTGGTCCCTTACTTCCTTTGTTCCTGTAGGTTTTTCCACTTTGTGTAGCTCTGGACATCAAGGTAATTGCATAACCCTCTTTTCACACAATAGCATTTTAATCCAAGTATTCAGAGACTTTACATACTTACCTCACGGTCCTTTGAGAAAGCGTCGCTCCACTTCGCTATATCTGACTAAAGTATCTACTGCGAACTTAGTAATGAATCCTCCTATAATTCGATCAAGCCAGTGATCAAAAACGCGCACGATCTTATCCTCCGATGCTTCCAATCTGCGCACCAACTTTGGGGTCCACACAATAGGATTGTCAAGTTTCCACCTTCCTTGGCTATCTGCTAGCTTCGCGATCCACTCGTACAACTCAGTAGGGAAATATGCAAAGAAGATTTTATGGATCTCTGTGTACAGGTACCAGTCTAACCACTCTTCTTTTGTCAGTCACAGATTCTTGTTTTCCTACATTGCAAACTCATGAATTCTTCTGTCCAACCAACCTTCAATTTCCTTCTTAGTTGGATTCCAATGATACGACATCAAACATCTCTATGCAGATTCTGGTCCCGACAATGGAACCATTTGTTGGCTTGAGGGGGCCTGACCCAGGTTCAGAGTTAATTAGCCAAACAAATCCCTGTACTACTGGCCCTTTCGGCAATAGCCCGCGGAGCGCGGACTGAGGTCTCACCTGAAGCAGTATGGGGGGATGTTGGAACCAAGTTTCCGCACCCTTGAGATGTCTGAGGGGTCGGTTTAGTCCAACTGTGAATACCTTCGTGCAGGTCACTTTGCATGTTGTCCTGACCTATGAGACCTTCATGATTTGTTATAATCACCTTTGCGCAGCCCTAACCAGGGGTTGAGGTGATTTCGCGCTGCCCTAGCAGCGATTTGTGTTACTTCCCCAAGTTATACTGCGTATCTTACTTATCTTCTTATAACAGTTGGTTATCTTTGTGTAAACATATACTTAATCTTATATTCACTTTATCAATACATTCATATAAGTTTGCGCATCATATAAACAATAGAAATGAAATTTATATCCGATACATTCAATGCACAAAACAGGAAAAAGATACACAGAAATGATGTAAAACTTCTCTTTATTACTTCTCCAAAGGTTACAGACTCGACTCGCCCTATGCACTTAGCTGTAGGGGTCTGCGCACTTAGTTGCGAGCTACTAGACCTTTGCGCACTCAGCTGCAGAGCCTTCTCCTACTCTACAACCCAAAGACTCGACTCTACACTAAGATAAGACTCAATTCTTCATCTTTCATTCATGACTATCCCTCCGTTATTACAACTTAGAGCCTCGCTCTATTTATACAATCCCATGGTCCGCGAACCATGGGTAGATCTCTAAAGCTGACATTACATTACAAAAATGAGGGCGGACAACCCTATGACTCATTTACAATATTCACGCTTCGCACCCACAAAACGCGGAGTCTTTATATCGGATTTGGTCAAAATCTGGGCTTTAATCCCCAAAACTTGCCTTGGGGGATCCCCCGCCCAACATTGAGAAATGATTTAGGAAAAATGGTTTACTAAATTATTTCCTATGGTGAAAGTGGGTTTACCATGGTAAAATTGATCCTACATGGTGTATTTCTATCCACCTAGTAAGAAATGGCTAGGTGAACATTTTTTGGGTAAAACATATTTGTCAACCTAAAAGGCATGACCAACGACTCAAAAAGGCCCTCCCTGGATTTCAAGGCGGTCTTCCATACATCTATGGGTTCTATTGGAACCTGATGATAGGTAGACTTCAAATCAACCTTGATAAAATACTTGGCCTCCTTGAGCTGGTTAAGAAGGTCATCAATCCGTGGGATTAGATTCCATCGTTCTTTTGTATAAGTATAATCCAGCTCCCACAAGGTGAGGAACTTGGTCAGATGTGCCCTTTTTGTAGTAGCTCCTAGATTTGTCACTTTATTTCTTCATTTTCCAAAATGGAGTGGTCATATACCATCCCATTGGGTAGAGGTGCTATGGGAGTAGGATCAATCGAATGCTTGACTTGATAGTGCAAAGGTACTCCTGTGGGTGAGGAGAATATGCCCCTATATTCTTCCACGACCTTATCCACCTAATTATGCTGCATGGGAGAACCCTTCCCAAGGGCCATGGATGTGGCCACTATATTCCCCTTAATTTGAGACAATCAGAAAGAAAACCAATTTCATGGTCTAGGAGATGATCTTACTGCATTTCTTAGCAAAGATCAAAGAGATGATGGTAAGCAAGGCTACCTCTGGTATCTTGTATAACTTATTTGCCAAAGTGATAATAACAATGTGAGGTCTGGACTCATACATAGAATGATGCTTCCACAAGTACCTCATCCATGAAGGGCTTGATATTGTAGGGAAATCGACAATGTTGGCTGACATAGAGATATCATCCTTGGTGGAGCCACCTAATAATGTATGGTTGCAGGTATGGTGTGATCGGAAGGCCCAACCGCTTAACGACCTATGTTGGAATGAGGTTCTTTTGGCTCCCGCTGTCGAAAATGAACTGAAACAGAGAACCCTTCACCCACATCTGTGAGTGTAAGAGTCGCTCCCCCTCCTCTAGATCTCTGGGCTTAGTCTTATGGACCTTGGTGGTAGAAATGATGGAACTGGGTTTTGTGTCAATAATTTGTTTCCCCTTGTCATTCCCCTTGTTAGGTTATGGCATAAAATCATAACATGCATCAGAATCTGAAGCTTTCATCTCAGCCACCAATGACTGCTTGGTGCGACACTCATTTGTGTTGTGAGTGAGGATCTTATGGAACTCACACCACTTTCTTATGTACTTCTTTGTCTTTGTGGTGCCATTATTTTCTTGCGGCTTGAATGGGTTGTCTTGGGCCGCTCCACCTTGGCTCTATCCTTTATTTTGTGGTTTGAGGGTGCTCTTGCCCAACTTTTGATTCATAGATCCAAAGTCGCGCTTCTTTTGTTTAATTTTTTGTTCAATATTAGCATCATATTAGTATGTTGCACCAAGTGAGGAGATGTCCAAGAACTCCATTTATTCCTTAATGTATTTGTGCAAACAATCATGATATTTAAGCACCAGATGTCGCTAAGATTTTTTGATACCTAGCTTTGTGTGTAGAGTATGAAAAATATTTGTGAATTCATGCACATCTTGGTCCCTTTGTTTTCATAGTGTGGTCCATTGTATGTATTTTTCCTCATAGCTCCCCACAGGGTAATACTGTTCCTTAATAGTGTTTCGAAAAGAGTTCCAAGTGGCTGTGACTACCAACAGAGAGGATTCCTCGACCCTTTTCTCACAGTAAGTTTCCCACCAATATTATCCCTTAGTGGAGAAATTGTCGACTAAAAAATAACCCTCCAATAGATTCACCCATTTATCTACAACATATACATCTATTTGACATTTGAATATAGGGATATCGAAGTTCTCTTGTACCTTGAAGGGGACGGTGCCTCCGAAGTTACTGCTAGATCAAGAGGCGTCGTCGGTGGGCATCTTCCTAAGAATATGGGTAAAGTTTTCCATCATCTTGTTCCTTTTCTACTCAACGGATTATTCGAGTAGTAGTTTGATAGAATATCCTACTCCCTCGTATTTATTTTCTTCTTCCATGGGAGGTCGTCTGTGTCAGTGGGGAAAATATTGCAAGGGTCTAACTAGTTCAAGTCCCAACTCCTTATACCCTGATCTCATTGGGGACATGCATAGAAAAATAGAGAAAGAGTAGACTGCTCTGATACCACTGATATAGATTTATCAAGGAATGAAATGAAATACAAATATAAACAAAAACACAGAGCTACAATGAAAACAAAACTTCAATTCATTAATAACAAAGTACTGAAAATTGTTTACGTGCATAATGGAAATAAACTAGCTCCAGAAATGGTATCTTATCTCTAAGAAGAGATGTGATGGCTACATGCCTTATGAAGTGTGTTACAATGAGGCTCAAAGGCATATTTATTATTGAGAAACAATGGAAAACCCTAAACATAAAAAAAATTAACCCTAGGAAATGAAGCGCCAAACGTTTGTGGGGCCCGTTGGGGTAAATTAGTACATCAACTTCCTGAGGTTGTAACTTTGGCATACAAACTCTGTTTGATGCATACGATACCTCCTTAGAAATATCTATACAAGGACTACAACTTTTACCCCAAACCCTTGAAATTAGTAATGGGGTTGCCTATTTTCCAAACAAAACACATCATTTAGGGCCTCAAAATGACTTCGGAAGTTCAGGACCCGTAAAACTGCCAAAAATAATAAATTGTGTTACAATAAAGGAAGCTAAAAGAAACAATGGTGGGTGTCCAAGTGGAATAAGCGGGTGGCCACCAATGTGCACCTAGATCAATCATTGATAAAATGTCAGAGTGTGCAATAGAAGGGGTTAGACAATATAAGAGAGTAAGCTACAATAATGCAAAGATAGAGTGCAGATCAAAGATCATATTTGGAGCATATGTCATAGGATGATGGAGTTATTGTGTATCTATATGTCTAACATGCTTGTGTTGCAGATTTTATTGTTGCTAGTTGTTACTAATGTTTATGACAGAGTGTGTTGTTTATCTGAGTATTGTTGTAGGGGTTCCACTAAATAGTATATTGTTATAGCATCATTGTATGTGTTTTATATGGTTGCTAGAGTATGTTAGTGATGGTTGAGTATGATATTGAGTTTGTTATTGTATGTTGTTGCTGGATTATTAAGTTTGATGTGGAGATTGATCGTGTTGCAGATTTTTGTATGCATGTTGTATTGTTAATTGAGCAGAAGAGATGTTGTGAGTCTGGTATGAAAAAGGATGAAATGTGGCTCTCATATGTTTGATTGCATAGAGCAGTGGATTCACTACGAAACATTGTGAAATGAGGTCCACAAGAGGAGCTTGAAGGTTTGGGCCTTCAGTGGGCAAGTAGTGGCTTGCGGATTCAGGGTGTAGTGACATCCTTTAGGTAGAGGCGTGAGAACTTGTGAAGGGTGGCTTCCATCTAGTTGTAGTTGGATAGACTATTGGGTGTTGGGGGATCTAGCCTGTGGTGGCCTACAAAGTCGTGGGAGTGGTTGATTCTAGCAGGTGGTCACTTGAAAAGTTCAGGAAGTGGTGGCTTTTAGTAGGTTGTAGCCTGAAGTGATGGTTGCTCGCATGATTAGCAAGTTGTGGCTTGTACACTAGTGGTGGCAAGTGCATATGATGTAAAGAAGAATATTTTGAATAATAATAAGAAGCAGATGAAGGCAACAATAATTATGGTTTTTCCTAGTTGGGTTTTACACCTAATATCCGATGTCCTTGTGTGATGATGTTTATGTGTTGATCATTGTTGCTCTCATGATTTATTTATGCTTATGCATGTTACTCATGGCAATACAGGTTTTATGGTTGGTTAGTTGTTTAATGTGATGTTGGTAAACTAATGCATGATTGAGTAAATTGGTTAAAAGGGTGAAAAGTTTTAAATTGGTGATTCACAACATAATACTGATCCCCCCTCTTCTCTTAGAATCATTCACACTTCCAACAATAAATATCAATGTTCATTTACCTCTTATAGGGAAAAGCCTCCAACTAAGCTCCAAATACAATTATTTCTCACTTGGCACCTTAATGCATAGATTCTATTATTAACTAGTTTATAACTAACCAAAACTGTAACCACCTAATGGCCCTCCATTAATGAGGCCACGGCCACTAACTAATGGATATTCTTTAGTGAGACAAACTTACATCTTTTTTCACATTTTACTACTGGCCATATTTAAGTAACAACTTATTCTCATAATGAGGGGAGTTAGGGTGCGCCCTAAATAATAGGATATGCCCTTTTCATCAAAACCATGGTCCCAAGATATCAATTTAACTAACATGTTTATCAAAACTACCTTATGTGGGTGTGACTACCCATCACTCTCTCTTCATGTGGATTTTACAAGTGCAAGAACAAATTGAAAATTCTATAAAAACATTTTTTAACTTTAACGGTCTAAAAGGGAACCACTACATATGCACAAATCTATGTAGAGCTTAATTTGATTTAGGTCTACCGGATAAGATAATTATAATGCAGAGTGATTTTTGTTGGCTTAAAGAATTATACCATAAAGAAATAGTTATAGGGTGTATATTTTTTCAAGTAATGAGATAATGTCCCATAGGGAAAAGATAACGAACCTAAAGGTCAGAACCCCTGTGGGAAACTCCAAATAAGGAAGAAATTTGTTTATAGTTTCGTATCTCAATAACTATCCTAATCCATCCATTTGAGGTTAGTCATGTACACATGAATACAATCACTTCAAAAGAGCCAACCCCTCATTTTCAAATTGCTTTAATTAATGAGCAATGACATGAATTTGAAAGCTCGGATGTGAAAGGGAAATAATACTTGTGATCAATTTTGAGGAAGTTAAAGAGTTTGTTTGATTGGACCCCTCACCAATCACACAATTTGAATATAAGAAATAAAAATCAGAAAATTGCACACTTGTGAATGTTTAAAATCTTTAGGGAGGATATGTAAACATTAATTAGGTAAAAACATGGGTTTAATTTAATCGAGTTGTCATTAGCTTGTTGGATGCTCTACAAAAGAAATTCAAAATATGAATATCACACCCAACGATTTTTAATTGGAAGGTATTTATTATATATTTAAATTTTTCTTTACATTAACATGATTATTTAAAAAATGATATATTATTTCATATATTATATTTTTCCCTAATCCAACCTTAAAATGATATTATAATATTAATTATATCTTAAAATATATATATATATATATACCATAGTATAACGCGTTAACATAATTTAGATATGAGTCTTAAATAAATAAATTACACTAGTAATGCAGCAACCCACCAAAAAGCCTCTGCACAAGCAATTAGGATAGCTCTTTTATTGATCGATCTATTTTCGGTGACTATTAAATATGTTATGCTATTCCACATTTAGAATATATGCATTTAGATATGCATATAATATATCTATGATGTTATTTTAATACTTATGCAATCTTTCAATTTTTTTAGAATATTTTAATAACAAAAAAGTGTAATGTTTTTAAATTAATAATGATTTATTTTATTTTACATATGTTTTTAAATTGATAATAAATTTAATATATTATATATATAAATATGTAATTTTTATTATTTATTATTTTAATTGTCTTTAAATATACTTTAAAGAAAGAGAAGTCTAATATATTGTAATCGTAACGTGGTATGGGTCTGACCAATTTTAATAATTAAAAAAATTATATTTTAGTTTATATATATGGAAAGGATAGTTTTTAGATTTTTTTTAGTTAGGTTGGTGAGATATGTCTGAGGAATCCAACTTCTTATTATTTGGATACAAGGGTGTAGGTTGGTAAGATATGTCTGAGGAATTGAACTTCTTATTATTTGAATACAAGGGCGTGTTAATATGTTTTTTCCAAGTATGCTATCGCTTATGGACTATATTCATAGAAATTATTTTTATTAAATTTATTAATTTTTATAATAAATTTAATTTGGGGGAAGGGTTCCAGGAGGTTCACCGATGGAAAAGGAATCAGAGTTCTATTGGAAACCAGAGGGCGAGCCAAAACGAAAAAGAGCATCGTAACCAGAATTAGTTCGTAGTCTTATAGGAGGAGGAACCAGGAGAGGCAATCCTTGACATTACAATGGAAGCTGAAAACCCTAAAAAAAATCCCCAAAAGGAAACAAGCCCAAGAGAAAAGAGGCAATAGAAACTCAAGGAAAGGAGAACCCCATGCAAATGATAGAGAAGAACCATATGGAGATTGATAACCCGAGGGAAGACCTCAGTGTCGAGGAACAAGTGATGAAGCGCTTACTGCAAGAATGGAGGCACTTAGATGAACGTTTCATTCCAGAAGACCATAAACAATTATATAAGGAAACCTTCCAACAATACAAAGCCAAACATGGTACAACTATCATAGTTCAACTCGAACACCTAGTCTCCCAAGCCAGCCAAGGGCAAGAACTAGGACCCCAAGGAAAAAGGGGGAAGAAGCATGGAAGAAGAGCCTTGAATGAGTCCATCCAGATGGTTGGGGAGCTACTAGTAAATTCTGGAAGGGTAGTACCACTGTTAGAGGTATTCCAACAACCCCCCAAATTGTTGAAATGATCATTACATCCTGGAATATAAGAGGCCTCAACAGCAGAGGCAAACAAAGGTACCTTAAAGAGATATTGAAGAAAGACAAGCCAAACATCATGATAATACAAGAAACTAAGATCAGTGAGAGAAAGTTGAAGGAAATTCTGGAAAATTTCAAACCCTAGTACCAAGTAATGGCTCAAGATGCCAGTGGAAGCACGAGAGGGACAGTAATTGATGAGCCTCATCATTGGGTAACTATATGGACCTTAATATACCTCCAAGCTTATTTAAATCAACTCTTCTCATAATTCCTTACATATTTTAATCACATTTTGCTTAATGAGATGAGTAAAAGAAAGATGCTATGTCTAGGGGACTAATGTGCATCGATTGCAGGTTTTTGAGAGCAAATCATGGCAATTTTGGCTAATTAAGGGTAGAAACTCGAATGAGACAAGGAGGAAAGATTGTAGGAGATATATCCTCCTCATTTAATCCTCACTCATTCGAATATTCCTCTATCAAATCACACTAGCTCAGAGTTGCAACCAGCCGAGTCATGAAGATCAAAAGGTAGTTGAGCTAGTGACAGTTAAAGAGTCAGTTCATCTTGAGTTTGGAAGCCAAGCCTCCCTAGATTTAAGGAAGTCATTGGAGACGTCAATTGTATAAATAAGGAGGCCTAGAGCCTCATTAGGATTCATATTTTTTTATGTAAGAGCACTAAGAATTTTTGAGTTCAATACTTGTGGAAGACATTGTTATGTAATTTTTCTAATATGTTAATGAGAATGAGCATTCCTTGATCTAGAATTGAGTTGATTCAGAGGGCTAAAGCTCTTGGGTTAGGGCCCAACCCTAGTAGCAAAGGCTCCTCTTCTTGTATTTGTATGCTTATTTGATTTCATAGATTAATGGTTGAATTGGTTTTAGCATTATTTCATTGCAAGTAGTTGTGAATTTGGATTAATTTGCTTCCATTTGTGCCTTACTTTAGCAGTAGTTTAGAAATGTAAAGAAATAACAAAAATCTGTTAGCAGGTGGATTTGGCCTCACTCCTCCCTTTAAGGACCATGGTTTGAGGAAAGAACTCCTATGCATCCCAAAAAGACAGAATTCTGATTTCTCATGGAATTTAGAGTTTTCTACTACTTAGGCTAGCATCTTTTCAGTTTTCAAGAATAGGATTCAATTGTCATTTCTGATATCTTCAGCCTTGTATTAGATCTCATAGTGTTTCACATTATTCTGCAAGTATTTCCATGCATAAAATAGGCAACTAGATAATGAAATTATGTTTTCTTTAGTTGATTGAAAATCTTCCTTATTTGACATGATTCATGGATAAATGCCAGTGATTGATGCAGTGTAGGAGTTCCAACAGTGCAGGGAGATCTCATGACCAACAACCCCATCCTAACCTCATCCATCCATGATCATCATTTTTTCCACTACATCCCTCAAACAATTCATCCTTCCATAAGAACAAATTTCTAGATTTGTTGAGAAAATCCAACCATCTTACAAACTCTATTTTGAGCTCTGAAGAAGTCTTAGGCACTCCCTTGCCTTATTTCTCCCACCATTCACCTTCCCTAATCCCTACACCACCTTCCAAATCACTCCTATTTCTCTCGGCCAGATCCTGTAGGAGCATTAGGACATCCTGTAGGAAGCATTAGGACATCCTGTAGGATGACTTGTAGTGGCTTGTTTTGAGGCCGAATTGTGGAAAAAGCATCCAAGAAGATAGGAGAATACCCCTACTTTCCTCCCAAGCCATCTGACCTTTCACCACCATCTCTAACCCACCTGCCACATCACCAAGAGGATTTAGCATTCACATTTTCACACAAAAAGGACAAAAAGGAAAAAAGAGTTATTGTGTTCATTTACATGCACAACAGTAGAATGTTTGGTTATTTCAGATTACATGCCTAGGACAGTAGGATTACACACATGTTAACTTAGCATTCTTTTGAAGCAAAGCCTCTTAGCAATTAGTTAGATGAATGGTGTGTTTGAGCATTTGATTTCAGTCTTTCCTTACTACAATAGACAAGATTTTAGTTAGTGCAAATTTCCCCTTTCCTCATTGGTAATCAAGCTTCTTCTGAATTAATATAAGGTTGGCTTGAGAGACCATAGTGGTCTATCACCATCTCAGCAGTGAAAAATAGTGGACCCATTGCATCTGCTTGTGTATACAACACTGTCACATCTAAGTTTGTATGAACCCTGGGTTGATAAAGGAAATTTGGTAGCCCCAGGAGTTGTAGCATTCTTGCTGCAATACTGGTGCTCATCATTGGGTAACTATATGGACCTTAATATACCTCCAAGCCTATTTAAATCAACTCTTCTCATAATTCCTTACATATTTTAATCATAATTTTCTTAACGAGATGAGTAAAAGTAAGATGTTATGTCTAGTGGACTAATGTGCATTGATTGCAGGTTTCTCAAACCAGCCTTCTATTGATTCATAATCAATTCAGCTTTTGAAAGATTCTTATTGATGAAGTAAATGGCATAAGGTAACTGGTCATCTATCTGGCCTAGAGCTGCTCCTATGGCTTTGTGAGAGACATCAGCATGTATATGGAAAGGAAGGGCATCAACAAGTAGGGGTCTTATCCTATCTTCTTGGATGCTTTTTCCACAATTCGGCCTCAAAACAGGCCACTATAGGTCATCCTACAGGATGTCCTCATGCTCCTATAGGATCCCTTGTATTCATACAGGATTCGGTCAAGAGAAATAGGAGTGATTTGGAAGGTGGTCTAGGGCTTAGGGAAGGTGAATGGTGGGAGAAATAAGGTAAGGGCGTGTATAAGACTTCTTCAGAGCTCAAAACAGAGTTTGTAAGATGGTTGGATTTTCTCAATAAATCTAGAAAGTTATTCTTATGGAAGGATGGATTGTTTGAGGGATATAGTGGAAAAGTGATGATCATGGATGGATGAGGTTAGGATGGGGTTGTTGGTCATGAGATCTCCCTGCATTGTTGGAACTCCTGCATTGCATCAATCATTGGCATTTATCCATGAATCATGTCAAATAAGGAAGATTTGCAATCAAGTAAAGAAAACAGAGTTTCATTATCTAGTTGCCTATTTTATGCATGGAAATACTTGTAGAGTAATGTGAAACATTATGAGATCTAATACAAGGCTGAAGATTTCAGAAATGACAATTGAATCCTATTCTTGAAAACTAAAAACATGTTGGCCTAAGTAGCAGAAAACCCTAAATTCCATGAGAAATCAGAATTCTGTCTTTTTGGGATGCATAGGAGTTCTTTCCTCAAACCATGGTCCCTAAAGGGAGGAGTGAGGCCAAATACACCTGCTAAATTTTTTTTGGTATTTCTTTACATTTCTAAGATATTGCTAAAGTAAGGCACAAATGGAAGAAAACTAATCCAAATTCACAACTACTTGCAATGAAATAATGCTAAAACCAATTCAACCATTAATCTATGAAATCAACTAAGCATACAAATACAAGAAGAGGAGCCTTTGCTGCTAGGGTTGGGCCCTAACCCAAGAGCTTCAACCCTCTGAGTCAACTCAGTGTTGGATCAAGGAAATGCTCATTCTCATTAACATATCAGAAAAATTACATAACAATGTCTTCCACAAGTCTTGAACTCGAAAATGCTTAGTGCTCTTACATAAAAAATCTGAATCCTAATGAGGCTCTAGGCCTCCTTATTTATACAACTGAAGTCTCCAACGACTTCCTTAAATCTAGGGAGGCTTGGCTTCCAAACTCAAGATGAACTGGCTCTTTAACTGTCACTGGCTCGACTTCCTTTTGATCTTCATGACTCGACTGGTTGCAACTCCGAGCTAGTGTGATTATGAGGTAGGGAGAAATGATGGAGTGATAGTGGGAAAAACGGTCCAAAAGTGGGTTCTTGTACTTCGGCAGTCAACACACCATCCCATACGATCACCCATATGAGGAAATAAAACACTGATTTCCATGCAAAGAAGGCATTCACAATCTCAAGGATTCATCGAAACAAGGTTGCTCTTGGCCTCTTCAAGTGACATCTATAGGAAAGACAATGATTATTTTGTAGCGCAGAGGCACCTACAAGATCCTACTGGAAAACGTACAAGATACAAAGCAGCCATCTAGAGGATTATTAATGGGAATTTAGGGAGGAAATATCACAGGTTGGCTTCATCAAATAGTAACTAGGAGGTAGGAGCTATACCTTCCCACATTTTCCAGTTAAAAAAGTAAAGAAAAATCCTCCATTTGGTTAAGGAAGTTGCAGTCTAGGAGAATTATATTGTAGTGTCCTCATTTAAATCTCTCACCCACTAGAATTCTCGATTTATACCCATACAAGCCTCCACAATTACCAAAGAAAAAATGACAGGGGGATTTAACAAGAGGGAACCCACAAACACAGTGAGAATTCATCAGCACCCTCCTATAGTAGAAATCTTCACAAGGCACAATTGGATGGGTTTCTTTGAAAAAATGAGGGGATACGATGATGAGGTGGCCAGAGACTTTTCTCTCTCACTCATACCACTAACTAGGACCCATGCCACTGCTGTGGTGAAAGGCCTCTCAGTAGAAATCACCCCTAAAGTCATAGGCAGAATCACCACACTTCCTTTAGGGTTGCCTTGGAGAAAGGAAGATAAGGGTAACAACACCCTTGCAAAGAAGAAATTCTTTTGGAAGGGGAGGAGGAAATGGAGGACAAAAATGGGGACAAAAGAGAAAGCCTTGCATACTCTTGGAATGAAATTAGCTAGCACCTCAGTAAATATATATCATGTGAAGGGAGATACAGTACGGTGTATGGATACCATTTCAGGCTCCTCCAAGAACTAATATTTGGAGCAGACACACCTCCTCAAAACAGATTAAGTATACCCTACTTTCTTCTTCAATCAGTGATTGATATGAGCATCAAAGTGCAGGAAGGGAAACATCAACATCTAGCCCATCATGGGTTAATCAAACTTATCCTAGAAGATGCTCTCCAAAACCTAAGACTCCCTATTACATGGACAACTTTCAGAGACATGCAGGCAGAGGGAGAAATAAAAGCTCTTGAATATGACAAAAGCCCCACTGCTAGTGAGGGATGAAGAGGAAACAAAGGAGGAAAAAGAGGGAGAAAAGGAGGAGGAAAATGAAGAAGAGACAGAAGAAGAAGAAAAAGAAGAAATAGATGAATAGAGTGAGGAATTGGAGGAAGAAGAGGAAGAGAAAGACAAGGATGAGAAGGAGAATGGAAAAGAGGAGACAGAACAGAAATAAGAATAGAGGTCTACAATTCAAGGAAAAGAAGGAGAATAATCAGCAAGGGTATCTCCAGAACCCATTGAGAAAGAGGCAGCAGCTACTCTTACTACCCTAAGTACACCTATCAAGCAAAAAGGGAAGATACAAAGACAAACCCCATTGTACTTTAGGACAAGAAAAATCACAAGAATCAGGCAAGGAAGACCTCAAACACCCACCAAAATTCTTATTGTCATTGAAGACTCACCAAAGCAGCAAGAAAAGGTAGCTCCTCTTGAGAAAAATCAGGGAGAAGGATCATCAGGACAAGCCTCTCCCAAATCTCCCATCACTTATGTTAGGAGGCCTGTCACCAGGTCTGCCTCATCAAAGGGAAAAGGTCTCCTACAGGAGACACAGAAGGACCTATAGGAAGTAGAGGCCATCCTACAGGAAACTCTGCTAAACCTACAGGAAACTCAAAAAATGGACCAAGAAGGTATCACTCAGCAAGAAACAAAGAAGGAAGACCCAGAACTGAGAGAACCTAGTCCTCAACCCAACCTCAACTCTTACTACAGGTTCATTGAAGGGGGCAAGGTCATCCCACAGAAACTTTCCATCCCCTTATTCTTTGAGCTTGTGAAAGAATGGGCAAGAAAACACAGGTGGATGCAAATTGTCAAGTCCAAAGGAGTGGAGGATGTGGACCACATGGAGGTGAAATTAAAGAAGATGGGCAAAGAACTAAGCAGCATAAGGGACAAAGAGGCAATGATGAAAGCTCATTTGGAAGCAGAGAATGCATGGTTGTGGGAATAGTTACAAGAAAGAGAAAGTCAATTGGCAGTTATGGAGGCAATCCAGTGTAGGATGCCATCAAAGTCTTATGCCTTGTATCTTAAGGAACAGTGGCTAAACTTCAAAATTAAGACTTTAGCATAGAGAGGCACTATGCCCTTCCAAGACTAGAGACAATTCATTGATCTCTGTGATGAAAGAACCTTGGAAGATAGAGAAAAAATGTCTAAGTTTTACCTACACAACTTGGCCTTGATAGATTTGAATGTGTGCAACCAAAATTCAAAACTAGGGGACTTGCAATTGATGGCCTTAACATCATGGATGAATCATGAGGAGGCAAGAGCTGCAGAGATGAAGAAGGTAATGTCAAGAGAAGAGACAAAACCCCTCATGATAAGAGCTGAGAAATCTAACCCAATGGTTGTCATCAACACCCACAACCTGATTCCAAATGATCTTAAGTTTGCACCTAGGTACCTTGCTACCCAAGAGAAAGCAGTCACACACTTTGAAGACATGTTCAGGTTGCTAGGAGATGACAACATGCAAGCTTGCCAAAGGAGATGGAACACCTTTCCCTATAGCCTGAAAATCAGAGAATACCATTCTCCTTAGAGAATGAGAGAGACACTAAACAGAACACCCATGTAAAAGCAAGCTCTACAAAGACTCAAAGTCAATTGGATTGGCTTGAGACTTAGTCCACCACTACTCTTAGGAATGTTGGAAGGAAGGAAGGAAGAGGAATAAAGAAAGTAGCGGGAAGAGATAGAGAGGAAGGAAAGAGTATATTCATAGGTAGAGGAAACTACAACATAAGTATGGGATGTCAGGGAGGACACTAGAGCAATGAAGGACATGAATATAGATTGAGTTGCTCAGAGGATGAGCAACAATTTTAGTAGGGGGGTGATGATGAGCCTAATCATTGGGTAACTATATGTACTTTAATATACCTCCAAGCTTATTTAAATCAACTCTTCTCATAATTCCTTACATATTTTAATCATATTTTGCTTAATGAGATGAGTAAAAGTAAGATGTTATGTCTAGTGGACTAATGTGCATTGATTGTAGGTTTTTGATAGACAATCATGGCAATTTTGGCTAATTAAGGGCAAAAAATCGAATGAGATAAGGAGGAGATATTGTAGGAGATAGATCATCCTCATTTAATCCTCACTCATTCGAATATTCCTCCATCAAATCACACTAGCTTAGAGTTGTAAGCAGCCGAGTCATGAAGATCAAAAGGAAAATGAGCCAGTGACAGTTAAAGAGCTAGTTCATCTTGAGTTTGGGAGCCAAGCCTCCCTAGATTTAAGGAAGTCATTGGAGACTTCATTTGTATAAACAAGGAGGCCTAGAGCCTCATTAGGATTCATATTTTTTATGTAAGAGCACTAAGAATTTTTGAGTTCAATACTTGTGGAAGACATTGTTATGTAATTTTTCTAATATGTTAATGAGAATGAGCATTTCCTTGATCCAGCACTGAGTTGACAAAGAGGGCTGAAGCTCTTGGGTTAGGGCCCAACCCTAGCAGCAAAGGATCCTCTTCTTGAATTTGTATGATTATTTCATTTCATAGATTAATGGTTGAATTGGTTTTAACATTATTTCATTGCAAGTAGTTGTGAATTTGGATTACTTTGCTTCCATTTATGCCTTACTTTAGCAGTAGCTTAGAAAGATAAAGAAATACTAAAAATTTGTTAGTAGGTGGATTTGGCCTCACTCCTCCCTTCAGGGGGTATGGTTTGAGGAAAGAACTCCTATGCAACCAAAAAGACAGAATTCTGATTTCTCATGGAATTTAGGGTTTTCTGCTACTTAGGCCAGCATTTTTTCAGTTTTCAAGAATAGGATTCAATTGTCATTTCTGATATCTTCAGCCTTGTATTAGATCTCATAGTGTTTCACATTATTCTGCAAGTATTTCCATGCATAAACTAGGCAACTAGATAATGAAATTCTATTTTCTTTAGTTGATTGAAAATATTCCTTATTTGACATGATTCATGGATAAATGCCAGTGATTGATGCAGTGCAGGAGTTCCAATAGTGCAGGGAGATCTCATGACCAACAACCCCATCCTAACCTCATCCATCCATGATCATCACTTTTTCCACTAAATCCCTCAAACAATTCATCCTTCCATAAGAACAACTTTCCAGATTTATTGAGCAAATCCAACCATCTTACAAATTTTGTTTTTAGCTTTGAATAAGTCTTAGGCACTCCCTTGACTTATTTCTCCCACCATTCACCTTACTGAAGCCCTACACCACCTTCCAAATCACTCATATTGCTCTCAGCCGGATCCTGTAGGAATACAAGGGATCCTGTAGGAGCATTGGGACATCCTGTAGGAAGAATTAGAACATCCTGTAGGATGACCTGTAGTGGTCTGTTTTGAGGCCGAATTGTGGAAAAATCATCCAAGAAGATAGAAGAAGACCCCTACTTGCCTCCCAAGCCAAATTGTGGAAAAATCATCCAAGAAGATAGGAGAAGACCCCTACTTGCCTCCCAAGCCATCTAACCTTTCACCACCATATCTAACCCACCTGCCACATCACCAAGAGGATTTAGCATTCACATTTTCACATAGAAAGGACAAAAAGGAAAAAAGAGTTATTGTGTTTGTAGGCTTTGACCCCGCACAGAAATTACCCGCATACGAATTCTAAAACACAGAAAATAAAAAATGCGAGAGCATAACACATAAAACACATATACACAGAGATTTCCCCCTGGATCCCAAAACCGGGACTACTAGCTTGATTTTTAATTATGTTCCATCAATGTTACAATACATATTTATACATGCAGAAGCATCCAATACCATGGATCGAAAACCATTGCGTCCAAAACCGTGGACCGAAAACCATCATGTCCAAAACCACAGATCGAAAACCATTGCGTCCAAAATCATGTGCGAAAAACATGTACAAAACCATAGGTAGGTCTGCCCAACCTAACATAGGGTCCAAAACCAAAATTTTCTAGGGCGCTAGCCCAGACCCCATAGAGTGGGGTTACCTGCACCCCTCAAACCCCCTGTGACCCCCCATACTACGCAATCAGTGCAACGAAGGGGGGGCTCCACCTTCCTTCTAAGCCCCCCATTAACTATGTGGGCTAGTCGTGGAAATAATATAACACAACCCAACATTATCCCACTTGTTTTTTTCTTTCCACAGGGGGCCACAAGAGAGCATAGTCATTTATCCAACCCTGCAACACCCATTATTTCTCTACACCAAGAGAACTTCTCAGAGCTCACAGATTTTGTCAATGCATCTGCAATATTCTTCAAAGTTTCCACCTTTGCTAGCAACGCCTTTTTGTCTTCTATCATATCCCTCACAAAGTGATACTGAACATCAATGTGCTTTGTCTTTGAATGATATGCAGGGTTCTTTGCCAAGAAAATTGCACTTTGGCTATCACAGTCTATCCTTATAGCTCCTTGTACTAACCCCATACTTGAACACAATCTCTACAACCAAACTGCTTCCTTGCTTGCATGAGTGGCTGCCATGTATTCTGCCTCTGTAGTTGATAGTGCCACTACAGATTATTTCTTACTCATCCAACTGACTGCACCTCCAAATAGGTTAAACACATACCCACTTTTAGATCTTCTCTAATCTAGATCTCCAGCCTAGCAAATCCATGAATATCCAACACTCTGTCCAATCCTGGTCTTCCTTGGAAGCACAAACCATAATCACTAGTTCCATGCAAATACCTGAAAACTCGCTTCACTGTTGTCTAGTGCTCCTTCCCTGGTTTTGACATAAACCTGCTGAATACTCCCACTGCATGTGCAATGTCTGGTCTAGTACAGACCATTGCATACATCAGGCTACCGACTACACTTGCATATGGAACACGGGACATGTCCTCTTCCTCTTCTTATGTCTTGGGACACTGTTCAGCAGATAACTTTACACCTACAGGAATAGGAACCGTCACTAGTTACTATCCTGCATATTAAACCTCTTCAATATTGTCTCGACATACTTCCTCTAGTTTAACCAGAGCTTCCTCTTTGTATAATATCTTTTAATTTCCATGCCCAAAATATAGTTTGCAACACCAAGCTCTTCCATGTCGAATTTGGAGGAAAAATGGGTTTTCAAATCCTGGATAATTTCTTTGTCATTTCCAACTAGCAACATATCATCCACATACAAGACTAGATAAATAACACGGTCACTAATTAATTTAAAATACACACAGTGATCTACTTTGCTTCTGGTGAAGCTAAGTCCCCGTATAAATGTATCAAATTTCTGATACCACATCCTTGGTGACTATTTTAACCCATACAGAGACTACTTTAACTTGCATACCAGTTCTTTCTTACCTTTCACTGCAAAACCTTTAGGTTGCTTCATGTAGATCTCCTCTTCCAGATCCCCATGAAGAAATGTTGTCTTCACATCCATCTGTTCTACCTCATAATCAAAAGCAGCAACAACAGATAACAACAATCTAATAGAAGCTACCTTGGCAACAGGAGAAAAAATATCACCAAAATCAATTCCCAGCACCTGGGAATAACCTTTTGCTACCAATCGAGCTTTGTATTTCTCCACCTTTCCTTCTATATTTGTCTTCTTCTTGAACACCCATTTGCTGCCAATGGGTTTCCTTCCAACTGGAAACTCCACTACATCCCAAGCCTCATTTTTGTGCAAAGATGCCATTTCATCAACCATGGCCTCTTTCCAGAGTTTTCCATCTTTTGAATCTACTGCTTCCTTCACAGTTCTGGGATCATCATCAATAATAGATAAAGAAAAAATTGAACAGAAAGCAGATGGACTATTCCTTTCTGGCTGCCTTCTTTCTCGAACTAATCTTCTCACACTTAGAGTTTGTGGCTCTTCATCTTCTGATTCCTCCTCTGCTGTAGAGTCTGATTCTTCCTCCTTAAGCTCAAACTCTATCTTCTCAGGTTCCTTTGGTTGGACTTCATGTTTAATAACATCTTTCACCTCTCTGAACACCACATATCGGCTATACACAACCTTCCTTGTTACTGGGTTCCAAAGCTTATAACCCTTTAAACCATCTTTATACCCAATAAAGATGCACTTTTCAGATTTACTATCCAACTTGGTTCTTTTCTCCTTTGGAACATGTAGATATGCATCACATCCAAATACTCTCAGATGTGAAAGAGATGGTTTCTTACCAGTCCATACTTCTTATGGAGTCTTATCCTCCAACGCTAATGAAGGTGATATGTTGACCAGATAACATGCAGTCTCCACCGCCTCTACCCAAAATTCTTGTCCTAACCTAACACCACTGAGCATGCTTCTTGCCCTTTCCATCAATGTCTTGTTCATTCTTTCTGCAACTCCATTTTTCTAAGGTGTATATGGAGTAGTCTTATTCCGTGCTATACCACACTTCTTACAGAATTCTTCAAATTCCTTACTGAAAAATTCTCCACCATTATCTGTCCTCAACACCTTTATCTTCTTCTCTATCTGGTTTTCCACCAGAGCCTTAAATTCTTTAAACATGTCAAAGACTTCAGATTTCTTATTAAGGAAATATATCCATGTATTCCTTGAGAAGTCATCTATAAATGATACATAGTACACAAACTTACCCAGTGATGGAACCTTCACAGGTCTAAACACATCACTGTGCATAAGTTCTAATATTTGTTTCACCTTTTTACCACCAGAGGGGAAACTCACCCGATTCTGCTTCCCATATACACAATTTTCACTGAAATCAAAATCCAGAGAGTTATTACTCATACCTTCTACCATACCTTTACCATGAAGTATTTGAAGGCCCTTCTCTCCAATATGTCCAAGCCTTTGATGCCACAACATGGTCTTCTCTCCAGAGACCACTAGATTTTCTGCTCCACTTTCAGGAACCACAGAACTGTTGCACCCATCAACAACAGTGCTACCTTGTAGCTTGTACAAAGTTCCAATCCGAACTCCCCGCATCAATACTACTGCTCCCCAAACCATCTTGCAGGTATCCTTCTCAAACACTGTTTTTACACCTGCATCATCCAGCTTGCTTACAAAAATCAGATTTCTGGCTAATGCAGGAATATGCAGAACACCCGGAAGTTTTCTAACCCTTCCACTTCGCAACTTCAACTTTATTTTTCCGCGACCAATGATTCTAGCCTTCCTATCATCCCCTAAGAAGAAATCACCACCATCGTATTTCTCATACTTGTAAAACCACTCTCTATGGGGAGTGAAGTGAAAGGATGCACCTAAGTCAATCAACCATGCCTCATGATCTACATGTGTATTTGAAGAAGCCAAGTACACATCCCCACCTTCATCCAAGGTGGTTTTTGCCTCTGTAGAAGGAGCATCATCAGATCCCTTTCCTTTATTAGGAGCTTTAGATTTATAGTCCCTTTTGTAGTGCCCTTCCTTTCCGCATTTCCAGCACACCACCTTTATAGGTTTTCTTAGAGATTTAGATCTCCCTCTAGATTTAGATCTCCCACTCGATGACTTATTTTTGCTTCTGTTCTGGGACCGTCCTCGTACAGACAACCCATCACCATTCTGGCTCTCCATATTTTTCTGTCTCATCTCCTTCGTCAACAAGGATGAGACTATTTCATCAAACTGCAAGGCAGTTGCATTGCTACCTTTTGTAATAACTAGACTATCCCACGAATCTGGTAGAGAACACAACAAACTGGTGCACTTATTGTTGGACAGGTAAATCCCCTCTGCGAACAGAGGCGATCCCACTAGTCTAAAACAGAACTAGCCACAATCAAACCACGCTGCCACGCAAGTTCCTAGTTATGCATCAAAGGTGAATTAAGAAGACCAACCTGGAATCCAACGCTATGTTTGAAGCAGAGCTGATATTCCCGCTCCCTCGCTCCAGCAGACCATAAACGGACACCTGCACATGCATAGGAAGAAACAGATACCAACATAAAATCCACCAAGGCACAACTATATTTCAGTCAGAAAGGAAATAAATCACACATCACCATAATAGACAATGAGATTGGAACTATAATAGCAGTCGCTCATTAATTAATAATAAAGAAGGAAAAGTTACAACCAAGGTTCTGACGTTGAACCTCTCCTCTGGCTGGGCGAGCAACTATATGTGTCTTGCAATGTATCTCCTCTCCGGCAGCATAACCTCTCTATGTTTTATTATCACTCATGATAATCACAACTAGCATTCTCCCAAGAACTCAAGAACTCAACAACTAGCACTCCATGACTAGCTTGTCAAATGCATAAGGACAAGCTTATATAGATGAAGAAGGGAGGAGGATACGATGAACCGGGACACCTATTGTGGATTAACATTATCCCCAAAAGCCATTAAAGATGGAGATAGGATAGAGCTCGACATAAGACTGATTTTTTATCCTCAAAAAGCTCCATGTAATGAAGGAAACAACAGTCAGGCGTGCGTTAAGGCAAAAAGCATGACCGAACTTGGTTGGCGCGACTGTTGCTCTAAGACAGAGCGCCAATGGTCGCGCCCTCTTTTGAGGATCTCCATGATTGGCGCGGGTAAGATACTGTGGACATGCGCCAATGGAAAAAGAGCACTTTTCAGGGATAATCTGTAGAAAGTGTCTTCAGGGAACATGAAGTACATACTCAGGGGAACATAATGCAAGTGTTTTTAGACTTTGCCACTTCTTATAACTCCCGGGATGAGTCCTCCAAAGTACGACAAGAGGAGTAACAGGGATGGTGACAAATTACTGTGTAACACTTATCTTCATCTGAAATTTTAATATCAACAGATGCTAATTGACTTACCACAGTATTAGATGCATTCATATGCTCTGTCACCAAGTCTCCATCTTTCATCCTCAGGTTATACAACTTTTTCCGCAAGAACAGTCTATTCACCAAAGACTTAGATTGGTACAAAGTCCCTAACTTGTCCCACAAAGCCTTCGCCGTAGCTTCCCCTGATACATTTAGCAATACTGAATCTGAGACACACAATCGTATTGTGCTCTTTGCCTTCCGATCCAACTTCTTCCATTCTTCATCAGACACACTCGTTGGTTTAGTACCCAGATCTACCACGATCCATTGATCTTTATCCACGAACTGATCCTCCATCTTGAGTTTCCACAACTCAAAACTCTGACCATTAAATCTCTCAATCTCTATCTTTCCACTGCACGCCATCTTCTTTCACTACCAGAATTGATCTCATAGATCTCCCACTGAACAGGGTATACCACAGGCTCGAGCGAAACCCCTCAGCAACAAAGGTGTCCCCTTGAATCCAAAACTGCTTTGATACCAAATGTAGGTTTTAACCCCATACAAAAATTACCCACATATGAATTCTAAAACACAGAAAATGAACAATGCGAGAGCATAACACATAAAACACATATACATGGAGATTTTCCCTTGGATCCCAAAACCGAGATTACCAGCTTGATTTTTCATTATGTTCCTTTCAATGTTACAATACATATTTATACATGTTGAAGCATCCAATACCATGGACCAAAAACCATCGCATCCAAAACCATGGACTAAAAACCATCGCGTCTAAAACCATGGACCAAAAACCATCGCGTTCAAAACCATGTGCGAAAAACTTGCAAAAAACCATAGGTAGGTCTGCTCAACCTAACATAGGGTCCAAAACCAAAATTTTCCTGGGCATTGCCCCGGACCCCATAGAGTGGGGTTACCAACACCCCTCAAACCCCCTGTGAGCCCCCCTACTATGCAATCGACACAATGAAGGGGGGGCTCCACCCCCCTTCTAACCCCTTGGTTAACTACATGGGCTAGTTGTGGAAAGAATACAACACAACCCAACAGTGTTCATTTACATGCACAACAGTAGAATGTTTGGTTATTTTAGATTGCTTGCCTAGGACAATAGGATTACACACATGTTAACTTAGCATTCTTTTGAAGCAAAGCCTCTTAGAAGTTAGATAGATGAATGGTGTGTTTGAGCATTTGATTTTAGTCTTTCCTTACTATAGTAGACAAGATTTCAGTTAGTGCAAATTTCCCCTTTCCTCATTGGTAATCAAGCTTCTTCTGAATCAATTGAAGGCTGGTTTTAGAAACCATAGTGGTCTATCACCATATTAACAATGAAAAAGAGTGGACCCATTTCATCTGCTTGTGTATACAACAGTGTCACCTCCAAGTTTGTACGAACCCCTAGTTGTAAAGTAAAGTTGGTAGCTCCAGGAGTTGCAGCATTCTTGCTGCAATACTGGTGTTGATCAACGATCCTATGGAACCCTGAAGCGATAATGTTTGATGAATGGATCAACATACAAAGAATACTCTCAGGCAATTTTCGACATATCGAATCTAACGAATGGGTGTTGCTTATAGGGGTCTATGGACCACATATCTCAGGGGAAAGAGGAACATTCCTCCAAAATCTGGAAAAAATGAGGAGCCTATACCTAGATGAACTATGGGTTGTAAGTGGAGATTTCAACATGATTACCTCTCTAGTGGAGAAGAAGGGAGGAATGAGAAGAATGGAAGCTGATATGGAAGCCTTTGGAGACCTCATTGTAGAACTCCACCTAGTGGATCTACCAATGATTAATGGAGTCCACACATGGAATAATAGGAGGGGAGGAAGCCATCAAATTGCCTCCCGCCTGGATAGATACCTGATCTCACAACAAGCCATAAGCAAAGACATATTCATGGAAGCCTTGATCCTCCCATGCATGGGCTCTGACCACTGGCCGATAAGACTGGAGATAGAATTGAAAGTGTGACCTAAGAACCACCCTTTCTGATTTGAGGCATTTTGGTTAAGAGACCCCGATCTTCTAAAAATATTGAGGAATGGTGGGGAAGGAGTGAAGATCAAGGGTGGAATTGCATGCATACTTTCCAACTAAAATTGAAGGAAATAAAGACAAAAATAAGGAAATGGAACAAGGAATAATTTGGACATATTATGAATGCCCAACACTAGATGAACAAGAGAATGGGGGAGCTGCAACAACAAATTATTCAAGAAGGGAAAGCTGAGGATCTTGTGAAGGAAGAAGGATTGTTAATAAACCAGCTGGAAGAAAGAAGAAATCAAGAGGAAATTATCTGGAAATAGTAATCAAGGGTAAATTGGTTGCGGGCAAGGGAGCAAAATACTCGTTTCTTCCATAAATCTATGGTTCAACACAAGCAACACAATAGAATATACTCTTTGAAAGATGAGGAGGGGAATCACAGGGTTCAACATGAGGAAATGGAGGAGCTACTTGTGAACCACTTCAAAGACCTCCTCACAAAACCGTCGGAGAACAGATCGGAAGCCATACAAAGAATTACGAACAATATCCCTCATCTGGTATCACGGGACTAGAATTTAGCCTTGATGCGAGCTGCCATGTTGGAAGAGGTGGAAGAGGTTGTCAAAGGAATGAAAACAAATAAGGCCCCTAGCCCCGATGGGTTCACGACGGAATTTTTCCAAGCAACTTGGCGCTTCATGGGACAGGACATTCTGGAGGTGATGGAGGAATATCGTTGTAACCAAAAGGTATGTCTTAGTTTGAATGCTACTTTCATTGCTCTTATTCCCAAAACTGCAAAAGTTGAAGATCTGCAAGGGTTTCATCCCATTTCATTATGTAATGTCATTTATAGAATTATTGCTACGCTCATTGTAAAGTGCCTTAAACCTTTACTACCTAATAGACTCATATTCTTGGAGAAAAATGGATTTGTAAAAGGAAGACAAATCCTAGATGGGTTTGTAGCCTTGTAGGAAATAGTGCATTCACTAAAGATGAGAAAGCTTCCAGGGATGATGATTAAGTTGGACCTCTCTAAGGCCTACAATCGAATAAGCTGGGCCTATCTAAATGGCATCCTCAAAGCCTTTGGTTTTGATCAAAGATGGATAAATTGGATACATGCCATGATATCCTCCCCTGTTATCTCTATCCTGCTGAATGGGTCTCCCACCCCCACCTTCAACCCAACCTATGGCTTAAGACAGGGAGACCCTATATCTCCTTTTCTCTTTATTCTCGTAGCGGAAGGGCTAGGTCATTTGATAAAAAATGAAGTCATGGAATCTAGGCTTTGGGGCTTGAGGATCTGGGGCAATGACCTGGCCATTACTCACCAGAAATTCGTGGATGACATCATGCTCTTTTGTCAGGTATCCCTAAGATAAGTGTGTCAAATAAAAGAATTCCTTCTTACCTTCATGGAGGCTTCGGGGACAAGGACAAATAATGAAAAATCATGCATTTTATTTTTTAACACCCAGGGGAACGTTTGGACCTACCTTGTCAGGATCCTGGGGTTTGGCATTGGGAACCTCCCGTCTAAATATTTAAGAATTCCCCTATCTGAAAAATATTTGAAGACCCCTTTATGGCAATAAATTCTTCAAAAGATTCAAGGAAATCTTAGTAGTTGGGCTTTTAGATTCCTTAACTTAGCAGGTAGGGCAATCCTCCTCAAAGTCGTGCTACAATGTATCCCCATTTATCAACTATCTGGTATGGCCACCCCAAGAGGGGCTTGATCCAAAATGGCTGACATTTTCAAAAAAATTCTTTGGGGCAGTGCACAAAAAGTCAGGAAATGGACCTTGGTATCTTGGCTGGGCCTAGTGAAAAATAAATGGATGGGGGGCTAGGCCTCAGAGACCCCTACACTCTAAACCAAGTTATGGGAGAAATTTTATGGCAGAGATGGATAGGAGAAGGGATGGATCTTTGGAAACAAATATGGACAAGAAAATATAACATTCCAGAAATAACTAAAGATATTCTCTGATATAGGGACCCTCCTAAACGATCAGTGATGTTGAACCTGGCAGTCCAAAACAAGAACCTCAATAACCAACATCATTTCTAGGAAATTCGCAATGGTAAAACAAAAAGATTCTGGCATGACTCCTGACAACAAAGAGAATGACTGATTGAAAGATAACACATGAGGAACATATTTATATATACCAGGGATAGGAGCATCCATCTGGTTGAGAAATTCTGGAAAGAAGAACAAGGGGTGGGGGGTTGGAGATGATGTAAAAAGAAAGAAGATTTTCATCAGGCTTCAGAGACCGAGCAGTGGACTCAGTTAGATAAAGAACTACAATCAAGAAAACTAACTGTCCTTAATGATATATATATTCTGAGATGGGGTTATACCACAAAAGGGACTTTGCCATAAAAGAAGCATACGATCTCCAAACAGAGCAAGCCTAGGAAGGACAAAATATAATATTGAAAAAAATATAGAATGGAGGATGTTGGCCAAAGGTAGCACATTTATTATGGTTGGTTGGTAAAGGATGTATCCTAACATGGGATCAGCTCTAGAAAAGGGGATTTCATGGACCTTATTTTTGGTGGCTTTTCCAATAGCATAGTGAAGATATGGAGCATATGCTTAACACGTGCCTGTTCGCTGAACAAAAATGGAGGCAGATGTAAGGATTTTTTGGAAGAATTGATCAGGATCACCATAGTATCAGGGAAAAAATTATCCTTTGGAGAAGCCACATCTTCTACAACCCTTTGATAAATATAGCTTGGTGACTGGCCTTAGGGCTAAACCTATAAGCCATCTGGAAGGAACATAATTGCTGAATCTTCAAGAACCAATCCTCAACTGAAGAACAAGTCTGGGAAGGAATAATTTAGAACATTAGGGATACAGTCTTAGCAGAACAATGACACCAAGGGGATTGGCAGGTACCCACCCAGGAAGCTCTAATTCTGCAAAAACTCAACTTATCTCCGAAAATGATAGCTCCCAATACCTGGAAAAAATGCAGGGTTGGAATGACATCTCTGGATCATTTCACTGCCCTGGGGGAAGGATTTATAAAACTAAGTTTTGATGGGGCCTCAAAAGGTAACCCTAGACTGGCTAGCCTAGGTGGCCTCTTCCAAGATTCCTAGGCCAACACTCAGTTAATATATGTTGATTCTTGTGGGTTCGCCAGTAATAACGAAGCAGAATTTGTTGTAGCCAAGCAAGGCCTGCAAATAGCTATCCACATGGGATACCAAAACTTAGTGGTTGAGGGAGACTCAAGCCTGGTCATCAACACACTGACAAAGCTGAACCATGGATCCAAATGGGATAAGCTCAGCCATAGTTGGAGAACAGCCAAACTAATCCAAGAAATCAGAGAGCTAATTCACATGTTTGACTACATCATGGTTAATCATGTTAGGAGAGAAGGGAATAAAGGGCATACTACTTAGCTAATTGGGGTTGTAACCATCAAAACGACCCAATGAAAAAACTTTGGCCGGTTTAGCCATGTGATGACATGTATCGGACTCTGGCTGAAATCCTAGTTCACGATCAGAGGCAAATCCTCCAATATGGCCCTCCAAGAGGCCAGGACCCTGATCGGGGTGCGAGCCGGTGGTTGGGAAATCGAATAGAGATTTAATGGATGGTACCTCGTAGTATAGTACCATCATCCCCCACACACTCGAGGTGATGGGTGTGGTAGCCCTTTGCATGATGGCATGCAAGGAAGGTGGGAAAGGTGGAAGCGAGAGTTATGTTGGTGAAGGCCTGAACAATAGTCAGGGGAGATAGTTGGGTGTTGTAGTTTGGATCGATCATGGACAGGGAGACTGGTGCAACGGATGGGTTCTGCGACGCTATCCACAACACCAAGCACATCACCTGCCTATAGGAGTTAGCGGGGATGTACTCTGGTATCTCTCAACCCTCACAATGCTAGCATATTCTTGTTTTTTCTTGAGGGAGAGGGGGAGTATTATGGGTGAAAACTCTAAAAGTGAGCAGCACTACAGGAATTGGGGGTGGAGGTTGGTGGAATTTTCTAGGTCTTGCGTATGTCTCTTGCATCTGCTTGGTATTGTATCCATTTCCATTAGCTTCAAAATTCTTCTATCTCACATGGGAACCCTGGGAATTCTGGACAGAGGTCTGAGTGGGGTAGCTTGTAGGGGTCCTGCGGGTATAGGTAGAGAGATAGGCCCGAGGGGTAGAGTTTGCCAATCCACCTGCAGTCTTGGAGAAGGCCCCTGTTGTAGATGTATGTGTAGTTGTTGGGAGATAAGTAGAAACCTCAACAGAAGGGGAAAGGCTGAGAATTATGGGCGGGAAGTCTGGTAAGGGAACAGAGATGGCTATAATAGGCAGATAGGCAATGGCGACATCATGGTGCTCAGGGATGAGGGGATGACTGGGTTGGGATCTTTGTTTGTGTCCTAGGCAGAGAGGAAAGGTTATGCATACCTTGGTTGGTTGAACGAGGGCATGTGGCAGTGCTCACCAACCTGTAATTAGGGAGTGGAATCTAACTTGCTTGAGGCCAAGAGGAGGTGTTTGTGGCAATAAGGTACCAATGGGGATGGTAGTGGGTTGGCCCCCTCCGAGGAATTGACCTATGACCATGAAGGCCATGATACTGCAATTGATGGGGAAGGGGAGGAACAAGGCGGGTTAGCAAGTTGTAATAGTACCACCCGAGTGCAAGACTATTGTTATATTCTGTTTAAGTGTTTCCCGCTAATGAATTGGTCCAATGAACAAGACTAGGACAATGCAACTATGGCTCGTCTTGCGAAAAGTCGTGGTCGTGGAAGATGAGCCCAAGCAACCAGAAGGGACATGGACCCGGGCAAGAGTGAGCACACAAAAGTAGGAAATCTGTGGAAAGACTTATCAGTGAGGTGACTGAGACATACTGTGAGGGCACAAATGAAGGTATCCACAAAATTCTAGAGGAATGGGAAGATGAAGTTAAACAGGAAAGTGAGACGGACACGGAAATGGAGGACTGGAGGAACCTTGTGCTAGACCCCTGAAACACTGCAGGCATGATCACTCAATACAAACATACCCTATACCTGTACTACCAGATGAAAAGCCTACTGGGCAAGGCTGTCACTATTCAAGGCATGTCGATTTATAAATAAGAATTTCAGAAGGTGCAGTTTCAACTACACAAGCATGATTTTAGACTTGCTAGAATTGAGAGGCACATCCCATGTCTCCTGGAACCGAATGAACTGCCGAGATCAAATGCCAAAGACCCAACGCCAGTAGAATCGGCTTCGGCTGATCAAAATGACTAGACAATCTCTCTTGTTATTTTTGTTTATATATGCAAATATCTTTTACATTTCCTTATGCAAGCATAATTATAGGTAGATATCTAAAGTATGGACATGAATCTGATACTTATATAGCTTGGATAGAAAGATCGAAACTCTTTTGTTACTGGATGGCATACAATGTGGATAGGTGGCCAACAGACTTGGTTTCCCACTGGGCAAGTTGAGGCCACCTAGCCAATCTATGTGGTGTAAATTTGCTTTATAAACTAATGAAAAAGGAGGATCTACCAAGCTTAACAAAACAAAAAAATTAACTTGAATGTAATATCTATCAATATAAAAGTAAAGGGACAATTTTATCTAGATCTATGTTAATTTTAGATTTGTAAGTATATAGATGGATTAATCCCTTATAATATGATATTGTTTTAAGTACAAAAATTAGAGAAAACGTTTGCACTTCTAAAACCTTAGATCCCTATCAAAGTTTATAGACTTGGATTTGAAATGAATTTGAACTCATTATTATTATAGTTTACTTAACCTTATCAATAAAGTTTATTTATCACTATCCTTATATTAAGGATTTTAATACATGTTTCATATAATTAAATTAAAAGGTATTTTATAATAATAATAATATCTATTAAGAAAATTAAAAGTAATAATAAAAATAATAAATTGGTTGAATTCAATTTATTATATAACAATTTTGTTTTTATAAATAAAATTATTATAAAATTTTGGGAAAATTTTCATAAAATGTATATCACATTTAAAAACAAAAATTGTAAATAATGATGTTTTATATTTTTAATCCAAATATTTTAGAACTTCATGTTTAAATTTAATTAATAATTATATAAAAACTTAATACTTATAATAAACTCTATCTCTTATAGTATTCTTTTGATTTTATGTTATTAGTGTTATTATTTGTTTCCATCATATACCCTATATTTTCTCAAACTGACCAACAACTATGATTTCCTTTATGGCATAGTGAGGCTCGTTAGTTTTGGTTATGAATAATGTAATTTGTATTTTGAGTTTATATATATATATATATATATATATATATCATTTCAAAGAAAAATATTATACAATCTATGTATATAGTTATATGTATTACTAGGGTTTTAATAAATAAAAGGAAAAAAATGTAAAATAGTGAGATTAATTCCAACATTTTTTTTAAACAATAATGAGTACATTCCACTAGGCACAATTTCCACTAATATTTCATAAATGCCACAAGGGCCAACATATCTCTAGAGACTTGAACCCATGCTACTTGGGACACAAATTGTAAACCATACCACTTGAGTTAAGTTCCTTTGACAAGGCTACTTCCAACATTTTAACCATAAAAATGTATTTATTTATTTTGTGGGTAAATTTTATTAACAAGAAAACTAAGGGCTACATATTATATTACAAAATTCAAGCCAATCTCTCATTTGGGATACTAGGCCAAAGCAAAAAATGGACACTTGACAACAACAAAACTAAAATAGCTACTCTAATATGCAAGACAAGTTGGAAAAATACAAAGAAGACAATAATTAGATGATTAAAAAAATGTGAACCGTCATGTTACATGTTCTGAATCTGATCTTGGTACTGGGATAGGAGTTGTCAAGTTGGTTGAATGTTGCTCGACTACAGGGGGAAGGCCAAGGTGTTACTCAATCCACTCCATTACTTTGTCCATCTTATGGAGATGATTGTGTATATGCTTGAGGGAATGAGGGATATTCAAACATGATCTATGGCAATTAAGGATGGTCCTACCCATGAGGAATTTCATGTTCCTGTATATATTGATAGACTGCATATACTAGTTGTATATTCCCTGTGTGTTTCCAGTGTATGGAACCTAATCAACCCATTCGACAAGGACTTATGTGTTAGAAAGAGAGGACCAGTGAGAGGAGGTTTCCACCTCCATGTTGATGAGCTCATATTGAACATGTGGAGGTTTAAGTTCCCTAAATCAATAACAGGATGCTATAATTATGCAATGTATGCATGTTCTTCCATAGTAAACTTGCTCCTAGTATGAGGCAACCCCTCATCTAACTCTACCTCATTGCCACAACATGGGGGATATGTTTGGCTTGACCTGTGTTGACCAGTGGTGAAAGATAGATCTAATGTACCTCAAGAGGTTGAAACAAGGCAATAAAAACCAGAACCAGATTCCACTAGTATAATGCCTATAGGAGATACTAGAGCTAGCTAACATCTTGAAGATGAAAAGCTTGGCACCTAAATGCATGAGACCGCCTACCCATCCAATACTTTAATGTTTTCCTCAACTACATGAGGAGGATAGGACCAAGGTAGAAGGGAAACAAAAGGAATGATCTCTCTACCTAAAATTTGAAAGAAATGCATGAATTAGTTCTAGACCTATAGACTCTCCCTTCATTTTTACACCAACTGGGCACTGAAATGCCAGTCCTGAAATCAAGCAAAGACATAGAAATCCATGCAACTAGCTCGAAATAGAGGGTGGAAGATTTTACCTCAAGAGGCCATGTAGATGGAAGGGAGGAAGAAATACACAAAATTAGCCTATATAAAAATGAGCCTATAGGAGAAATGCAAAGAGTAGAGACATGGGTGTAGGATAACAAAGAGCTTTGACTTCCATGAAAAATCCAGAGAAACATATACGAATTAGTGTCAACCCATATTACCCACGAAAATTTAGTGCACCATTGAGGCACCCAATACCCAACTTGAGACCTTTATCGAGTATGCAACAATGAAATAATTGGAGATGACCCCCCATCGTTGAAAATACACTAAACTATCTCCCCCTAGAGAGATGATCCAGATTTAATCAGGAACACAACAAATTATAGAGATAACCATAAACACAAAGATGCAGTGGAAATAATACTTCATTTCATTAATGTAAAATACTGAAATATGCTTACAAATAGAAATGGAAATGAACCAGCTAGGGTGATGGTAGCTTATATCTGAGAAGAGATGTGGAAACTACATGCCTCTGAACTATGTTACAATGAGGCTCAAAGGCCTATTTATTGTTGAGAAACAATGGAAAACCCTTAACATCCCAAAACCTAACCCTAGAAGATGAAATGCCAAATTGTGGGCCCCGTTTTGCGTAAGTTGGTACATCAACTTCTCGGGTTCGTAACTTTGGCACCCGATCTCTGTTTGACACGTACAATAGCTCGTTAGAAAGATATATTCGAGAACTATAACTTTGGCAACATGGACCAATGTTGCTCCCAGATTTCCCAAAAAAACGTCGTTTAAGGCCTCAAAACAGCTCTGGAAGTTCAGGACTCGAAACACTGCTAAAAATAGTAAATTGTGCTACAATTAAGGAAAACTGAAAAGCTAAAAGAAATGATGGTTGGGGTCCAAGTGGACTTGGTAGGTGGCCACCAATATCCACCTGGATCATTCCTCCCCCCTTAGGAAGCAATGGTCCCCATTGCATTGAGTTCCACCATCTGCTAAACTTGGTCCTTGGTGAGCTGTTCTGCAATATCGGATGTGTCCAGTAATGGTGGGAAGAATGGTCGAGGGCAATACACATTGAACACTTGGTGCAGGCGAAGGAATGGAGGAATGTTGTGCTCCAAAGCATTATTTCCCACAACCTTGGTAATGGTGTAAGGACCATGTCAGCGTGGTCTGAGCTTCTGATGGGATCTTGTAAGGTGTTCTTTATGTAGATGTAACTAAACTTTGTCGCCCACCTGAAACTTGTGTGGTACCCCCGTGGGTGACGAGAAGTTTTTCCTGTGTTCTTTCATGATCGTATCCCTCAGCTATTGTTGCTGTGTGGAGGAACCCTTCGCAGGGGTCATGGATGTGGCGACGATCTTCCCCTTACTTTGGGAGAGAACCAAACATAAAATGAATTGCCTAGTTTGGGAGATGAGCTTGTTTCATTTCTTAGCAGTGATTGATAGGTGAGGCTACCTCCGGTATCCTATATAATGAATTACCCAAAGAAATAATGATAGGGCGAGGCCTTGACTCATACACAATATGTCACCTCCACAAGTATGGCTAGCCTAATAATACATCACAAACATCCAGAGGTGTAACATCACACAATACCTTGTTTGTGAAGGGTTTGATGTTGTAGGGAAGGTGACACTGCTGGCGAACTTGAAGATCTCATCCTTGGTGAAGCCACTTGATACTATACGGCTGCTGGTGTGGTGTAGTTGGTAGGCCCAACCGCTTCACAACCTTTGTTGAAATGAGGTTCTTTTGGTTGCCACTGTCGACAATGAATTGCAACGGAAAGCCCTTCACCCACATCTGTGAGTGGAAAAGACGCTCCCCCTCCTTTGGATCTTCGAGCTCATTCTTCTGGACCTTGGTGGTGGAAACAGTGGCGCTGGGCTCTGCGTCAATGATCTGCTTCCCTTTGCCATTCCCCTTATCAGGTTCTAACTTAGGGTCGGAACATGCATCTGATTCGGAACCCTTCAACTGGTCTGTCAGTGACTACTTGGTCCGACACTCACTTGTGTTATGAGTGGGACTCTTGTGGAACTCACACCACTTTCATGTGTCCTTCTTCAACTTTGTGGTGTTGTTCTTTTCTTGTGGCTTCGACGGGTTGTCTTGGGTCACCCTGCCTTGGATTTGTCATTTGGTCTTTGGATTTTCAGATCCAAAGTCTCGCTTCTTTTGTTTCAACTTCTGCTCGATTTTGACAGCGTATCGGTACACTGTGTGAAGCGAGGAGATGTTCAAGAAATCCATCTCTTCCTGGATGTATCTGTGTAGGCAGCCACAGTAATTGAGTACCAAATGTAGCTCAGAGTCCTTGATACCCAATTGTGTGTGAGGGTTATAAAAAATGTTTGTGAACTCTGGCACATCTTGGTCCCTTCCCTGCCGCAACGTGGTCCACTTTATGTATTTGTCCTCATAGCTTTTGACATGGTAGTACTGCTTCTTGATGACATCTCGAAATGAATTCCATGTGGGTGCGGCTAAAAATAGTGAGATCATACTTTCATCCTTCTTCTCGCAGTAAGTTTCCCACCAGTCCTTGATGTGGGGGGTTGCTTTAAGAAGAGCGAAAATAATCTTTTCCCAACTAGAAAAATCATGAAAAAAAGAATACCCATCTAGCAGAACCATTTATCTACGATATTTGTGTCTATTTGACCCTTGAAGATGGGGATTTCAAAATTAACTTGTACCTTAAAGGGTGTGGCATTTCTAGAGTAGCTGTTGGAAGTCGATGCGTCACCTTTGGGTAGCCGCTGAAGGATCTGGGAAAATCTATCCATCATCACGTTCCTTTGTCACTCAAGGGCTTCTTCGAGCAAGATTTTGATAGGATCTCCTGCCCCCTTGTCTTTCTTTTCATCTGCCATGGGAAGCTGTAGGGATTTGCGAGGCTGGTCTTGCAAAGGTTCAACTAGTTCAAGCTCTTACTCCTTATATCTCGACCTCGTTGGGGACATGCAAAGAAAAACAGAGAAAAAGCAGACCGCTTTGATACCACTGATCCGGATTTAAACAAGAATGCAACAAATTACAGAGATAACCATAAACACAAAGATGCAATGGAAATAATACTTCATTTCATTAATGTAAAATACTAAAATATGCTTACAAACAGAAATGGAAATAAACCAACTAGGGCGATGGTAGCTTATCTCTGAGAAGAGATGCGACAGTTACATGCCTCTGAACTGTGTTACAATGAGGCTTGAAGGCCTATTTATTGTTGAGAAACAATGGAAAAACCTTAACATCCCAAAACCTAACCCTAGAAGATGAAATGCCAAATTGTGGGCCCTGTTTTGGGTAAGTTGGTACATCAACTTCCCGGGGTCGTAACTTTGGCACCCGATCTCCATTTGACACGTACAATAGCTCATTAGAAAGATTTAGGGCCTCAAAATGGCTCTGGAAGTCTAGGACCCAAAAAACTACTAAAAATAGTAAACTGTGCTACAATTAAGGAAAATTGAAAAGCTGAAAGAAACGATGGTGGGGTCCAAGTGGACTTGGTAGGTGGCCACCAATATCCACTTGGATCAAGAGATCTCATAGGATGCAAGATGATGCAGGTTAAACCTGCATATCTCCACAGTGTGCATATAGAATGCAAAATCTAGGTTGCCCCCGGAATTTTAACTCTCTGTTGAGTCAATCTTCATTACTTAGTGGTTTAAGGCCCCAACAATAAATCTCATGCGGAATGATTTCTTAACTAATCCACAGTATACCCTTAATCCATCCTTTCGATCGGGACTTTATACTCTCCCTTCATTAAACTTTTACTCAATCCTTAATGTTCGCACGTATATAACCAACCTCACTCTATCACTATGGTTATTCACAGACTTACCTATAAACCTCCTATTGGTGCTTTATTTCTATTATAATGTTTACATAATAGAAATATTCCACAACACACATAAACCATATCTTTTCGCCTTTTCCTCGATCTTTGCACATTACCCGATGCTTTCCTTTATCACACTCGTGGAGTTCAAAGGGCTCCATAGAACATGCATACATGATTACCGACTTGCGATATATGATTTCCCTTTTCCACCGTTGATTTCATTCCCCAGATCAACAATTGTCGCAATATCGCATCGCACTATCGTGTGACTTCATCGCCTCTCGCATGCGATGTGTGATAACACATACGGACTTCAAATAAAATGAAACTGTGCCTATAACCTTCTCAGGCCTGCTTGACCCAAGCCTTGTCGCTCAATCTCCACTGTTGATCTTGCCCTCAATCCGGCGGTTGATACTTCTCCGATCAACAGAGCTGCTCGGTGATCCAGCATCGTAGATCAAAACCCATTTGATCCGACGGTCCACAATGATATCGCATCAGACCACTTGCATGACACTTAACCGTCTTACGGAGCCGATAAGGATTATACAACCTTAATCTATAAATGTTTGGGTCAGCCCTTGCAATTAAAGTTTGATCTCTTTACAGCCCGATATCTATTGGATGACGGAATCAATCAAATCCTATGGTCTGTGGCCCTTCAATAGCACATAGGTTATCAACCTCTCAACTCCCATAGTTGTCTATGACGTCAGCATTTGGAAATAAGATCGACGGTCAGGGTTTATTGCGGCACTTCAACTAGGCTCAAGGACTTCCGCTCTCTCCTACTCCTGCTAGTCTTTTTCCACCATTTATATCCATTGATCTTACATGATTTGACGGTCCTCGTTCTTTTCTGTCGACCTTGCATTTTAGGCCCTTTCTTCAATGTTCTTCCATGCTATCAGTTTTCTTCAGGATTCTAGTCTTTCGCTCTTCTCCCACAACTTTCTCCTAAACTTAACTCCGCTCATGCTTTAGTGCTTCCTTCACCTTCACTGTAACGTTAAATCTTCCTTCCGTACTATCAATGTGTGTAAAAATATGTAACACCTCTCTGTTACTCTTCTTTTTGTTTTGCCTCCCTTCTAGATCTGCACCTGCAACCTATGTTACACAGAATAACTCAAGATCATATACAATATACATCTCAATTACTCAATACACACACATGAACTCAGAATCGAGTTGTCTATTTAATAAACATGTATTTACATAGGAACTCTTTCCTTGGCCTAATCTTCTGTATCAATGGCCTTTGTTCCTCTGCCCGTAGGCTTACAATCTAACTGACTCACTAACTACTTCTCTAACTATTGACTGCCTGACTTGCTCTTGCCTTTTAGGCTTACCATTATACAAAAAGGTTCTGTTGAACTAATTCTAGTTCAGATCCTTAATTTGCTGAACTAACTCCTGAAAATCTTGTGAATCCACTTTTAACTCCTACTTATCCCTAACAATCCTCTCTAGTTCCTCGAATCATGAGACCTATTAGAGTTACAATTGATTTCCAATGCTCTCATCATCACTAATCACTCATGTTCTCCTACATTCGAGAGAATTTACAAATATCCTCACACTTATCTAATTAATTCCTACTTTAACCACTCAAAACATTAATAATTACATACATAGGAATCCAACTTCCTTGAAAACACAAGATCCCTAAGTTAACTAGACTATGATGAAATTGTTGAACTAAATGCTACTACATCAGACTCCCAAAGTAGAAAGCATTCATGATCTCCTGATCACGTGTCTTCATATGTTGATAGGAAACCTCCAGGGTCCCAAACCTTAGTTTGTAATTGCCCAAATGCCTTGCACCTTTGCTGTTGTTGTAATTATGTTGTCTTCTGGTTTATCTTCCTCTCCTTGTTAATCAGGTTCAAGTTCTAATTGATCATACTTCCTGCTGCTATCAATCTCCTCCATATAGACTTCTTTATCATTAATTTCCATAAATCTTCAATCTCCATCTCTAGAATATCCTTGGGCTGGTCCATATTCTGCCATTTACTGCTACCTCTTTCTCTCTGCTTCACGTTGCCACTGTCCACTAACTCTTAAAACTTCTGTTTATTATCTTCTCTTTGAAGTTGTTGGATTTTTACTGCCACCCTTTCATCCTTACCCTCTTTCATGATTATCTCTTTCTGCATTGAATCCTAACTTTCCAGCATTTTTTCTAGTAATTGAACATCTCTGTTCCATGGATTAAACTTTTCCATAGAATCCTCTTCCACCGTCTTTACTTGGCTACTCATCTGTGCCAAATTTTCTCCAGCATCTGCAACTAAACCTGCACTCACAAAAAAATTATTAAAATAAAAAACATAAGGCCTCAGTGCCTCTTCTTCCTTTGGCAACACATCAGTATGCTGCTTTGATTTCTCCTCCTCTATCAGCACATCAGTATGCTGATTTGAATTCTCAAAAGAATTCATGAGACTGTCAGCTATTCTCTCGTCCACACCATCTGCTTCAATGGTTTCTTCCTGCTCTTTTCCACTGTAGTGAACTCCTTCCTCTGCAATCACATTGTCATACTCTGAATTTCCTAGGAAATACTCTAGAAATTCAAGTTCCCTGTGACACTTCACAAGTACTTCATCATCACTTATAATTCCTGCATTTATACTTAAATTATCAATTTGAAAATTACATAGTTCAACAGTCTCAACTGTTGCTTCACATATTAGTTCTTTAGACTGAATCTCATCTCCTTCTTTCAAAAAAAAAATCTCTCGTCTTGTAACAGCTTCAAACATCAAAGTTTTACTAAATTCTTTCTGTTGTTCCAAGTTCTCTACATGACTCATAAATATTTTGATGGTCTTCTCTTTAGCCTCTTCAAGCCCTCCACTTGGTTGCTTGATTAGCCTCTTTCAGAACAGAATTTAGATTTTGTCTATCTTCTTCCTCCTTCTTTACGACAATATCAACAAATTGTCTTTCTTCACATGCTTCACTTGCAAAAATACCCAAATTATCAGATTTAAAATCATGTGACCCTTCAGTCTCACTTGAATTTTCAGTCTTCAAGTCTTCGTCTTTACCCAGAACTTTACCTTGCTCTGGTTCACAAATGGACACTTCCATTTCCAATCAACCTCTCTAAGTTCTTCCACGAAGCTCTTCACTTGCCTCTATTGTAGCCTTCTCTGTAACTTATGCCACTTTACTGGCTTTTTTTTCAAGACCCAACCTAGTCTTTGGCTTTCCTTAAGTATCATCATTAATAGATTGAGTTGTTCTTTCATCTCTGCAATTTCCTTGTCAATTTCCTCTTGAATCATTCTCTTGCCATTTGTCTTGGCATTCTCCTTCTTCACTTTTCTTCTGTTGTGGTCTTCCTCAGAACCTCTGTTATCTCTATTATGACTATCAAGAGTCATCTTCTTCTCTATCTTCATGAGTTCCTCACTCACTTACTATGAGCTGCATTAAAGCCTTTGCAACAACAAGTCCCCCCTGCTACCGCTTGCCTCACCAATCTTTCCTCTGTACTTGGTCTTTTGGAAAGAACTTGGTTCCCTATTCTCTGGAACCTCTTTGAGCACTTCTCTTTTCTCCTTCTAGGCTTCAACTCATTTGCACCTTTTAAGAACACAACTGTCCTCTTGTACTTTAATCACAAATGGAATACTAGGTTTTGACCACCTCTTCTTTCACTCAAAAACTCTTACCAACTTTCTTCATCTCTTAGCAATTCTACCCACATCCTTTGTGGAATTGCCTTTGTGAGCTGCAACAATACCTCTGCAGTAACAAGTCTCCTTCTTGCTACATATGCTTCACTAAGCTTCTCTCCTCTAAGCTCAGTCTTTTAGCATTTCTCTGGTTCTTTCCTCTGGAACCAATTGAGCACTCCTTGCTCTAGGTTGTTGCAATCTTCTCACCTTCCTTTGCTGTCACTTGTGTATCAATGTTATTCAAACCAAAGATCATTCCCAAGCTTTCAAAAGCTTGCTGCTGCCAAATTCCTATGGCCACCTTAAAATGCTTCTGCTCAGCTTCCTTCTGAGAACACTCTTATCCTCTCTGTCCAACCTTCAGTTGGATTCTTTAGGTTCACTGCCACTTGTTTATCTAGTCTTCCATTCACTTTGTTTTTTAGAACACATACAACTTCCCTTGCATATCTGCATCTATCAATATTTACTCTATCTTAAACCAAACTCAAACCAGAGTTAAATAAAACAATACCTGCATGGCTTCACAAGCAGTCTCCATCCATTCTTCACATTTGAGTGAACCTCCACTTTCCTCAAGAAAACAAACATCACTGTGCTTTCCTTATGCTTCTACAATCTCTTCTTAAGAATATCACTTACTCCCATATTATGTCATGTCTTCTACTTATCAGATTCAAATAACTTGATCTCCTCTTTCTTTTGCAATCACACTTGTATTCTGCACAATTCTGCGTTAATTAAAAAGAGCTTTAACCTGCTCTGATACCACTTAACGCAGGTTAAACCTCCATATCCTCGCAGTGTGCATATAGAATGCAAAATTTGGGTTCTCCCAGGAATTTTAACTCTTTGTTCAGTCAATATTCATTACTTAATGGTTTAAGGCCCCATTAATAAATCTCATGCAGAATGATTTCTTAACTAATCCACAGTCTACCCTTAATCCATCCTTTCCATCGGGACTCTATACTCTCCCTTCATTAAACTTTTAATCAATCCTTAATGCCCACACATATATAACCAACCCCACTCTATAACTATGGTTATTCACGGACTTACCCATAAACCTCCTATCAGTGCTTTATTTCTATTATAATGTTTACATAATAGAAATATTCCACAACACACATAAACCATACCTTTTCTCCTTTTCCTCAGTCTTTGCTTATTACTCGATGCTTTCCTTTATCGCACTTGCAGAGTTCAAAGGGCTCGAAGAACATGCATACAGGATTACCGACTTGCGATATGCGATTTCCATTTTCCACCGTTCATTTCGTCAGCCAAATCAACGACTGTCGCAATATTGCATCGCACCATCATGTGACTTCATTGCCTCTCATATGCAGCGTGTGATAACACATCTGGACTTCAAATAAAATGAAACCGTGCCTATAACCTTCTCGGTTCCACTCGGCCCAAGCCTTGTCGCTCAATCTCCATCGTTGATCTTACCCTCAATCCGACGATTGATACTTCTCCAATCAACAGAGCTGCTCCATGATCCAGCACCGTAGATCAAAACCCATTTGATCTAAGAGTCCACAATGATATCGCATCGGACCACTTGCATGACACTTAACCACCTTATAGAGCTGATATGGATTATACAACCTTAATCTATAAATGTTCGGGTCTGCCCTTGCAGTTAAAGTTCGATCTCTTTACAGCCTGATATCTGTTGGATGACAGAATCAATCAAATCCTACAGTCTGTAGCCCTTCAACAACATGTAGGTTATCAAACTTTCAACTCCCGTAGTTGTCTGTGACGTAAGCATTGGAAATAAGATCAATGGTCAGGGTTTATTGCGACACTTCAACTAGGCTCAAGGACTTCTGCTCTCTCCTACTCAAGCTAGTCTTTTTCCACCATTTATATCTGTTGATATTACATGATCTGATAGTCCTTGTTCTTTTCTGCCGACCTTGTGTTTTAGGCCCTTTATTCAATGTTCTTCCATGCTATCGGTTTTATTCAGGGTTCTGGTCTTTTGTTGTTTTGCCACAACTTTCTCCTGAACTTAACTCCGCTCACACTTTAGTGCTTCCTTCACCTTCACTGTAATGTTAAAGCTTCCTTCTGTACTATCGATGCGTGTAAAAAGTCGTAACACCTCTCTGTTACTCTTCTCTGTGTTTTGCCTCCCTTTTGGATTTGCATTTGCAACCTATGTTACATAGAATAACTCAAGATCATATACAATATACATCTTAATTAATCAATACACACACATGAACTCAAAATCGAGTTGTCTATTTAATAAACATGTATTTACATAGAAACTCTTTCCTTGGCCTGATCTTCTATATCAGTGGCCTTTGTTCCTCTGCTCGTAGGCTTAAAACCTGATTGACTCCCTAACTACTTCTCTAACTGCTGACTGCCTGACTTGCTCTCACCTTTTAGGCTTACCTTTATACAAAAAGGTTATGTTGAACTAATTCTAGTTCAGATCCTTAATTTGCTGAACTAACTCCTGAAAATCTTCTAACTCCACTTTTAACTCCTACTTATCCCTAAGAATCCTCTCTACTTCCTCGAATCATGAGACCTATTAGAGGTACAATTGATTTCCAACTCTATCATCATCACTAATCAATCATGTTCTCCTACATTCGAGAGCATTTAAAAATATCCTCACACTTATCTAATTAATTCCTACTTTAACCACTCAAAACATTAATAATTACATACATAGGAATCCAACTTCCTTGAAAACACAAGACCCCTAAGTTAACTAGACTATGATGAAATTGTTGAACTAAATGCTCCTGCATCACAAGCTAAGGGAAAAAGCACCAGCAATGGAAGAATAAAAAATCAAACAGTATTGCAACAACTAAAACTAAGGACCCAAAAGGAGCAATAGTTAACATTCCATGAAGATGGGAAAGTAAACCATACCAAAAATCGAGATAGATAGGAAAAAACATTTTTTCCCTAAATATGTTTTCTATGAGGATTCAGAAATTGATATTCTGGATGTAGTAGCCTGCAAGCTTCCCAGTTTGTATTTTCTGGAGGATTTCTCCAACAAAATCCCCTTCATATCTGAAATAAATTAACACCATCCCCGTCGAAGTAATGTGCATGAAATTATCGAGCCACCCACCCAAATCAAAGCATTGTCTAATCTTCTGTGCTTGGGAGGTGAAGTAAATTGTCACACATGGAAAAATTAACATCTACAAGGGGCATTGTGCCACAGCCTCCCGCATAATCGTCAAGTGGGGTAGTGGAAACCAAACCCCCCCCCTTGACTAGCATGTGTCATATATACATATTTTTTTAAATAATTTATAATATATAGTTGACATTAAAATATTTTACATAACATGTGGATTGTGATATTTTATCTATGGACTACATTTCCCATATTAAAATCGTTTTTTTGTTATTAATATATTTTTAGTATATGTCAATATTAATTAATCCTGTATATGTCAATATTAATTAATCCTCATATAAAAATATTGTATTGATGACTCACATTGGATTTTTTATTATTATTATGAACCTTTTTAAATGTCACATATTAATTTTATATTAAGAATTGAATGAACTATATTGAGTCTGGGGCAATGACCTGGCCATTACTCACCAGAAATTTGTGGATGATGTCATGCTCTTTTGTTAGGTATCCCTAAGATAAGCGTGTCGAATAAAAGAAGTCCTTCTTATCTTCATGGAGGCTTCAGGGAAAATGATGAATAATGAAAAATCATGTATTTTATTTTTTAACACCCAGGGGAACGTTTGGACCTACCTTGTCAGGATCCTAGGGTTTGCCATTGGGAACCTCCCGTCTAAATATTTAGGAATGCCCATATCTGAAAAATCTTTGAAGACCCCTTTATGGCAATCAATTCTTCAAAAGATTCAAGGAAATCTTAGCAATTGGGCTTTCAGATTCCTTAACTTAGCAAGTAGGACAATCCTCCTCAAAGTCATGCTACAGTCTATCCCCATTTATCAACTATCTGGCATGGCCACCCCAAGAGGGGCTTGCTCCAAAATGGTTGAAATTTAAAAAAAAATTATTTTGGGCAGTACACAACAAGTCAGGAAATGGACCTTGGTATCTTGGCTGGGCCTAGTGAAGAATAAAATGGACGAGGGGCTAGGCCTCAGAGACCCCTACACTCTGAACCAAGTTATGGGAGAAAATTTATGGCGGAGATGGATAGGAGAAGGGATGGATCTTTGGAAAAGAATATGGACAAGAAAATATAACATTCCAGAAATAACTGAATATATTCTCTGATATAGGGACCCTCCTAAACGATCGGCGGTGTGGAACCTGGTAGCCCAAAACAAGAACCTCATTAACCAAAATGATTTCTGGGAAATTCCCAATGGTAAAACAAAAAGATTATGGCATGAATCCTGACAAAAAATAGAACGATTGATTGAAAGACAAGATCTGAAGAACATATTTATATATATCAGGGACAGGAACATCCACCTGGTTGAGCAATTCTGGAAAGAAGAACAAGGGGTGGGGGGTTGGAGACGATGGAAAAAGAAAGAAGATTTGCATTAGGCTTCAGAGACTGAGCAGTGGACTCAGTTAGATAAATAACTATGATCAAGAAAACTAATTGTCCTAAATGATTTAGATATTCTGAGATGGGGTCATACCACAAAAGGGACTTTACCATAAAATAAGCATATGATCTCCAAACAGAACAAGCCTAGGAAGGACAAAATATAATATGGAAAAAAATATAGAAGGGAGGATGGTGGCCAAAGGTAACACATTTATTATGGTTGGTTAGTAAAGGATGTATCCTAACATGGGATCAGCTCCAGAAAAGGGGATTTCATGGACCTTCCTTTTGCTGGCTTTGCCAACAGCATAGTGAAGATATGGAGCATATTCTTAACACGTGCCTGTTCGCTGAATAGAAATGGAGGCAGATGTAAGGATTTTTTGGAAGAATGGATCGGGATCACCATAGTATCAGGGAAACAATTATCCTTTGGAGAAGCCACATCTTCTCCAGCCCGGTGATAAACAGAGCTTGGGGACTGGCCTTAGGGCTAAACCTATGGGCCATTTGGAAGGAACATAATTGCTGAATCTTCAAGAACCAATCCTCAACTCAAGAATAAGTCTGGGAAGGAATAATTTAGAACATTAGGGAAACGATCTTAGCAAAGAAATGACACCAAGAGGATTGGCAGGTACCTGCCTAGGAAGCTCTAATTCTACAAAAACTCAACTTATCTCCGGAAATGATAGCTCCCAATACTTGGAAAAAATGCAGGGTGGGAATGACATCTCTGGATCATTTCACTGCCCTGGGAAGGATTTATAAAACTAAGTTTTGATGGGGCCTCAAAAGGTAACCCTGGACTGGCTAACCTAGGTGGCCTCTTTCGAGATTCCTAGGCCAACACTTGGCTAATATATGTTGATTCTTGTGGGTTCACTAGTAATAACGAAGCAGAATTTGTTGTTGCCAAGAAAGGCCTGCAAATAGCTATCTGCATGGGATACCAAAACTTAGTGGTTGAGGGAGACTCAATATTGGTCATCAACACGCTGACAAAACTGAACCATGGATCCAAATGGGATAAGCTCAGCCATAGTTGTAGAATAGCCAGACTAATCCAAGAAATCAGAGAGCTGATTCACAAGTTTGACTACATCATGGTTAATCACGTTAGGAGAGAAGGGAATAAAGGGGCATACTTCTTAGCTAATTGGGGTTGTAACCATCAAAATGACCCAATGAAAAAACTTTGGCCGGTTTAGCCCTGTGATGACACGTATCAGACTCTGGCTGAAATCCTGGTTCACGATCAGAGGCAAATCCTCCAATATGGCCCTCCAAGAGGGTAAGACCCTGATTGGGGTGCGTGCCGGTGGTTAGGAAATCGAATAGAGATTTAATGGATGGTACCTTCGAGTACAGCACCACCACCCCCCACACACTCGAGGAAATGGGTGCAGTGGCCCTTTGCATGATGGCATGCAGGGAAGGTGGGAAAGGTGGAAGTGAGAGTTATGTTGGTGAAGGCTTGAACAATAGTCAAGGGAGATAGTTGGGTGTTGTAGTTTGGATTGATCATGGATGGGGAGGCTGGTGCAATGGATGGGTTCTGCGACGCCATCCACAACACCAAGCACATCGTCTGCTTGTAGGAGTTAGCGGGGATGTACTCCGGTATCTCTCAACCTTTACAATGCTAACATATTCTAGTTTTCGCTTGAGGGAGAGGGGGAGTATTATGGGTGAAAATTGTGAAAGTGAGTAGCGCTGCAGGAATTGGGGGTGGAGGTTGGTGGAATTTTTCAAGTCTTGCGTATGTCCCTTGCATCTGCTTGGTATTGTATCCATTTCCATTAGCTTCGAAATTCTTCTATCTCACATGGGAACCCTGGGGATTCTGGACAGAGGTCCGAGTGGGGTAGCTCGTAGGGGTCCCGCAGGTATAGGTAGAGAGATAGACCCAGGGGTTAGAGTTTTCCAATCCACTCGTAGTCTTGGAGAAGGCCCCTATTGTAGATGCATGTGTAACTGCGGGGAGATAGGTAGAAACCTCAGCAGAAGGGGAAAGGCTGAGAATTATGGGCGGGAAGTTTGTTAAGGGAATGGAGATGGCTATAATAGGAAAATAGGCGATGACAACATCATGGGGTTCAAGGATGAGGGGATGACTGGGTTGGGATTTTTTATTGTGTCCTAGGTAGAGAGGAAAGGGTATGCATACCTTGGTTGGTTGAACGAGGGCATGTGGTAGTGCTCACCAACCTATAATTAGGGAGTGGAATCTAACCTGCTTGAGGCTGAGAGGAGGTGCTTATGGCAATGAGGTACCACTGGGGATGGTAGTGGGTCGGCCCCCTCTAGGGAATTGACCTATGACCATGAAGGCCCTAACATTGCAATTGATGGGGAAGGGGAGGAACAAGGCGAGTTGGCAAGTTGTAATAGTACCACTCGAGTGTAAGACTATTGTTTATTCTATTTAACTGTTTTCGGCAAATGAATTGTTCCAATGAACAAGACTGGGACAATGCAACTATGGCTCATCTTGCAAAAAGTCATGGCTGTGGAAGACGAGCCCAAGCAACCATAAGGGACATAGACCCGGGCACGTCTGAGGCACACAAGAGTAGGAAATTTGTGGAAAGACTTATCAGTGAGGTGACTGAGACATACCGAGAGGGCACAAATGAAGGTATCCACAAAATTCTAGAGCAATGGGAAGATGAAGTTAAACAGGAAAGTGAGATGGACACAGAAATGAAGGACTGTAGGACCCTTTTGCTGGACCTCGGAAACACTAGAGGCATGATCACTCAATACAAACATACCCTATACTTGTATTGCGTAATGAAAAGCTTGTTGGGCAAGGCTATGGAGCATATTTCGGTGGGCATGGTTGTCACTGTTCAAGGCATGCCAAATTATAAACAAGAATTTCAGAAGGTGCAGTTTCAACTACACAAGCATGATTTTAGACTTGGCAGAATCGAGAGGCACATCCCATGTCTCCTGGAACCGAACGAGCTACCGGGATCGAATGCCAAAGACCCAGTGCTAGTGGAATCGGCTTGAGCTAATCAAAATGACTAGACAATCTCTCTTGTTATTTTTGTTTATATATGCAGATAGATTTTACATTTCATTATGCAAGCATAAGTATAGGTAGATATCTAGAGTATGGACATGAATCTAAGACTCATATAGCTTGGATAGAAATATTGAAACTCTTTTGTTACTAGATGGCATACAATGTGGATAGGTGGCCAACAAACTTGGTTTCCCATTGGGCAAGTTGAGGCTACCTAGCCAATCTATGTGGTGTAAATTTTCTTTATAAACTAATGAAAAAGGAGGATCTACCAAGTTTAACAAAAAAGGGACAATTTTATCTAGATCTATGTTAATTTTAGATTTATAAGTATATAGATGGATTAATCCCTTATAATATAATATTGTCTTAAGTACAAAAATTAGAGAAAACATTCGCGCTTCTAAACCTTGATCCCTATCATCGTTTATAGATTTGGATTTGAAATGAATTTGAACTCATTATTATTATAGTTTACTTAACCTTATTAATAAAGTTTACTTATCGCTATCCTTATATTAAGGATATTAATACATGTTTCATATAATTAAATTAAAAGGTATTTTATTATAATAATAATAATTATAATAATATCTATTAATAAAATTAAAAGTAATAATAAAAATAATAAACTGGTTGAATTTAATTTATTATATTAAATTTTGTTTTTATAAATAAAATTATTATAAAATTTTGGGAAATTTTTCATAAAATGTATATCACATTTAAAAACAAAAATTGTAAATAATGATGGTTTATATTTTTAATCCAGATATTTTAGAACTTCATGTTTAAATTTAATTAATAATTATATAAAAACTTAATACTTATAATAAACTCTATCTCTTATAGTATTCTTTTGGTTTTATGTTATTAGTGTTATTATTTATTTCCATCATATACCCTATATTTTCTCAAACCGACCAACAACTATGATTTCCATTATCACATAGTGAGGCTTGTTAGTTTTGGTTATCAATAATGTAATTTGTTTTTGTACTCATTATTGTTTAAAAAATATGTTGGAAGTAGTCTCACTATTTAACATTTTTTTCCTTTTGTTTATTAAAACCCTAGTAATACATATAACTATATACATAGATTGTATAATATTATTATTTGAAATGATATATATATATATATATATATATATATATATATATATATATATATATATATATATATATATATATATATATATCATTTCAAATAATAATATTATACAATCTATGTATATAGTTATATGTATTACTAGGGTTTTAATAAACAAAAGGAAAAAAATGTAAAATAGTGAGACTACTTCCAACATATTTTTTAAACAATAATGAGTACATTCCACTAGGTACAATTTCCACTAATATTTCATAAATGCCACAAGGGCCAACATATCTCTAGAGACTTGAACCTACGCTACTTGGGAAACAAATTGTAAACCATACCACTTGAGCTAAGTTCCTTTGACAAGGCTACTTCCAACATTTTAACCATAAAAAAATGTATTTATTTATTTTGTGGGTAAATTTTATTAATAGGAAAACTGAGGGCTACATATTATATTACAAAATTCAAGCCAATCTCTCATTAGGGATACTAGACCAAAGCAAAAAATCGACACTTGAGAACAACAAAACTAAAATAGCTACTCTAATATGAAGGACAAGTTGGAAAAATACAAAGAAGACAATAACTAGATGATTAAAAAAATGTGAACCATCATGTTGTGAGTTCTAAATCTGATCTTGGTATTGGGATAGGAGTTGTCAAGTTGGTTGAGTGTTGCTCGACTGCAGGGGAAGGCAAAGGTGTTACTCAATCCACTCCATTATTTTGTCCATCTTATGGAGATGATTGTGTATATGATTGAGGGAATATGGGATATTCAAACGTGATCTATGGCAATTAAGGATGTTCCTACCCATGAGGAATTTCATTTTCCTGTATATATTGATAGGCTGCATATAATAGTTGTATCTTCCCTATGTGTTGCCAATGTATGGAACCTAATCAAACCATTCGACAAGGACTTATGTGTTAGAAAGAGAGGACCCGTGAGAGGAGGTTTCCACCTCCATGTTTATGAACTCATTGTGAACATGTAGAGGTTTAAGTTCCCTAAACCAATAAGAGGATGCTAGAATTCTACAATGTATGCATGTTCTTCCATGGTAAATTTTCTCCTAGTATGAGGAAACCCCTCGTCTAACTCTACCTCATTGCCACAACATGGGGGATATGTTTGGCTTGACCTGTGTTGATTAGTGGTAAAAGATAGATCCAATGTACCTTGAGAGGTTGAAACAAGGCAATAAAAACAAGAACCAGATTCCACTAGTATAATGCCTATAGGAGATACTGGAGCTAGCTAACATATTGAAGATGAAAATCTTGGTACCTAAATGCATGAGACCGCATGCCCATCCAATACTTTAATGTTTTCCTAAACTACAAGAGGAGGATAGGACCAAGGTAGAAGGGAAATAAAAGGAATGATCTCTCTACCTAAAATTTGAAAGAAAGGCTTGAATTGTTTCTAGACCTATAGACTCTCCCTTCATTTTTACACCAACTGGGCACTGAAATGCCAGTCCTGAAATCAAGAAAAGACATAGAAATCTATGCAACTAGCTCAAAACAGAGGGTGGAAGATTTTACCTCAAGAGGCCATGTAGATGGAAGGGAGGAAGAAATACACAAAATTAACCAATATAAAAATGAGCCTATAGGAGAAATGCAAAGAGTAGAGACATGGGTTTAGGATAACAGAGAGCTTTGACTTCCATGAAAAATCTAGAGAAACATATACGAATTAGCATCAACCCATATTATCCACCAAAATTTAGTGCACCATTGAGGCACCCAATACCCAACTTGAGACCTTTATCGAGTATGCAACAATGAAAGAATTGGAGAAGACCCCGCATCGTCGAAAATACACTAAAATATCTCCCCCCAAGAGAGATCTCTTAGGATGCAAGCTGACACTGGTTAAACCTGCATATCCCCATAGTGTTCATATAGAATGAAAAATCTAGGTTGCCCCAAGAATTTTAACTCTCTGATGAGTCAATGTTCATTACTTAGTGGTTTAAGGCCCCATCAATAAATCTCATGCGAAATGATTTCGTAACTAATTCACAGTCTATCCTTAATCCATCCTTTCCATCGGGACTCTATACTCTCCCTTCATTAAACTTTTAATCAATCCTTAATGTCTGCACGCATATAACCAACCCCACTCTATCACTATGGTCATTCACAGACTTACCCATAAGCCTCCTATCGATGCTTTATTTCTATTATAACGTTTACATAATAGAAATATTCCACAACACACATAAACCATACCTTTTTGCCTTTTCCTGGGTCTTTCCACATTACCTTATGCTTTCCTTTATCGCACTCACAAAGTTCAAAAGGATCCATAGAACATTCATACAGGATTACCGAATTGCGATATGTGATTTCCCTTTTCCACTGTTGATTTCGTCCGCCAGATCAACGACTGTCGCAATATCGAATCGCACCATCATGTGACTTCATCACCTCTCACATGCGATGTGTGATAAAACATCCAGACTTCAAATAAAATGAAACCGCACCTATAACCTTCTCGGGTCCGCTCAGCCCAAGCCTTGTCACTCAATCTCCATCATTGATCTTACCCTCAATCTGGCAGTTGATACTTCTCCGATCAATAAAGATGCTCGGTGATCCAGCACCGTAGATCAAAACCCATTTGATATGACAGTCCATAATGATATTGTATCGGACCACTTGCACAACACTTGACCGCCTTACGGAGCCGATAAGGATTATACAACCTTAATCTATAAATGTTCGGGTCCATCCTTGCAGTTAAATTTCAATCTCTTTACGGCCCAATATCCATTGGATGACGGAATCAATCAAATCCTACAGTCTGCGGCCCTTCAACAGCACGTAGGTTATCAACCTCTCAACTCCCGTAGTTGTCTATGATGTAAGCATTTGGAAATAAGATCGACGGTCAGGGTTTATTGCGACACTTCAACCAGGCTCAAGGACTTCTGCTCTCTCCTACTCCCGCTAGTCTTTTTCCACCATTTATATCCGTTGATCCTGCATGATCTGACGGTCCTCATTCTTTTCTGCTGATCTTGCCTTTTAGGCCCTTTCTTCAATGTTCTTCCATGTTATCAGTTTTCTTCAGGATTCTGGTCTTTCGTTGTTCTGCCACAACTTTCTCCTGAACTTAACTCCACTCATGCTTTAGTGCTTCCTTCACCTTCACTATAATTTTAAAGCTTCCTTCCGTACTATCGATGCATGTAAAAAGTCGTAACACCTCTTTGTTACTCTTCTCTGTGTTTCACCTCCCTTCTGGATCTGCACCTGCAACCTATGTTACACAGAATAACTCAAGATCATATATAATATACATCTCAATTACTCAATACACACACATGAACTTAGAATCGAGTTGTCTATTTAATAAACATGTATTTACACAGGAACTCTTTCCTTGGCCTGATCTTCTATATCAGTGGCCTTTGTTCCTTTGCCCGTAGGCTTACAATCTAACTGATTCACTAACTACTTCTCTAACTAGAACTGCGTAATTTGCTCTCACCTTTTAGGCTTACCTTTATACAAAAAGGTTATGTTGAACTAATTCTAGTTCAGAACCTTAATTTTCTTAACTAACTCTTGACAAACTTCTAAATCCACTTTTAACTCCTACTTATCCCTAAGAATCCTCTCTAGTTCCTTGAATCATGAGACCTATTAGAGTTACAATTGATTTCTAACTCTCTCATAATCATTAATCACTCATGTTCTCCTACATTTGAGAGCATTTACAAATATCCTCACACTTATCTAATTAATTCCTACTTTAACCACTCAAAACATTAATAATTACATACATAGGAATCCAACTTCCTTGAAAACACAAGACCCCTAAGTTAACTAGACTATGATGAAATTTTTGAACTAAATGCTCCTGCATCAAACTCCCAAAGTAGAAAACATTCATGATCTCCTGATCATGTGTCTTCATATGTTGATAGGAAACCTGCAGGGTCCCAAACCTTAGTTTGTAACTGCCCAAATTCCTTGCACCTTTGCTGCTGCTGTAATTTTGTTATCTTCTAGTTTATCTTCCTATCCTTCTCAATCAGGTGCAAGTTTTGATTGATCATACTTCTTGTTATTATCAATCTCCTCCATATATACTACTTTATCATTAATTTTCATAACTCTTCAATCTCCATCTCTAGCATATCCTTGGGCTAGTCCATATTCTACCATTTATTGCTACCTCTTTCTCTCTGCTTCAGGTTATTGCTGCTTTCCACTAACTCTTCAAACTACTGTTTATTATCTTCTCTCTACCTCTTTCTCTCTGCTTCAGGTTATTGCTGCTTTCCGCTAACTCTTAAAACTACTGTTTATTATCTTCTCTTTGAAGTTTTCAGATTCTTACTACCACCCTTTCATTCTTACCCTCTTTCATGATTATCTCTTTCTGCATTGAATCTTGAATTTCCAGCATTCTTTCCAGTAATTGAACATCTCTGTTCCATGGATTAAACTTTTCCATAGAATCCTCTTCCACCGTCTTTACTTGGCTGCTCATTTGTGCCAAATTTTCTCCAGCATTTGCAACTAAACTTACACTCACAAAACAATTATTAAAATAAAAAAACATAAGGCCTTAGTGCCTCTTCTTCCTTTGACAACACATCAGTATGTTGATTTGAATTCTCAAAAGAATTCATGAGACTATTAGCTATTCTCTCATCCACACCATCTGCTTCAATGGTTTCTTCCTACTCTTGTCCACTGTAGTGAACTCCTTCCTCTGCAATCCCATTGTCATACTTTGAATTTCCCAGCAAATACTCCAACAATTCAAGTTCCCTGTGACACTTCACAAGTACTTCATCATCACTTATAATTCCTGCATTTACACTTAAATTATCAATTTAAAAATTACAGAGTTCAACAGTCTCAACTGTTGGTTCACATATCAGTTCTTTAGACTGACTCTCATCTCCTTCTTTCACAAGAAATTATTCTTTTCTTGTAACAGCTTCAAACATCAATGTTTTACTAAAGTCTTTCTGCTATTCCAAGTCCTCTACATGACTCATAAATATTTTGATGGTCTTCTCTTTAGCCTCTTCAAGCCCTCCACTTGGTTGCTTGATATCCTTCTCCACTTCTTCTTTCTTTTGGCCATCATCATGAGTCAAACTTCCTCTGCTTCTAGTCCTTGCAATATACTGAAAAGTAAAACTTTTCCTCAACTGTGTACAGGCATTTACATGAGACCTATCTATCTCATCTTCTTTCAGAACAGAATTTAGATTCTGCCTGTCTTCTTCCTCCTTCTTTACGACAATATCAGCAAATTGTCTTTCTTCACATGTTTCACCTACAAACATACCCAAATTATCAGATTTAAAATCATGTGACCCTTCGGTCTCACTTGAAGTTTCAGTCTTCAAGTCTTCGTCTTTACCCAGAACTTCACCTTTCTCTGGTTCACAAATGGACACTTCCATTTCCAACTTAGCCTCTTTGAGTTCTTCAGCTAGACTCTTCACTTGCCTCCACCGTAGCCTTCTCTGTAATTTATGCCACTTCACTGACTTCTTCTTCAAGACCCAACCTAGTCTTTGGCTTTTCTTAAGTATCATCATTAATACATTGAGTTGTTCTTTCATCTCTACAATTTCCTTGTCAAATTCCTCTTTACTCATTCTCTTGCCATTTGTCTTGTCATTCTCCTTCTTCTCTTTTCTTCTGCTGTGGTCTTCCTCAGAACCTCTGTTATCTCTGTTATGACTCTCAGTATTCATCTTCTTCTCTATCTTCATGAGTTCCTCACTCACATACTATGAGCTGCATTAAAGCCTTTGCAACAACAAGTCCTCCCTGCTGCCACTTACCTTACCAAGCTTTCCTTTGTACTTGTTATTTTGGAAAGCACTTGGTTCCCTACACTCTGGAACCTCTTAGAGCACTTCTCTCTGCTCCTTCTAGGATTCAACTCATCTGCACCTTTTAAGAACACAACTGTCCTCTTGTACTTTAACCACAAATGAAATACTAGGTTCTGACCACCTCTTCTTTCACTCAGAAACTCTTACTAGCTTTCTTCATCCCTTAGCAATTCTACCCGCATCCTTTGTGGAATTTCCTTTGTGAGCTGCAACAATACCTCTGTAATAACAAGTCTCCTTCTTGCTACATATGCTTCACTAAGCTTATCTCTAAGCTTATTCTTTTAGCATTTCTCTGGTTCTTTCCTCTAGAACCAATTGAGCACTCCTTGTTCTAGGTTGTTGCAATCTTCTCACCTTCCTTTATTGTCACCTATGTATCAATGTTATTCAAACCAAAGATCATTTCCAAGCTTTCAAAAGCTTGCTGCTGCCAAATTCCTATGTCCACCTTAAAATGCTTCTGCTCAACTTCCTTCTGAGAGCACTCTTATCCTCTCTGTCCAACCTTTAGTTGGATTCGTCAAGTTCGCTGCCACTTGTTTATCTAGTCTTCCATTCACTTTGTTCTTTAGAACACATACGACTTCCCTGGTCTATCTGCTTCTATCAATCTTTACTCTATCTTAAGCCTGCAAAACTCAAACCAAAGTTAAATAAAACAATACCTGCATGGCTTCACAAGCAATCTCCATCCATTCTTCACATTTGAGTGAACCTCCACTTTCCTTAAGAAAACAAACATCATTGTGCTTTCCTTATGCTTCTGCAATCTCTTCTTAAGAATATCACTTACTCCCATCTTATGTCATGTCTTCTACTTATCATATTCAAATAACTTGATCTCCTCTTTCTCTTGCAATCACATTTGTATTCTACACAATTTTGCTTTAATTAAAATGAGCTTTAACCTACTCTGATACCACTCGACGCAGGTTAAACCTACATATCCCCACAATGTGCACATAGAATGAAAAATCTGGGTTGTCCCAGGAATTTTAACTCTTTGTTGAGTCAATCTTCATTACTTAGTGGTTTAAGGCCCCATCAATAAATCTCACGCAGAATGATTTCTTAACTAATCCACAGTCTACCCTTAATCCATCCTTTCCATCGGGACTCTATACTCTCCCTTCATTAAACTTTTAAACAATCCTTAATGTCCGCACGTATATAACCAACCCCACTCTATCACTATGGTTATTCATGGACTTACCCATAAACCTCCTATTGGCACTTTATTTCTATTATAATGTTTACATAATAGAAATATTCCACAACACACATAAACCATAACTTTTTGCCTTTCCCTCGGTCTTTGCACATTACCTGATGCTTTCCTTTATTGCACTCACAGAGTTCAAAGGGCTCCATAGAACATGCATAAAGGATTACCGACTTATGATATGTGATTCTCTTTTCCACTGTTGATTTCGTCTGCCAGATCAACGGCTGTCGCAATATCGCAACGCACCATCATGTGACTTCATCGCCTCTCGCATGCGATGTGCGATCAAACATCTAGACTTCAAACAAAATGAAACCATGCCTATAAACTTCTCGGGTCCGCTTGGCCCAAGCCTTGTTGCTCAATCTCCACCGTTGATCTTACCCTCAATCTGGCGGTTGATACTTCTTTGATCAACAAAGCTGATCGATGCTCCAACGCTATAGATCAAAACCCATTTGATCCGACAGTCCATAATGATATTGCATCGAACCACTTGCACGATATTTAAACGCCTTACGAAGCCGATAAGGATTATACAACCTTAATCTATAAATGTTTGGGTCCGCCCTTGCAGTTAAATTTCGATCTCTTTATGGCCCGATATACATTGGATGATGGAATCAATCAAATCCTACGGTTTGCGGCCCTTCAACAACACGCAGGTTATCAACCTCTCAACTCCCGTAGTTGTATATGACATTTAAGCAATTTGAAATAAGATCGACGGTCAAGGTTTATTGCGGCACTTCAACCAGGCTCAAGGACTTCTGCTCTTTCCTACTCCCGCTAGTCTTTTTCCACCATTTATATCCATTGATCTTACATGATCTAATGGTCCTCATTCTTTTCTGCCGACCTTGCATTTTAGGCCCTTTCTTCAATGTTCTTCCATGTTATCGATTTTCTTCAGGATTCTAGTCTTTCCCTATTCTGCCACAACTTTCTTTTGAACTTAACTCCGCTCATGCTTTAGTGCTTCCTTCACCTTCACTGTAACGTTAAGGCTTCCTTTCGTACTATCAATGCGTGTAAAAAGCCGTAACACGTCTCTGTTACTCTTCTCTGTGTTTCACCTCCCTTCTGGATCTGCACCTGCAACCTATGTTACACAGAATAACTCAAGATCATATACAATATACATCTCAATTACTCAATACACACACATGAACTCAGAATCGAGTTGTCTATTTAATAAACATGTATTTACACATGAACTCTTTCCTTGGCCTGATCTTCTGTATCAATGGCCTTTGTTCCTCTACCCGTAGGCTTACAATCTGACTGACTCACTAACTACTTCTCTAACTACTGACTACCTGACTTGCTCTCGCCTTTTAGGCTTACCTTTATACAAAAAGGTTCTGTTGAACTAATTCTAGTTCAGATCCTTAATTTGCTGAACTAACTCCTGAAAATCTTCTAAATCCACTTTTAACTCCTACTTATCCCTAAGAATCCTCTCTAGTTCCTCGAATCATGAGACCTATTAGAGTTACAATTGATTTCCAACTCTCTCATCATCATTAATCACTCATGTTCTCCTACATTCGAGAGCATTTACAAATATCCTCACACTTATCTAATTAATTCCTACTTTAACCACTCAAAACATTAATAATTACATACATAGGAATCCAACTTCCTTGAAAACACAAGACCCCTAAGTTAACTAGACTATGATGAAATTGTTGAATTGAATTCTCCCGCATCACAAGCTAAGGGAAAAAGCACCAGCAATGGAAGAATAAAAAAAGAAACAGTATTGCAACAACTAAAACTGAGGACCCAAAAGGAGCAATAGTTAACATTCCATGAAGATGGGAAAGTAAACCATACCAAAAGTCAAGATAGATAGGAAAAAACCTTTTTTTCCCAAATATGTTTTCTATGAGTATTTTGAAACTGATATTCTGGATGTAGTAGCCTGCAAGCTTTCCAGTTTGTCTTGTCTGGAGGATTTCTCTAGCAAAATGTAGGTTTTAACCCTGTACAGAAATTACCTGCATATGAATTTTAAAACACAGAAAATAAACAATGTGAGAGCATAACACATAAAACACATATACACAGAGATTTTCCCTTGGATCCCAAAACTGGGACTACTAGCTTGATTTTTCATTATGTTCCTTTCAATGTTATAACACATATTTATACATGACGAAGCATCCAATACCATGGACCGAAAACCATCGTATCCAAAAAGCATGTGCGAAAATCATGCACAAAACCATAGGTGGGTCCGCCCAACCTAACATAGGGTCCAAAACCAAAATTTTCCGGGGCGCTGCCCCAGACCCCATAAAGTAGGGTTACAGGTACACCTCAAACCCCTTGTGACCCCCCCCCCCCCCCAAACCAGCTACACAATCGGCGCAACGAAGGGGGCTCTGCCCCCACTCTAACCCCCGGTTAATTACGCGGGCTAGTTGTGGAAATAATATAACACAACCCAACATTATCCCACTTGTTGTTTTCTTTCCACAGGGGGCCACAAGAGAGCTTAGTCATTTTTCCAGCCCTGAAATGCCCATTGTCTCTCTAAACCAAGAGAACTTCTCAGAGCTCATAGATTTTGTCAATGCATCTGCTGTATTCTTCAAAGTATCCACCATTATATACAACACCTTTTTGTCTTCTATCATATCCCTCACAAAGTGATACTGAACATCAATGTGCTTTGTCTTTGAATGATATGCGGGGTTCTTTGCAAGGAAAATTGCATTTTGGCTGTCACAGTCTATCCTTATAGCTCCCTGTACTAACCCCATACTCGAACACAATCTCCGCAACCAAACTATTTCCTTGCTTGCATGAATGGTTGCCATGTATTCTGCCTCTGTAGTTGATAATGCCACTACAGATTGTTTCTTACTCATCCAACTGACTGCACCTCCAAATAGGTTAAACACATACCCACTTGTAGATTTTCTCTGATTCAGATCTCTAGCCTAGTTTGCATCAACAAAGCCACAAATATCCAACATTCTGTCCAATCCTGATCTTCCTTGGTAGCACAAACCATAATCACTAGTGCCATGAAAATACCTGAAAACCCGCTTCACTGTTGTCCAGTGCTCCTTCCCTGGTTTTGACATAAACCTGCTCAATACTCCCACTGCATGTGAAATGTCTGGTCTAGTATAAACCATTGCATACATCAGGCTACCGACTGCATTTGCATATGGAACACATGACATGTCCTCTTCCTCTTCTTGTGTCTTGGGACACTGTTCAGCAGATAACCTCACACCTACATGAATAGGAACCTTCACTATCTTGCATATTAAACCTTTGTAGTATTGTCTCGACATACTTCCTCTGGTTTAACCAGAGCTTCCTATTTGCTCGATCTCTTTTAATTTCCATGCCCAAAATATAGTTTGCAGCACCAAGATTTTTCATGTCAAATTTGGAGGACAATTGGGTCTTCAAATTCTGGATAATTTCTTTGTCATTTCCAACCAGCAACATATCATCCACATACAAGACCAGATAAATAACACGATCACCAACTAATTTAAAATACACACAATGATCTGCTTTGCTTCTGGTGAAGCCAAGTCCCCGTATAAATGTATCAAATTTATGATACCACATCCTTGGTGACTGTTTTAACCCATACAAAGACTTCTTTAACTTGCATACTAGTTCTTTCTTACCCTTCACCGCAAATCCTTCAGGTTGCTTCATGTATATTTCCTCGTCTAGATCCCCATGAAGAAATGATGTCTTCACATCCATCTGTTCTACCTCAAAATCAAATGCAGCAGCAATAGATAAAAGTAATCTAATAGAAGTTACTTTGGCAACAGGAGAAAAAATATCACCAAAATCAATTCCCAGCACCTGGGAATAACCTTTTGCTACCAACTAAGCTTTGTATTTCTCCACCTTTCCTTCTTCATTTGTCTTCTTCTTGAACACCCATTTGCTACCAATGTGTTTCCTTCCAGCCGACAACTCCACCAGATCCCAAGCCTCATTTTTGTGCAAAGATGCCATTTCATCAACCATGGCCTCTTTCTAGAGTTTGCCATCCTCTGAATCTACTGCTTCCTTCACAGTTCTGGGATCATTGTCAGTAATAGATAAAGCAAAATTTGAACAGAAAGCAGATGGACTATACCTTTCTGGCTGTCTTCTTTCTCGAACTGATCTTCTCACACCCGGAGTTTGTGGCTCTTCATCTTCTGATTCCTCCTCTGTTGTAGAGTCTAATTCCTCCTCCTTAAGCTCAAACTCTATCTTCTAAGGTTCCTTTGGTTGGACTTCATGTTTAATAACATCTTTTACTTCTCTAAACACCACATTTCAACTGTACACAACCTTCCATGTGACTGGGTTCCAAAGCTTATAACCCTTTAAACCATCCTTATACCCAATAAAGATGCACTTTCAGATTTACTATCCAACTTGGTTTGTTTCTCCTTTGGAACATGTACATATGCATTACATCCAAATACCCTCAGATGTGAAAGAGAGGGTTTCTTACTAGTCCATACCTCTTGTGGAGTCTTATCCTCCAACGTTGATGAAGGTGACTTGTTGACCAGGTAACATGCAGTATCCACCACCTCTGCCCAGAATTCCTATCCTAACCCAGCACCACTGAGCATGCTTCTTGCCCTTTCCATCAACGTCTTATTCATTCTTTCTGCAGCTCCATTTTGTTGAGGTGTATATGGAGTAGTCTTCTGTCGTGCTATACCACACTTCTTACAGAATTCTTCAAATTCCTTGCTGCAAAACTCTCCACCATTATCTGTCCTCAACACCTTTATCTTCTTCTCTATCTGGTTTTCCACCAGAGCCTTAAATTCTTTAAACTTGTCAAAGAATTCAGATTTCTTCTTAAGGAAATATATCCATGTATTCCTTGAGAAGTCATCTATAAATGATACATAGTACACATACTTACCCAGTGATGGAACCTTCACAGGTCCAAACACATCACTGTGCACAAGCTCTAATATATTTTTCACCCTCTTACCACCAAAGGGGAAACTCACCCAATTCTGCTTCCCATATACACAATTTTCACAGAAATCAAAATCTAGAGAGCTATTACTCATACCTTCTACCATACCTTTACCATGAAGTATTCGAAGGCCCTTCTCTTCAATATGTCCAAGCCTTTGATGCCACAACATGGTCTTCTCTCCAGAGACCACTAGATTTTCTGCTCCACTTTCAGGAACCACAGAATTGTTGCACCCATCAACAACTGTGCTACCTTGCAGCTTGTACAGAGTTCCAATCCGAACTCCCTGCATCAATACCAGTGCTCCCTGAACCATCTTGCAAGTATCCTTCTCAAACACTGTTCTTACACCTGCATCATCTAGCTTGCTAACAAAAATCAAATTTCTCACTAATGCAGGACTATGCAGAACACCTGGAAGTGTTCTAACCCTTCCACCTTGTAGCTTCAACTTTACTTTTCCATGACCAATGATTCTAGCCTTTCTGTCATCCCCCAAGAAGATATCACCACCATCATATTTCTCATACTCGCAGAACCACTCTCTATGGGGAGTGAAGTGAAAGGATGCACCTGAGTCAATCAACCATGCCTCATGATCTACATGTGTACTTGAAGAAGCCAAGTACACATCCCCACCTTCATCTAAGCTGGTTTTCACCTCTGCAGAAGGAGCATCATTAGATCCCTTTCCTTTATCAAGAGCTTTAGATTTACAGTCCCTTTTGTAGTGCCCTTCCTTTCCGCATTTCCAGCACACCACCTTTACAGGTTTTCCTGGAGATTTAGATCTCCCTCTAGATTTAGTTCTCCCACTCGATGACTTATTTTTGTTTCTGTTCTAGGACCGTTCTCGTATAGACAAGGCATCACCATTCTGGGTCTCCATATTTTTCTGTCTCATCTCCTCCATCAGCAAGGATGAGAGTATTTCATCAAATTGTAAGGCAGTTGCATTGCTACCTATTGCAATAACTAGACTGTCCCACGAATTTGGTAGAGAACACAACAAACTGATGCATTTATCTTCATCTAAAATTTTAATATCAATAGATGCTAACTGACTTACCACAATATTAAATGCGTTCAGATGCTCTGTCACCGAGTCTCCATCTTTCATTCTCAGGTTATACAACTTTTTTCGCAGGAACAATTTATTCACCAGAGACTTAGAGTGGTACAAAGTCCCTAACTTGTCCCACAAAGCCTTTGTTGTAGCTTCTCCTGATACATTCAGCAACACTGAATCTGAGACACACAATTGTATTGTGCTCTTTGCCTTCCGATCCAACTTCTTCCATTCTTCATCGGATACTCTCGTTGGTTTAGCATTCGGATCTACTATGATCCACTGATCTTTATCCACCAACAGATCCTCCATCTTGAGTTTTCACAACTCAAAACTCTGACCATTAAATTTCTCGATCTCTATCTTTCCACTGCTTGCCATATTCTTTCACCACCAGAATCGACCTCGCAGATCTCCCACTGAACAGGGTTTACCATAGGCCCAAGCGAAACCCCTTGAAGCCAAAACAACTCTGATACCAAATGTAGGTTTTAACCCTGTACAGAAGTTACCTGCATACGAATTCTAAAACACAGAAAATAAACAATGCAAGAGCATAAAACATAAAACTCATATACACAGAGATTTCCCTTGGATCCCAAAACCGGGACTACTAACTTGATTATCATTATGTTCCTTTCAATGTTATAATACATATTTATACATGCCGAAGCATCAAATACCATGGACCGAAAACCATCGCGTCCAATACCATGGACCAAAAACCATCGCGTTCAAAAAACATGTGCAAAAATCATGCAAGAAACCATAGGTGGGTCCAAAACCAAAATTTTCTGGGGTGTTGCCCCAGACCCCATAAAGTGGGGTTACGGGTTACGGGTTACAATCGGTGCAACGAAAGGGGGCTCTGCGCCCCCCCCCTCTAACCCCTCGGTTAACTACGTGGTCTAGTCGCAGAAAGAATATAACACAACTCAACACAAAATCCTCTTCATATCTGAAATAAATTAACACCATCCCCATCGAAGTAATGTGCATGAAATTATCAAGCCACCCACCCAAATCAAAGCATTGTCTAATCTTTAGTGCCTGGGAGGTGAAGTAAATTGTCACACATAGAAAAATCAACATCCGCAAGGGGAGTTTTGCCACTGCCTCCCGCATAATCGCCAAGTGGGGTAGTGGAAACCCACCCCCCTCTTGACTAACATGTGTCATATATACATATTTTTAAAAATAATTTATAATATATAGTTGACATTAAAACATTTTACATAACATGTGGATTGAGATATTTTATCTATGGACTACATTTCCCATATTAAAATTGTTTTTTTTGTTATTAATATATTTTTCAGTATATGTCAATATTAATTAATCGTGTATATGTCAATATTAATTAATTCTGCATATAAAATATTTTATTGATGATTCACATTGGATTTTTTATTATTATTATGAACCTTTTTAAATATCACATATCAATTTTATATTAAGAATTGAATGAACTATAGATCTCTCTTTTATTATTCTTATTATGAAGTACTTTGCCTTTTTATTTTATTTTTAAACTTTCAATTATTTTTTTCTTTGGACATTGAATATTTTATTATATACATATTAAAATATTTTCTTTTAACATTTTTTTCTATATATAGATATATATGAATTTCATATTGGCATAAATTGGTTAACATAGATCTTCAAATAGTTTATTTTAATCCCGTGTCAAAATATTTTTGAAAAATATAAGGTTTAAACATCTTATAATTTTTCTGGGTGTAATATCAACAACAAATTGAGCAACCATATAATGTTAGAATTATTGATGCTTTTTAAAATTTTAATTAAAACAAACTAAATATGCATATTTATTTTTGTTTTCTTATTATAGGCAACATTGTTTTTCTATTTAAATAATATTTTATTTTTATTTTAAAAAAGACATGTGTCAACTCCACATTGAGTATTTACATGATCACATATCACCCTCATACTAGGCTGTAAAATATGCTTTTAGGCCCAATAACCATGATATTTTATAATTTCATCTTTACATTTAGTTAATAAACATATAAATTTTAATATTTAAATTAAAAAATACATATATTAAAGCACCTAAAATGAAAATGTCATAGTTATATGTATTAAAGTGTTTTAGTAAAATTAAACATAAAAAATTTGTATATATTAAAATGTGAAATTTATATATAATATAAATAATATTATAATAAATATGAAAAAAAATCAAATCTCTAAAAATACAAAATTTTCATCTAATTTTTTCACTCAAATATTTTTACGTATTAAAATATTTAATCCTTTCACTCTAAATAAATACGAGATTAAAATAAATTTATAACAATATGATATAACACATCTTATTATTCCCTGCCACCTGGTAGGTAATATCGCATTCAGAATAAGTATATTAAGAAATTAAATTTCAATTAACCAAACATTAAAAACCTATTTATAAAATTAACTTTATAAATGAAATAAAATTATTTTTTTTAATAATTTTATTTTATTTTTTAAAAAGCTGATTGGTTCAAGCAGCTGGGCTCTTATTCCGCGATCATGGGTTTAGCCGTCATCCTACAACTGTGCAATTACGCGCTTCAGATCCCATTGATCTTTAATTTGGTTATCGCATTTTTTTGGATTCTCTATTTCACATCAAAATCCACAACCAGATTAAAACTTCAAATTCATGAATATGACAATGATATCCACAGTGACCGGTGCACCGGCCACCGAGGATTCTATCGCCTCAATTTCAAATGTGTACAAATCTTTTATTTTCGAATGGCATCAGTTATCGTACCGGAAAGGCTGCCATTGGAGTCAAACCAAACGGCTCTGCCATTTGCATTCAGGTGTTTTATGTATAACAAAGATAACAGATTTTTATTTTTTTTCACGGAGAAGTTTTGATGATGGATGTCTGTTGGGATTTCAAATGTTGACGGAAAATGGTTTTTTTTACAGTGGATTCTCCCATTGTCTCATAAAATATTTTTATAAAAATATTATTAAATATTTTATAGTTAATATTTTATAAATTAATTGTGGGAAATCAATAGTTCACAGATAACTGACCTGACCCCAAGAGCTTTCAGGTTTCAACCTGTGACTTCCCATTGGCGAGGCCCCGGTTTGACCAATTGAGCTAACCCTTGGGGCTTTTTAAAATTATTATTAGTTAAGTGAGAAACTTGATTATTTATAAAAGTTTATTGTTTTCTAATTGATTGTAAAAATTTAAAAATATGTAAAGAATTTTGATTCTATTGGATTTTTTCATGTTATTATATTAGACATTCAATTTTTCCTTTGACCATTATTGATTTAACATTTTAAATTACATAATGTGCATTTACTTATCATCATTATTATTATTCCTGTTTTATAATTAATTTTTATTGCTTGATTTTTTTTTTTTTAAGTGTGGTTCACGGGCACCGGAGTGGCCGCTACGTCCACATAGAGAAGCGGGGCAGCTCCACCCGAAGGGATCTGCCAGTCGGCCATATCAGGGCTAACCCTGAGGGCGTCGAGGAGATTTGACCCCGTGACCTCCCAAACCGGGAGAGTACTATCAACGGGAACTCGACCATTTGAGCTATCCCTCGGGGCTATTGCTTGAAATTATTAGTTACTTTAATTCACATTTTTTAAACAATTATTGATTCAAGTTTTATTAATTATATAATTTATATAAACTAAATTATATAAAAAATAATCTAACAAGTGTACTTGTACATCATCACTAACATTTAGATGTTTCAACTTAGACATTTTTGTCACTGTGCAAGACACTTGGTTTTACCACATTAAATACAAGCATGAAAATGTTTCAATTTAACATCATAATTTTACATTATGATTGTTCTATTTTGAAAACTTTGTGATTTTGTAAAATGATTTGGTCAAAATAATATTAGCTATGAAATAATGAACTTAAAAAAACATGATTAAGTGAAGGTTAAACAATCAAACTCAATGCTTTAATTATCTTTACCATCTAGTTAGTATTAGTATTGTTTTCATAACCTTCTCCTTTGGCTTTCATGTTCCCATCAAATCATTCTAGCAGATATTTCCATTCCAGCAAAATCTAATTAGTATTAGTATTGTTTTCATAACCTTTTCCTTTGGCTTTCATGTTCCCATCAAATCATTTTAGTAAATATTTCTATTCCAGCAAAATCAATTAGTAGCTAAATTAAACTAACGCTAGCTATACGGCCTTGTTATAAAATGTACTCACTTCCCTAACTTTTATTTTATTTATACTTGAATGTTTATGTTTATTTCATTTATCACGTCTCATTTTGAAATGTGTTTGACCACCATAAAATATTTTTTTGTATTCTCTATGTTTGGATTATTTTTCATTTGAAATTGATTTGTGTAATCCTATTATGAAATGATATATTATATTTTAATCTATATATAATTTTTTTGTATTCTCTCTATGTTTGGATTATTTTTCATTTGAAATTGATTTGCGTAATTATATTATGAAATGATATATTATATTTTAATCTATATATCAAATTATTTAGAATATATATTTATAAAATTGTTCCAAAATATAATTTCATACATAAGAAAAGGTTAAGTATTTTATGTTTTTATATTTTTTCTAATTTGTTACTGTTTGAATATTATTTTTTTGTAACTTTCCGCAAATGATTTCTATTAATATAAGAAGGTATTACAACGAGTACAATAAGTATTCCACATTCCAAAAAGACAACCTTGTGAGGGCATAACTTCAACTAGGTGCACCCAAAGAACCATCAATGCTACTAGTGAAAAACTTGGAAACAAAACTCAACTAAGTCACAAAACAAAAGGGACCAATCCATGTCAGTTAGATTTATCAATGGCCACCACCAGTACAATTTACAAAATGGTGAAGAGGATGACAAGAGTAGAACCATATTTGATGTAAGCAAAACCAAGATTCATAAATCAGAAAAACATTAAAGAATTGACCAATGAGATGCCTGAGAAAATAACAATCGTTGTTGCTGCTTCCACATTCGCTACCACCTGAAAAGGAGTGTTGAAACAATCAAGTCCACATTAGTCTAAGATGATGACTAGAGAGAGGGGAGAGGAATCTTCCTTGGGAAAAGTAATGGAAGGAGAGATACATTGATTGGGGAGCATTTATGACTGTAGGAGAGTCATTAAGCTCCTCTGACTCAGTGTTTGAGTCAGAAACCACATATTTCTCCACCCTTGTTAGTTTGGACACGATGCCATCCAAACAAAAGCGGACATTCCAAAGAATTCACTTGATATCCTCCTGTCCTGCAAACAATTTATAATTATCTAGTTTTGTGTCTCTGAGGACCATATGTAATTGGGTCTCGATCTATTAGTGCACTACATGTGAATGAAGAAAATGGAGTTTACGCTTCTTGAATCTCCTCCGGCCATGTATTTATTTGAGGCACACACCTCCTACCTCTAAATCAAATAAATATGCTGGATCACCAAACTCCTTAATTCAAGAAGGAGAATTTACTTGGTGACTTACAAAAAGACCAAGTTAAATAATTTGCCATAAACTCCCATCATTGTTTAAATATTGTTAAACAATATTTATGAAGTAACAATATTTATGAAAATTATAATATTATATAATGTAATGTAAAAATAAATTTAACACCCTCAAATACTCCTAATAAAACTTTGTGTATTTAACCTCTTAAACATCCTTACTATAACTCAATTGTAAACTTAACGCCCTCCCATACTTTCACAATTGTAAACTTAACGCCCTCCCATACTTTCACAACAACTAATTTTATAGCATTATCATCTAATATTTACAATTACATAAAATCTAAAATTTTTATTCCATCAACTAATTTTATAGTATTATCATCTAATATTTGCAATTTCATAAAATCTAAAAAACTTATTCCATCAACATTTTTAAAATCAACATTCCAATATAATACTATTATTGGCATACAATATTTGTGTGTCGATTTAATAAAGGATGGTAAGATAAAAAGTCTTCAATGATGTTCAACTACACGTATGTAACAACTTAAATTGAAATTGAGATCTATGATCCCAGGTAAAAATAGGATTTCAAAGTATGAAGATCTCATGTATTTATTGTTAAGTATTTTTTAACTTTCATTTTTTTACATAATTTAAATATGTATTAATCGGTTGGTATATATAACTAATATTCATTTTTAATATATGGAAATAGATTTTAAACTACTCAAGATGAAAGTGATGATATAAAAGCATGGCTATTCAAATAGATTGGAGTGATGATAAAATTATTTTTATTAGGAAGATAAGTATAATATCTTAATGATGGTAGGGAGGAGAGATCTAATTTCTTGATAAAATCCAAGTATATATAAAGTATACATGGAGAACCGTTTTTATGTTTGGTTCATGGATTATTTATTTAAATATGACTATGAAAAGAGATATTGATAATCAAAATTACTAATATTTGGGTCACAGGCTAAAGGCTAAACATTGCAGAAGATTTATATTTTATGCATATAAAGAATGTTGTTAGCATCATTGGGCCAAATGCATGGAAGATTGAAGTGTGAGAAAATGATACCTCTATTGACCATGACTAATATCAATGAAGCAATGCAAAAAAAGATAAAGTGAAATAGTACCATATTTATAAAAGCACTTAATCTTGTGATTAATTCATTGCATCAATGATAGTTATCTATGAAAAGAGACTTGTCGGCTATACACATTTGAAAAAATATCATAGCAAGAGGACAAGAGTTACCTTTTATAACAATGCCAATACACTGATATATAAGAACCTTAACCCCAAAATGAAGTTTGTGTACATTATGCCCTATATCAGCCCCTTAATGCTAAAACCTCTTATTAAGCCCTAGATAGTGAATGATTGCATTTCTATTATTATATCATTATGTAGGGGCTAGAACCTCTCATGGTCTCATTTTATGATCACCAAGGAGACCTAGCCTCAGGATCATTATATATTGTCTTGTACATTGTCTTGATTGTAAAAGGAGGTTACCCACTTGAAGATGACTATAACGATTGGTTTCTTATCATTTTTAAGGCGCAACTATCATAACATTTGGTATAAGAGCTCATGATCATAGGGTCTTTCTATTTCAAATAAGTCAACATGACATTTTCACTATAATATTTTTTATGAGGTTTCAGATGGTGAAACTGTTATGCAACCAACTCACAAAATATAATAAGAGATAGATAAACGACTTCAAAATTAACCTCTTTGAGGGGGCAACCTCCTTTGCATTACACAAATGAACAATTCTTGGATGATAAAAATGACAAGACCTCCTTTCTATATATAGGAGTACACACACACACACACACACAGAGCAAGGAGACCTAGCCTTAGGATCATTATATATTGTCTTCATTGTAAAAGGAGGTTTCCCATTTGAATAGAACTATAATGATTGGTTTCTTATCATTTTTAAGGCGCAAATATCATAACATTTGGTATAAGAGCTCATGATCATAGGGTTTTTCTATTTCAAATAAGCCAACATGACATTTTCACTATAAATTTCTTTATGAGGTTTCAGATGGTGAAACTGTTATGCAACCAACCCATAAAATAGAAGAAGAGATAGATAAACGACTTCAAAATAAGCCTCTTGAAGGGGGGAACCTCCTTTACATTACACAAATGAACAATTCTTGGATGAAAAAAATGACAAGACCTCCTTTATATATATATATATATATATATATATATATATATATATATATATATATATATATATATATATATATAAACGCCAAGGAGACCTAGCCTTAGGATCATTATATGTTGTCTTGTACATTGTCTTCATTGTAATAGGAGATTTCCCACTTGAAGAGGATTGTAGTGATTGGTTTCTTATTATTTTAAGGTGCAAATATCATAACATTTGGTATAAGAGATCATGATCATAGGGCTTTTCTATTTCAAATAAGTCAACATGAAATTTTCACTATAATTTTTTTTTATGAGGTTTCAGATGGTGAAACTGTTAAGAAACCAACTCACAAAATAGAAGAAGAGATAGATAAATGACTTCAAAATAAGCCTCTTCGAGGGGGGAACCTCTTTTACATTACACAAATGAACAATTCTTGGATGATAAAATGACAAGACCTCCTTTCTACACACACACACACACACACACACACACACCAACAAGACCTAGCCTTAGGATCATTATATATTATCTTGTACATTGTCTTGATTGTAAAAGGAGGTTTCCCACTTGAAGAGGACTGTAATGATTGGTTTCTTATCATTTTTAAGGCACAAATATCATAACATTTGGTATAAGAGCTCATGATCCTAGAGTTTTTCTATTTCAAATAAGTCAACATGACATTTTCACTATAAATGTTTTTATGAGGTTTCAGATGGCAGAATTGTTATGTAACCAACTCACAAAATAGAAGAAGAGATAGAATAAACGACTTCAAAAAAAGCTTCTTCCAAGGGGCAACCTCCTTTACATTACACAAATGAAAAATTCTTGGATGACAAAAATGACAAGACCTACTTTCTATATATAGGAGTCTAAAGGGTCCCTATATAATGAGAGCCTACATAAAAATAATATCGTAGGGGCACAAAAATAACAATAGTGAGCTTCTATGGGGCACAATAATAACAACATGGGGACTACATGGGCACAACAATAAAATAATGGGGTTGCACTAATAACAATAAGGGGCTACACTAGTAGTATAGGGACCTAACATGCCCCTCTCCTACAAAAAAATTTTGTCCTCAATGCTTGAGTAGTTCTGGATGGTTCTGTATAAAATTATCATCCTCCCATGTGGAGTCTTCAGTAGGTAAGTTCTTCAAATTAATAAGATACTCTGAAATTAATCGATTTCGTAGCTGTCGAGTTCTTGATTACGTGATTTCTTTAGGTTTAAATATTATTTTTCCTTCCTCGTCAAGTTTCGACAATATTGTTTGAATTGGGAGCTTGTCACCTATAACCTTCTTTAAGCATGAACCATGGAAAAGTGGGGCCACTCGGGAAGATGCAAGAAGATCCAATTTGTATGCCATAGTACCAATCTTTTGTAGCACCTTGTAAGGACCATAGCACTTTGGTGATAATTTATTATCCTTTTTAGCTTGCTTGAGGGACATTTGTTTGTATGGTTATAGTCGTAAAAATATTTAGTCGCATACATAAAAAATTCTTTCGCTGCGATGTTGATATGCATGTTGTTTCATTTGATTCTATGCTAAAGTGAGGTTATCCTTTAAGAGTTGGAGAACTTGTTGTTGATGCTCGATGTGATTCTCCACTGCTTGAACCTTGGAATTTTCTCTTAAAGATGATATGATGGATGGTGGATGATATCCATAAAGTGCCAATACATTACAAGATATGATCAGAATCATTTCCTCTTTCTCTAGGCTTGGTTCTTGGTGTATATCCTCTTCTTTTCATGTTTCTTGATCCTTTTCTTACTCCTGTTCACAATCTATGTAAACTAATTTCTTCTTAGCACACTTATGACCTTTAGTGTATTTTCTATCACAACTATAACAAAGCCCTTTTTCTCTTTTTTCCTCCAATTGTTGTGGTGTCAACCTTGTAGATTGTGGAGGGCTAGGAGTAGCAACACTTTCGTCTTTATAGTTGTGAGTGGTAAAATTCCTTGTTGCCATAATTTTTCTTTCAATTTTTCTTGCCAACTTGAATGCCTTCTCCAATGAATCAGGTTCCTGAAGACGAACCTCGTGTTGAATGTTATCCTTTAAAGTCCCTATGAAGACATTAATCCTCTACTTCTCTGGAATATCATTTACCCTTATATTAAATTTTTGGAAGTCCTCAATGTGCTCTATCATTGAACCCTTTTGTTTGAGATTTATCAATTGGCTAAAGAAGGTTTTGCTCTTTGTATCCTCATAATGTTCTATCATTTTCTTCGAGAAAATTCTAGGTGATAAGTGGTTTATGAGAAAAACTAATTCGGTTCTAAATATAAAGATGCAATACATACCTTTTGTGATAGTTGCACATCATGTAGATCAAAATATTTCTCCATTTGTAGTATATAGTTACCGGATCCTTGCCATTAAAATTCCTCATATCTCTTTTTCTTGCTTTTCGGAGCTTGATATTGAAACGATTTTAGCTCTGTAATTTCTAATCTCCAAGTTCTAAAATTTTTTCTAGTGGTATCCCTCTGAGTCCTCTTTCCAACCCCACAGGTCTGGTCGAGATTGGATTCTTCAATAAAGAGTTATGCTCAATATTCCATGATGACATGATTATAGACTACGTTGAGTAGAGAAAACTTGTACGAAGTTCCACGTGTCATTGTTTCCACCTTCAGCCCTAAAAATGATACCCAATAAGATAAATTTTGTCCTCTTTTTGTTCCTATTTATGAAATTTGAATATGGTGCTCATAGAGAAAGTTATGATGATTTTCCCAAGGTCACCTATTTGAGATGGAATTTGGGAGCTTGCCAAAACCCTAACTTCCTTGGATCATATCTACGAAAATATAGCGAACCAAGTTCTGAAATTCATACAAGAGGTGTAGATCGATTTCGACTCAAATGGGTTTTAATTTTAGCTTCCGAAGCTTCACAGAAACAAATTTATAGAGAAAATTCCACGATGGTCTGTTTGAGATGGAATTCCGGAGCCTTCAAAAACCCTAATGTCATTAGCTCACATCTCTGAAAATATAGCAATACAAGATATGAAATTCAGACACGAGATTTAGAATATAAGCTTCTGAAACTTTGTAGAAAAAAAGTTATAGCGAAAATTCTATGATGACCGGTTTGAAGCAGTGAAACCCTAGAATCCAAAACTTTGATACCAAATTCTATGCAACCAACTAAAAAAATAGAAGAAGAGACATATAAACTACTTCAAAAAAAGGCTTCTTCGAGGGGGAAACCTCATTTACATTACACAAATGAAAAATTCTTGGATGATACAAATGGCAATACCTCCTTTCTATATATACGAGTCTAAGGGGTCCCAATATAATGAGAGCCTACATAACAATAATATTGTATGGGCACAACAATAACAATCGGGGGCTTCTATGGGGAACAATAATAATAACATGGGGACTATATGGGCACAACAATACAATAATGGGGCTGAAATAATAACAATAATGGGCTACACTAGTAGTATAGGGACCTAATAGAAACTTTGAGAATATTGAGGAGAAATATCAGGTAATATCTTGTTCAAATTTCAAATCTTGGTACACTATATTTTCATAGATACACTTCAAGGAAGTTAGGGTTTTAATTCTATTGAAATAAGTCTCACACATGTCAATTCAACATTTTTTCTATAAAGCAAAATGTAATTTTCCTCATTAATGAAAATTACGACTTTTTCCAAGGGAAAAAACATTTCTTCTATAAAAAAATAAAAAATTGAGGTTTCTATTATGTATCCATATCAAAATAACATAGAAACATCAGAAAAGATAGATCAATGACTTGATAATAAGCCACTTCAAGGGGGTAAATTCCTTTTACATCACATAAATGAAAAGTTCTTGGATGATTCAAATGACAAGACCTCCTTGGTATAAGAGTTTAAAGGGTCAAAATATAACTAGGGCCTACGTAAAAATAATAATGTAAGGGCACAACAATAACATTAGTGGGCTTCTATGGGGCACAACAATAATAATATAAGAGTTACACTAGTATTATAGGGACCTATCATGCCCCTCTCCTTCAAAAAAGTATTGTCCTCAATTCTTGAGTAGTTTTGGACGCTTTTGTATAAAATACTCATCCTCCTATGTGGAATGTTCAACAGATAAGTTCTTACACTTAATGAGATACTCTGAAATTGATCAATTCCATAGTTGCCATATTCTTGTTTTCATGATTTCTTCAAGATCATGATTTTTCCTTCCTCACTAAGTTATGACAATGTAGTTTGAATAGGGTTCTTGTCACCTATAACCTTCTTTAAGCATGAAACATGGAAAACTGGGTGTACTCGTGAAGATGAAGGTAGCTCCAATTTGTACGTCATATTACCAATATTTTTCAACACCTTGTAAGGGCCATAGTACTTGGGTGATAATTTATTATCCTTCTTAGCTTGCTTGATGGACGTTTTTTTGTATGGTTGTAGTTGTAAAATACCTAATCACCCATGTCAAAACTTGTTTCACTACGATGTTGATCTACTTGTTGTTTCATTTGATTTGTGCCAAAGTCAAGTTATCCTTTAAGAGCTGGAGAAATTGTTGTTTATGCTCGATGTGATATTCCATTGCTTGAACCTTAGAACTATCTCTTAGAGAAGATGTGATGGACGGTGGATGATATCCATAAAGCGCTATAAATGGGGTCATTTTTGCTGCGGTATGGAAGGAAGTGTTATACAACCATTCTGTCAGAGGTAACCACTTGACCCATTGTGTTTTTTTATCAAAGACAAAGCAATGAAGATATCCTTCTAAACATTTGTTCACTATATCATTTTTCCCTTCAGATTGAGTATGATAAGATGAGATATGAGCTAATTGAGTACCATGACAAGAAAATAATTTTGTCTTAAAATTTCCAGTGAAAATGGTAGCTTTGTCACCTACAATAATCTTTAGGTTTCCATGTAGATTTTGAATAGTTTCCACAAATGCAATAGTGATTGTGATGGCTTTGAAAGGATGAGATAGTGCAAAAAAGTGTGCATACTTGGTAAGTATATCAAGTATCACCATGATGACACTCTTTCCTTCAAACATGGGTATACCTGTGATAAAATCCATTAAGACCCTTCCCAACATTTCATTGGAATGGCTAATGGTTGTAAAAGACATGGGATCTTAATTGTCTTGACTTTATTTTGTTGGAAAACCAAACATTCTACCACAAATTTCTGAATATCATATTTAAGTCCATCCCAAAAACATTCCTTCCCGACCCTATGGTAAGTTTGTAAAAATATTGAGTGCCCCCGTATAAGAGAGCCGTGTAATTCCAAAAGAACCTGTTGTTTGAGTTGGGATTTCTTATATAGATATAAGCGATCTTTGTACCACAATGAATAATTTTTCCAAATAAATGTATCATATGCATTGGGATCTTGTTGCAACTTCTGAATGAGTGTCCATAACTCTTTGTCATTATTCCATTCATCCATTTATTTAGTTATCCAATCAGGTTGGATAATAGAAATGGCACAGATCAATGCCTCCACATCCTCATCCCTTCTTGAGAGGGAATTTACAACAACATTTTGCTTCTATTTTTTGTATATGATTTCAAAGTCATAACCCAACATCTTTGTGACCCATTTTTACTTTTCTTTTGAAGATAATTTTTGTTCTAAGAAGTATTTAAGGACATCATGATCTATTTTTACCTTGAAGTGTCTTCCCATTAGGTAAGGGCACCATTGCTTCAAGGCATGTAGTATTTCCAACATTCCTTTCTCATCAATAGGTTTGTGTAAATTCTTTCCATTGATTGGATGACTTTAAAAAGTAATGGGTCTTCCTTATTTCATTAAAACAACACCAATGTCATTCTCTGAGGCATCACAATGCACAATAATTTTTTTTGTGACATTTGGTGTAGCTAAGACCGGAGCTCAAAACCTTGCCGCTTTAAGATTTTCAAAGGCCTTAGTTGCTTATGGAGTCCAAAAAAATGCATCTTTCTTCAGTAATGTTGTTATAGGTGTTGTTATTTTCTCATAATTCTTAACAAACTTGTGATAATACCTTGTCAACCACTGAAATCCTCAAAGATACCTTAAGGTTATTGGGATTTTCCATTCCTTGATGGATTTAATTTTGTTAGGGTCTACCTTAACACCCTCATGAGATACAACATGACCCAACTATTCCACCTCTTGTAACCCATATAAACATTTGGAGGGTTTTGTATACAATTGTTTCTTCTCCAATAATTTGAGCACCCTGCCAACATATTGTAGAAATTCCCATTGTAGATCACCTGATAATGCAATATACTAAAGCAAAATACTTGATCTACTTCTACAAAAAAAACTTGCGGAAGCTTAATAAATTTTGAGCAAGATCAAATATAACACATATAACATAGAAGAAGAAATCATACACATGAAACATAGAAGAATACTCTGGGGAAAGCCTCAGCTAAAACCCCGCTATCTGTATTATCATACAAGTGGAAATATCTCAGGATTACATAAAGCTTTAGCTCATAGGCTATCGAGCTCTCAATACAATCCCTCAATGCTACTCATAGACTGAATAGACACAACATATGCCTTCCCTTAGTCCTCCAAGCCTCCTATTTCCTTGCGCAGTTTCTCCTGGGTCCTCTAGCTACAACCTGTGTGATTCTCACCTCACACACAACACTGACATCTGAAATAACTGTGGAATCTTGAAGGAGTTGATTCCTTCTGCATGGATGAGTTTCCTATATAGGAAAATTCCTCCAACTGATAATACACTATCCCTTCCTCTGATATCATTTGGTCTCTGACTGAAATAACATGCATGAGTTATTTATGAGAGAATATTCAGTTATCTGGAGAACACTAGTTGCATGCATGCATGCATTAACTAACTGAACTCACAATCAGTTCCACAAACTGTTGGAACTAATCTAACTGGACTTAACTAAGTTAACTGAGCCAACTAATTACAACTCAAAGTACAACTCATCATGATTGCCTTAATTAAGGGATAACTTCCTCAATCAAAGGGATAACCGTTGCATGTCTTCACAAAGACTTCATGTTTGATTTTCCCCAACTAACTAACTCAAGATGAATTAATTAATTATTTTTCAAATAGCTGCTGAGATCAAATTCGAATTTTAATTCTCAATTTTAGTTTAGGGATTAACTAAAATTGGAATGTATCCCGAAATGATATTTATAGCAATGCTATTTTTATCATTTCTATTTTTATCATTCCTTGTTGCTATTTCCAACACTGGTACCTGAAATGCTATTTATAGCATTTCTTGTTGCTATTTTCAACACTCCCTCTCAATGAGAAAGGCATTCAACTTGAACCCAATCCTGAACCTTTGGAATGTTCTGCATGCAACACTTCTCCCTAGTGTTGTTGCTCCAGCAACTCTAGAAAAAAAAAATTATCCAACCTAAATCAGAATGATGCCTTTGTCATCAAAGTCTCTAACTACTATTGCCTATATTGACTGAAAAACTCTGCACCTCTGTGCTATTCAGTATCTGATTGCTCTAGCCTCTATCACTTTGATCCCTAACTACATCAATCACACTGATTCCTCCTGTTGCATCCTTGTTGTTACTGGTCATATCTCCCAGCACTGCATTCGCACTGCACCTCCTATCATCATGTTGCATCGTGCTACCCAATGCTCCACTGCAACTCAGTTACTGAGAAGTAACTGATCTCCCAACTGACCTCCTTGTTGGGCTAGAAACACCCTCTGATGTTGAAGCTCCCTTTGCCGCTCCATCCACATTCGTCTCTACCCACTCAGCCAGTCTTGCTACTCCTCATCGGGGCTCCCATAGCAAGGTCTAATCAAAGAGACTGGGTACCTCAAGCATCTTGCCCCTATTTCGGCCTTCATGGGATGATCACTTCACATCGCACCACCTCACATCTGGAGGTATGGCTGCATGTGATCCCTCTACTGACTTGGTTCAAAATTCCCCCCTACTGGAGGTCTCTACATGAGTGGATGCCTCCACTTGGTCTCCTCTCAGCTTCTCCAGTTGTGGCTACTCCACAACCTCCTGAAACTACTTCACCAATTGTTGCTCCTACACAATTGTCTGAGACTTCTTCTAGCGCTACATGTTGAGAGGTAATGTACTCTCCCTCTCAACCACCAAGTCTCCAACATTTTCCGTGCTCCTCAAGGCTTTGCATGCATCTTGAACCTCAAGAGCATATAGGTTCTTGACTCGTGAACTGATCTGCTTCACTTGTCTCGTGGTGATGTGTCTGAGGAAAACCTTTCCCTTACTGAAGATTACATCATAGCCTTTGTCCTCCAACATCACGATCGATACCAAGTTCTTCTTCAGTCTTGGCACATACTTCACATCTGTCAAGGTGATGTGAGCTCCATGCTCCCTATAAAAAGCAACTGTGCCCATTCCTGAAACACTATACTATTCATTATTACCCATCTCTATGTGCATCTGGAGGTCTTTCTCCTCCAAGGTACTGAACAAACACTTATCACTGGTCATGTGGAATGAGGCTACACTGTCAAGAAACCAACCACAACCCATCATCGATGAAACCATGCACACGATGAGGGTAAAATCCAATTCGAACTCAGAGGCCAATGCCTCACCTTCAGATCCTTCTGAGGATCCCTTCTTGGATTTCTTCACTGGATAATTAGTTGCATAATGGCCCACCTCATGACAATTAAGGTATCGCACTTTAGATTTGTTAATATTCTTCCCACCATGAGAAGAACTCGATTTGGGATGAGAATCCTTCTCCTTCCCTTTCCTTGCCTTACTGGCTAAGGATAGATTTTCTTCATCATCCTTGGATGAAGAACCATCTCTGATGCTGCTCCTGTTCTCCTCCTGCATGAGATCTGACCACAGTCGTTCCCAATTTGGTAGTTTCTCTCTTCCATTCACTGAGTCCTAGTAGTTATGCTAGCTCTTAGGAAGACCAAGGAAAGCAAGAATCACCATATCATCATCAACTGTCATGATTCCTACACTTCCAAGCTCATCCCTGCAGGTGGTTAACTTGTTTAGATACGTAGAGATGATGTCACCCTTTTCACACTTGATTTTCTGAAGCTTGTCTTTCACCGCCAGCTTCCTCTGATCGATGTTGTTCTGATATAGATCCTTCAATGATTTCCACATTGAAAACTGCGTCTCCTTCCCATGGAGACTCGAGACAATGTGGTCACGAACTCCCTCCAGAAGAATCCTCCTCGCTCTAGCCACACATTTCTTCCATTCCGCCAATTCTTGGGCATTAGCAGCTGATGGCTTGGGGAGTTCTTGATCAATGGAGTACTTCAAACTGTTGTCCTCTAATACCACTTCCATGCAATCCTTCCAGGCTATATAATTTGAGCTGCCATCCAGGGCATACTTGAGTCTCAAACTATTGAACGCCATTGGTCAAATTTGAGATGTGATAAGAATTCAATTTCTATAATCAAGAACTTCAACCTTCAAACTTCTCCCTTCCTTGTATACTGTTCTCTGCTTTGATCACCTTTCCTCTGATACCATGTAGAAATTCCCATTGTAGATCACCTGATAATGCAATATACTAAAGCAAAATACTTGATCTACTTCTACAAACAAACTTGCGGAAGCTTAATCGATTTTGAGCAAGATCAAATAGAACACATAATAGAGAAGAATAAATCATACACATGAAACATAGAAGAATACTCTGGGGAAAGCCTCAACTAAAAACCTTGCTATCTGTATTATCATACAAGTGGAAATATCTCAGGATTACACAAAGCTTTAGCTCACAAGCTATCCAGATCTCAGTACAATCCCTCAATGCTGCTCATAGACTGAATAGACACAACATATGCCTTCCCTCAGTCCTCCAAGCCTCCTATTTCCTTGTGCAGTTTCTCCTGGGTCCTCCAGCTGCAACCTGTGTGATTCTCACCTCACACACAACACTGACCTCTGAAATAATTGCACAATCCTGAAAGAGTTGATTCCTTCTACATGGATGAGTTTCCTATATAGAAAAATTCCTCCAACTGATAGTACACTGTCCCTTCCTCTGATCTCAACTAGGTTTCTGACTGAACTGACATGCATGAGTTATTTATGAGAATATCCAGTTATCTGGAGAACACTAGTTGCATGCATGCATGCATTAACTAACTGAACTCGCAATCAGTTCCACAAATTGTTGGAACTAATCTAACTGGACTTAACTCAGTTAACTGAGCTAACTAATTACAACTCAAAGTACAACTCATCCTGATCTCCTTAATTAAGGGACAACTTCCTCAACCAAAGGGTTTAACTGTTGCATGTCTTCACAAAGACTTCATGTTTGATTTTCTCCAACTAATTAACTCAAGATGAATTAATTAATTATTTTCAAACAACTGCTGAGATCAATTCAAATTTTAATTCTCAAATTTAGTTCAGGGACTAACTAAAATTGGAATGTATCCTGAAATGCTATTTATAGCAATGCTATTTTTAGCATTTCTATTTTATCATTCCTTGTTGCTATTTCCAACACTGGTACCTGAAATGCCATTTATAGCATTTCTATTTTTAGCATTTCTTGTTGCTATTTTCAACACATATTGAACATGATCTTTCCAAGACTTGTTTTAGATTAGTATATCGTAAAAAATTAATAAAAATAAAATCTCTAAGGAAGGATTTGAAATTGGAATTCATCAAACCTTGAAATGTGGAAGGTGCATTAGTAAGGCCAAAAGGCATGACAAAAAATTCATAATGACATTCATGATTTATGAATGTTGTTTTCAAAAAGTGTTTTCTTTTCATTCTAATTTGATGATATTTTGAATGAAGATACAACTTGGTGAAGTAAATTTCTCCATGTAATCCATCCAACAATCCAACAATTAAAGGAATGGAAAATTGTTTTTAATAGTGAGTTTGTTGAGCTCTCTATCATCCGAACACATACGTCATCATCCATCCTTCTTGTGCACCAATACTACTGGAGAGAAGAAAGAACTTTAGATAGGTTGAATTATACCTACCTTTAGCATTTATACAACCATATGTTCAATTTCATTCTTTTGGGCATAGGGATATCTTTAAGGTTTGATATTTGGAAGAAAACTTATTGGAATCAAGTGAATAGCATGATCATGATTGTGAATAGATGGGAGACCTTTGGGAGTCTCAAATACCTTGGAATGATTGTCAAGGACTCTTTGGAGATCTAGAAAAATAGATGACTTAGATGTTTGAATCTCTAGTGAGCATAATTGTGTAATTACCACTCTTTGTTCCTCCAAAAAAAATTTCATGCCATTACAACTAATTATCTTCACAGGTTTCCCTATGATGTACCCCTTAATTCAATTTCCTTTCCTTCCTAGAAAAATTTCAAGAAAAGTTCTTGAAAATTAAAAGTTATTGTCACAAAATATTGTAGCCATTGGACTCCTAATACAACGTCAACGCCACCCATTGGAATGGAAAGAATTGCAAATTCATTACATATTCCCTCATGGTTTGATTAATATTATGGCACTTCCTCGAGAAATTTGTAGTTCCTCCATCTACAACCATCAATTGAAACTTTGGTGTTGGATATGGAAAGAAATTCAAATCCTTAACTTAATCTTATAATGAATAAAATTATGGGTACCTACCTGAATCTATCAACGCTATTACCTTTTTCTTCTTGATATATCCTTCTATCTTGAGAGTTTGAGGAGTGGTCATTTCTTCCAATGCATTAAAATATATGGTCAGATTTATTTCTTCTTTTTCATCCCCTGGGGTTGGTTCTTGGTGTATATCTTCTTCTTTTGATGTTTCATGTTCCTTTTCTTCCTCCTCTTCACAATCTGTATAAAATAATTTCTTCTCAGCACACTTATGACCTTTAGTGTATTTTCTATCACAACTGTAATATAGCCATTTTTCTCTTTTTTCCTCCAGTTTTTGTGGTGTCAACCTTGTAGGTTGTGGGAGGCTAGGAGCAACAACACTTCCATCTTTATAGTTGTGAGTGGTAGATCTCTATTTTTCCATAATTTTTCTCTCAACATTTCTTACCACTCTGAATGCACTTTATAATGAGTTAGGTTCCCAAAGGAAAACCTCATGTTCGATGTTATCCTTTGAATTCCCTATGAAGAAATTAATCAAATTCTCCTCTAAAACATAAGTTACCTTGATATTCAATCTTTGGAAGTTCTCAATGTGGTTCGCAACTGAACCCTTTTGTTTGGGATTTATCAATTAGCTAAAGAAGGTATTTGTCTTTTTATCCTCATAATGTGCTATCAATTCCTCCATAAGTGACAAGTAATTTATGACAAAAAAGTCATCAATACCACACAAACTAATTGGTTTTTAAATATAAATATGTAATGTGTACATTTTTTGTGTGTTTCACATCGTGTAAATCAAATAACTGCTCCATATTTAGTATCAATGTTATCAGATCCTTGCCATCAAATTTCCTGATATTGATCTTTGGAATATGGTTGGTCTTAAACCCAAAGTTAGAGTCTCTAAAATCATGATTCACATCCTTTTTTTTCTCATCATGAGTTTCGTAGAATACCTTGGACCACTAGGAAGCCTTTCTTGTAGCAACTTTATCAAACCATCCTTCCAACCTTCCATGTTTACTTTTATGTCCACTTTTAAACCTTCTATATCCCCTTTTATATCTGATTTTATGTCTTATTTTAATACCTTCACCATCACTTCTAGTCCATATTTGGTTTCTCTTTGTGAGAGCGAAATTTTTTCCACTTGGTCCCTACATAATTTTGATATATCATGTTGCATTTCTTCCTCTTTTTCATGCGTCATATTAGAGTTTTCTGAGGGCTTAATGAGTGTAGAATTTTTTTTTAGGAGGAATTATGGAACGAGTTAATGATATATATGCTTCACTAAGCCCTTTAAATCACTTCAAACTTATTTTTCAAAAAAAAATAATACAAATTAATAAATACACACCTTTCAAGAGTTTGATTTTGAGCTTGTTGATTTGGCTAAACTTGAAACTCTTGTATCTTAGTGATTTTAGCCTCCCAAGGTTTGAAATTTTGTCCTAAGGTAGCTATTTGTGTATTATTTCCAACCTCTTGTGGCAGCTACAAAACCCTCCAAAATTTTGGATTGCACTCAAATTTCAGAGCCTTCCTTGGTCTTTCCCTTGATTGTTGCAAACACTTAAGCTCATTTCATGAGCTTTCCCCAAGTTCTTTGAACCCTTTTGCTTGTTGGATTAATTTTCGTCTTTTGGCATGTTTGATTGATATGTCATGTTTGTGAACGTTTTCTGGTGCTTTTTAAGGTTGGTCTTTGTGTATACAAGTTTTCCTAGTCATGAAAACACATGTCGCACTCATACACAAAGTCTTGAGCACTGTCACACAAGCATTGTCACAGTCGTCCAAAGGTCTATCTCAAGTGTCACACCTCGTCATGAGACAGTCACACAAAGGGTAATGTTTTGTCTTATTGTTATAGAACTCCATGTTGTCGTGTCATCAAAGTATGTTAAGTGTGTGATCAAAAGTTCAAGTCCATCATGAATCTATCTTCCTCCCATGCTTAACCATCTTCAGAAAATCTTCTCGATGAGGAAACTCAGCTTCACTGGGCTTGACTGAATTGTGCACTATGCATGCACAATCTTCATTGATGTGACCTTGCTTCCTAGAACTATGTAGTGCACAATGACTATCCTCCAGGGAAGTTGTGCTGCGTAATTCCAGAGCCCAACAACCTTCCTTGACCCCCCGAATTGCGCAATTATTCCTCCCAGTTTGATCTGAACTGTGCACTTCACACTTTTAGTCCTCAATATTTTCCCTTGCCTACTTGAACCCCATAATGCACAGAGATCCCAACCTCCCTTGGCCTTCATAATTACGCAGATGTGTCCTCCAGTGACCTCCCTTAGCTGGAGTTCACTCACCTCAAGAACTGCGCAGATTTGTCCTCCAGGCCTCTCTACTACCAAGTCCCCCTTGCCTCTAAAGATTGCGTAGAATCGACCTCTTAGGGCCTCATACTACATCACCCACTACTAGCTTGAACTACAAAATCTTGACTCCCAGTGGCCACTATGCAATTTATTTCCCCAATGGGGACTGTGCTGTGAAGTTCCTCGGTCAAGTCTGAGATGCGTAGTCTCAATCATCAAGCTCTCTCCCTACCACCTGGAACTACACAATGTGCAATTACTGGGCCCTCTCTCCCACCTCTCACTTGTCCATGGCTAAGTTCATGGATAATAATGCATCATCTTAGGATAGGGAGTTTTCAGATTGATGTCGTCCTGTCTTGAATGAATTGCAGGAACATGTACACTATCAAGTGATGGTGAGATGATGAAGAATGAGAAGAAGTAGGGAAGCATGCCTAAAGACTCACTTGTAGCTGAATGAACGAGTGGACCTACCAAGAACAAGAGAAGGAACACATGTGTGCAAACACCTTCCAATACCAAATATCATTGAAGACCCCACATTACTAAGCTATGCAAAGGAAAAGAGAAAGCATACCCAAGAACACATCTAGTACCCATCAGCAACAATGACTTTAAATTACCACATCATCAAGCCAGTCCATGTCAGCAGTGTCGTGTCAAGTCGTGTCATGAGTTTTCATATGCCACATCACTATTTTGGGCCATGTATATTATAAATCAAATGTATTGTAAAGTGGAAGTCTAATGAACACACATGAATATGAAGAGTCATGTAAGTTTAAAAGTCATAGGAAGTTGAACAATCATGAGGGTAGTCAAAGAGTTACAAGGGGTAAGCATCACCCCTTGGTTATATATACCCCCTCATTGTATGAGAAAAGGAATTTTCACCTTGGCTCCTTTTGCAAGGCATTAGAGAGACTAGCTAGTTCTTTAAAGAGCACAGAGTGACTCTAATGGCCAACTACTGGGGCTAGTGACGGATAATGTAAATATGTGTCTTTGAAATTTTTCTTAATAACAAAATCCTTTTAGGCCAACACGTTCTTCATGCGTGAATTATGAATGTTTGTAAGACTATTCTGTGAATGTTTTTATTTCATGTTTGTTTTCACATGTTGTAATATAGTTTAACTATTTCAATTATTTTAGTGCTTATCTTGTTGAGAATGTGTTATAATGGTTGTTATTGTTGTCTCATCCTTGTGGACTATTCCATGAGATACTAGAAAGACCTTTCTTTTCTTATTGGTTATAACAACTGTCACATCCGTTGTGGACTACTCCACTGGACGTTGGACTAAACTTCCCTTGTTCATTAGTTGTGACGACTGTCACATCCAATGTGGAATATTTTGCTGGATGTTGGACAGGTCCTTCTGGTTCATGTGTGTCTCTTCTTGGGTGGTACTATTACCTCTCAATTAGAGGTTCACTTTTCTCCCCCCTTTTGTAGTAAGAGAACCTAGACACAGTTGCACTGCACACTCACTAGGCACACTCACCTTGCTTTTTGAAGATACCATTGCATCACTCTCTTGCGTTGACAACTAGATCCAAGGAAAATCTTTAAGTATTTGGCAACCGAGCCTTTATACCAGATGGGACTCCTAAACCAAATGATGATAGGCCTAATTGGGACTTCATATTGAGGATATCCCCTGAATGTTAGCGGGTCCAACACCATCAACATTTATGGTGATGGAAGGAGGGAAAAAGATATTTTATGGTTAATTGTTCCAGCGTCCCCACTAATCCATCTTTTGGTCAAGGAAGAAACATTCACTCTATCTCCCCTACTGCTAATCCTAAAGTTGGTAACCCTTCATCGCCAAGGCCTGAATGTGAAATCCTATATAATCAACTTTGGGTTGACTACCTCGTCACCTGTCACTGTGTAAAAGTTGTTAGATTGATTTCGGGAGTAATCACTCTTCCATATTCTCAAAAGAAGAACAAGGCCACCCCTAAGGAGTAGTGGTATCGTCTATTGAAGAAGCAGTCCTCGCCACTCTTAAAGAACTAGCAAATGTTTTTTAAAGGGAAGAAGAAACTCCACTCTTTCAAGGAGGAGAAAAGGTAACCCCTTACTCTCAGGTTCAAATTCGAGCGGGATAGGCGGAGAGGAAGAAAATGAAGAAGAAGAAAAGGAACCATCAGATTTAGAAGAGGAAGAGGAGGACAATGAAGAAGAAGAAATGGAAGAGAAAAATCTAGATATGATGACTTAGGGCCTATTGGAACTTCTGGGTGTCCTGCATAATATGTTGAGCCATGTGGAGAAGCTCTTGACGAAATATGACCCTGACAAGATAGTGAAGGATGAAGACCACTTGAATAAATTCTACCTACATCTTCAAACACCTGAGGTATGCTACGATGATGTTGCATGCATAAGTTTTCCATGTACCTTGGATGGAAGGGTAGTTGTATGGTATCACAAACTTCCTCCAAACTCAATCTAGAATTGGAAGTCATTCAAAAGAATCTTTCTTGAAAATTTTGTTGAAGATAAGACCCCTGCCATGTTATTGAAGGAGTTGGGTAGTCTTAAGATGGAGCAGAAGGAAAAATTTAAAGATTTCAATCAGAGGTTCAATCACATCTTGAAAAAGTTTCCGGACGTCAAAAAACCTCATGACTCTATCACCATAGACTACCGCGGTTATGCCTTACCGACAAGTATTGTAGTTTGCAAAGCAAGCTGCGAAAATGACCTTTATAGAAAACTACGAAGAGGCTATCTTCGTTGAGAAGGACCTGAGCACTATTAGAGTCATATTATATGATAAACCCATAAAGGACTCCAAGGACATGGGTAAGAGGTCTGAGGCCTCTATCAGTCAGGTCAAGGAAAAGGAATCGAATGATCTTGAAAGCTTTACGCGTCTCGTGAGTCTCTAACCACTAAAATGGCTGAACTCAAACAAAGGACAAGAAAGAATACCATAAGCAGTAGGCCCCCCAAGTTCATGCTCAAAAGGAACGCAACACCCGGTAGCAGCAACAATCATCTGACAAAATCTGCATAGAGTTCCAATGTGGCACTGAACATTGAAAAAATTGCCACGGATTTGTACTACACATTTCATAATGAGAATCATTCGGAGAAGACGTGTCCACAATGGAACCAACTTATGAGAAGAATGGATGCACAGTTTATTGACTTAGTCATGGTTGAGGAACAAGCTGAGCTCGATGAAGAGAAGGAAGAAGCTCCTGCAACTGATGAAGCTCCAAGCACTAGGCATGTAGTGAACATGTATCATTGCATTATCACAACCTAGAAAAGTACTACCCATAAGCAACCTCCGAGTGATGGTCCAACCTAGAAGAAGAGAAACCGATATAACTTGAGAAGTCAAGGGCCGACCACTTTTATTGAGGTGTTGAAATAGAAATTCAAAGAAAACTTGTTAAGAAATATCAATCCTTTGAATAATTCAATGCAAAACACTTAGAGCAAGTCTGGGAAAGGAGTTTTAATGAAATTTTTTTCCGACAACAGTAAAGACATAATCATCCCTCCAGAAACCACAAACCTAGTTCCATCTCTTGACACCTCAGTCAGGCTTCCCTTCGTAGACTATAACATTGTAGAGGATATGAAGAAGGTTCATACATACATCTCCCAATTTGAACTTACAATATCACGAGCTAGTGGGACATCCTTCTACGGGCACTTGGACAAACTTCTACGGGTAATGCTACCTTTTCAGACAATGGATCTAGTAAGTTTCCTAACACTCTCACACCTGTACTCAATGCACTCATGATGGAAGAAAACACACTCTACCCACCATTCTTATTACCATTTTAAATATTCAACTTCAATGTATACAATTGCTTGGTTGATTCCGGTGCATCGGTAAATGTCATGCCACTATCTGTGGCCAAGAAGATGAATTCTAAATGGGACAAGATAGATGCATATATCATTCAGCTGGACAAGGCTCATGTCTAGGAAATTAGTGAACTCAAGGATGTTATCATCCAGTTATCAACTGACGGACAAGTTCACCAATGTATCAACATTATAATTGTTGACATTCTGGAAGTGTATGGAGTGTTACCGAGAAGAGATTGGTTAAGAAAGCTACAAGGATACTTTGCCACAGACTGGTCACACTCATGACTTCTGTACAGGGGTAGGAACAATCCGATCTGGGTAGGGTCAAAGAGATACATGAAGAAAATAGTGACTCGCTTGAATGGGCATAATGATCCAATGGATTTCATGAAACGTCTATTTGGAAATTATTTTCTGGAAACATAGTTGGGGTGTTATCTTGTAGAGCCATCCCCAGTTCCACCAAATGCACAGTTGGATCTCCTTCCATGTCTAGATGGTGATAATGAAACTTTTACAGTTAGTAGTAGTAGCAGCAGTAGTAGTACTAGTGCAGTGAGTAGTCCCTGTACATATGATATGTGGACAATATAATTTGATGGATTTGAGACAGAGGAGGGCTTTGGAGCTGGTTGTGTTTCAATAGATCTGTTGTAGAGAAACCACTTGATCTCTAGTCACTTGTAATTCGAGTGCATGAATAACACTACAGAGTAGGAAACACTCGTCCTGAGCTTGCAAAAGGCCATTGACCTTAACATTTTTGTTCTAAATGTGTTAGGTGACTCTGAAATTGTGGTGCGTCAGGTATGTAACACTATACATTATGTGTCACCTCATATTAAGAGTTATCAACAAGAGGTATGGTGACTCATCTCTTACTTCTAAGCTTTTAATATTATTTCAGTACCAGGAATGCGTAATGCAGCTACACATGCCTTGGAAAATGCAACTGCTAGGATGTTACCTTTAAGGGACTACTTTTCTATAGAAATTCTGTATAAACCATTGATCCTAGATAACATAACTAACTTAATGCATTTTTTATGACAACCAACAAATACTGTACTTTATGGTGAGCGCTGAAAATATTCAAAGACGCAACGATCGACAAGGATGCGTACGAACAGACACGCAGGACACAGCTAGCACAAGCAGAGGCAACCTCATCCCTAAGGATTTGGTATCACTTGAAAAGCTATATAATCTATAGAACCACTTTTGGGGACCTGTGAATGCCAAGACCCATAGTTCTACATTGTCGCATGAGAAAATCAATCTGGGAACCCAAGAAATATCTGAAATACGTCAATCTCGGTACTTGTTTCACACCATAGGAGCAAAAATCCTTCATCCACTTATTCAAGTAGTATCGTGATGTATTTGCATGAACATATGATGAACTCAAGAATTATGACACACAAATCATCCAACATGTGATACCGATCAAGGAAGGGGCCAAGCCATTTCACCAGAAACTAAGGAAAGTTCACCCAACACTTGAGCCCCTCCTATAGAAGGAGTTGAGAAAATTGTTGGATGCTCGGATCATCTACAAAGTGTAACATTCAACATGGGTATCAAACTTAGTCCCTGTGAGAAACAAGTTTGAAGAGATCTACATGTGTGTAGATTTTTGCAATCTCAACCTCGCCTTAGACAAGGAAAATTACCCAGTGCCGTCCATGGAGAAAATATTACAAACAATATTTGGGGTCGAAATGTTTTCTTTTCTTATTGGATTCTCAGGTTACAACCAGGTTTTGGTAGCAGAGCCTGACAAATTAAAAACTACATTCCGGATGAAGTTGGGCACATTCGCATTTTGACGAATGTCATTTGGGCTAGTCAATGTCGGTGCAACATTCCAACGCACGATGGACATCGCCTTTGGTAGACGTATTGGATAGAGCATAGTGGTCTACCATGATCATGTGACAATATTGTTCAAATAGATGTTAGATTACCTGCGCCATCTAAAGAAGATTTGTGAGCGATGCTGAAAATATGGGATATCCTTGAATCCCAAGAAGAGCATCCTTAAAGTGTCCAAAGGTAATCTCTTAGGACACATCACTACTAAAAGAGACTAAGGTAGATCTGAACAAGGTTCGGACCATCACGTGGATTCCTCACCCAGTGGAAAAAAAAGCCATGCAGACTTTCGTGGGGAAGATCAACTTCCTTCGAAAGTTCATCGCTGACTATGCTTAGATTGTTAAACCAATACAGGAGATGATCAAGAAAGATGCATTCTATAAATGGGATAAGAGGAAAAAGGATGCATTCACCCATATCAAGCAAGCTATAGTAGAAGCACCTGTGTTGTACAACCTAGACTTTAGTAAAGACTTCTTGCTCTACATTTTTTCTTCTGACACATCTCTTGCTGTTGTTCTCACTCAAAAGGATGAGTTGAACAATGAATGACCTATCTCCTTCACGAGTACAAGCCTGCAAGGACCAAATCTCAACTACCCCATCGTGGAAAAAAAATCTTATGTAGTATAAAAGGCGGTAAAGCACTTCATACCTTATCTATTGAAAAATAATTGTATTATCTTTGTTCCACATCAAGCAGTCAGGTCACTACTTGTTTAGAGAGAGATGGGTGAAAGAATGGCAAACTAGATGGCTAGATTACAAGAATACGATCTTGACATCAGTCCAGTACACACAATCAAGGGTCATGGTATTTGTAAATTAGCAGTAGAAGTAGTCAATGAAAAAGAGGAAGAAGAAGAACTCGTAGTATGGGAACAAGAGATTGGGACGTAAAATGTTGAGCGAGCCTCCCCCACTTTGGACATAAAATCTTGGTACCTAGATGTGTACCAATACCTTGAGCATGGCACCGTTCCCTTTCACTTCTCTATACAATAGAAGAGGTCACTCTGACTCAAAGCATTGATGTATTAGTTGGTGCATGGGGTGTTGTTCAGGAAGCACCATAATGGAATATTTCTTAGGTGTTTGTAGGCACATGACTAAAAAAAGTGTTACATGATCTCCATGATGGACCAGCCGGGGAATACTTCACAGGAAACACTACAAAGGATAAGGTTATGTGGGTTTAACTTTATTGGCCTACATTATTCAAATATGCTCATGATTATTCCCACAAGTGTTCGATCTGTCAAAGATGTGCTGATATAAATCGGAAGTCAACAGCCCCGATACAAGCCGTTGCAGGGGAAGAACCTTTTCAACAGTGGGGCTTGGATATCATTGGGAGAATTTTCCCACATTCATCAAAGTAGCACGACTATATCCTAACTGCTATAGATTATTTCATGTGGTGGATAGAGGTAGTTCCGTTAAAACAGGTGAACGATCAGGAAGTCATCAACTTTCTACAACAGAATATCATCTCCACGTTTGGCATTCCTACGTCACTTGTTTTTTACAATGCAACATACTTTTCCTCATTAAAGCTTTATGATTTTGCATTGGAAAATTGTATTATCTTGAAACATTCTACTAATTCTTATTCGCAAGGGAATGGTCTTGCTAAATCCACGAATAAAAATCTCATCTGTATCATCCAAAACACCATATTCTCTAAACAATGAAACTGGCACTCTGCTTTGAAGAATGATTTATGAGTTGATCGAGTCACGTCTAAATCTTCTCTTAAAACCCCCCCTACTTCCTGATATACGTAAAGGAAGCCATCATTCCGCTGAACATATACTTTCCTGCTCTCCAATTGTCCCGAGAATCCCAAGGCAAGCCATGTCATTTAGTTCAGCGTAGGATGGAAACTTTGCACAAGCTACAGGAAGAAAGGTTGAAAGAAAAAGAAAAATTTTCACTTCACCAGAGTCATATCAAGAGGTGGTTTGATAGAAAGTCTGTAGGGAAGAATAAATTTAGTGTGGGTGACTTAGTCTTGAAGTGGGACAAAGCCCACGAGGACAAAGGAAAACACACTAAGTTTTAGTCCCTGTGGATTGGTCCTTACATAGTCCACGAAAAGCTTGGCCAACACTCTTATCATCTTCAATCACTTGACGGGAAGATTGACTCTCTCCCTATCAATGGCCAAGACTTAAAAAAATATTTTCAATAAAGACCTAGGGTTGTGCTCCACACTATGTACATAGTCTTTTTTTGTTTGTTGTTTATATATTTTCTTTAGTTTTTTGTTGTTTTTTCATGTAAATAAGTGTTTTGCCTTACTGCGTTGTGGTTTCTAAGTGTGTGTGTGGATGATGTTCAAAGAGTCTTGTGAAAATGTAGTACTTGTCTAGCATCCTATCTATCTTCCTTGTATTGGTTATATCTTTGGCTGATGAAGTTCTGACGGAAAATATGATCTGTCGCTAAGGATATTCTTGGCCCAAACATGAACCCGTGTCTAGTTTGGAAACTTCATGCCTATACTCAGTTTTTTGCTTTGGTTTTTCCAAGCCTATCCAACTAGTAGAAATGAAGAAGGGGAAAAATCTAAACGAGAAAACCTAAATCATAGGTATTTATATGCTTCTCTGAAGGAACAACCTCTCCTACTCTCAATAAGTCAGGATCCCTCTTCCGCCCCAAAATAAATAAGTGTCGATGCATAGTTCTATTTAAATAAATAAATAAAGGTGAAAGAAGAGAAAGGCTTCCTGTGTAGAGAGGTGAAGCAAGCAACTCTGTCGGGGTACTGTCCAGGCTTGCTGACAGTGGAGAAATGTTTGTGTTCCTACGTGACTCCGTCGGGGTACTGTCTAGGCCTGCTGACAGTGGAGCAACACTAAAGATGAAAACTATACTCTGAAAATCTTAAGCTCGTGAGCTAAACTACCCTTCCCAACTCAAAACATTGTGATTATGTTGAATCTTATGTTGTGTTCAACTAAGAAGGTATAGAGGGGACCATTCCTACCCATGGGGTAAGTGGGGAAACCAAAGTAATCTGCATGATGAATCAATACTCCCTGAAGGACCAAGGCTCCACACAGAAGAAACTAACCAAGTAGAGACGCTGGAATTCAACTAGTGTGTCGCTAAGAGTTGTAGTAGCCATAACACCCTCTAAAATTTTGGCTTGCACTCAAATTTCAGAACCTTCCTTAGTCTTTTCTTTGATTGTTGCAAACAATTAAGCTCAATTCATGAGCTTTCCCCAAGTTCTTTGAACCCTTTTGCTTGTTGGATTAATTGTCATCTTTTGGCATGTTTAACTAATATGTCATATTTTCAAACCTTTTCTAGTGGTTTTGAAGGTTTGTCTTTGTGTATACGAGTTTTCCTAGTCATGTAAACACCTATTGCACTCATACACAAATTCTTGAGCATTATCGCACAAGCGTCATCACGGTCATCCAAAGGTCTATCTCAAGTTTTGCACTTGTCGCTTCTTGTCATGAGACAATCAAAAATAGGGTAATGTTTTGTCTTGTTGTTCCAGTGGGCCATGTTGTCATGTCTTCGAAGTATTCTAAGTGTGTGATAACAAGTTCAAGTCCATCACGAATCTATCTTCCTCCCGCACAACCATTTTCTAAAAATCTTCCCAATCAGCTTTAGCAAGACCTTATTGAACTGTGCACTACGTAGTCTCAACCCTCATTAATGTGACCTTGCTGCCTGGAACTACACATTGTGCAACCATTGTCCTCTAGGGTAGTTGTACAGCACAATTCCAGAGCCCAACAACCCTCCTTGACCCCCAGAATTGAGCAGTTGTTCCTCCTAGTCTGATCTGAACTGCACACTTCACACTTTCAGTCCTCAAGCTTTTACCTTTCTTGTTGGAACCTCGTAATGCATAGAGAGCCCAACTTCCCTTGGCCTCCATAACTACACAGATGTGTCCTCCAGTTCCCTCCCTCAACTGGAGCTCATTGACCTCAAGAAATTCCCAAATTTGTCCTCTAGGGCTCTCTGCTGCCAAGTCCCCACTGCCTCTGAAAATTGTGCAAAACTAACCTCTCAGGGACATATCCCACATCACCCGTTGCTGGCTTGAACTAAACAATTCTGACTCTTGGTGGTCACTGTGAAATTTCATTGCCCAGTGGGGACTATGCTGTAAAGTTCCTTCGTCAAGCCTGAGTTTCACTCTGCGCAGTCTTAGTGATCAAGCTCTCTCCTTGTCACCTAGAACTGCATAGTGTAGAGTGATTGGGCCCTCTCACCCAGTCTGTCACTTGTCCTAGGTTTAGTTCATGGATAATAGTGTATCATCTTAGGATAGGGAGTTTTTAGATTGATGTCATCCCATCATGAATGAATTGCAAGAACAAGTACACTATCAAGTCATGGCGAGATGATGGAGAAGGAGAAGAAGGTGGGAAGCATGCCTAAAGACTCACTTGTAGTTGAATGGATGAGTGGACCTACCAAGAATAAGAAAAGGAACACAAGTGTGCAACCACCTTCCGAGACCAAAGATCATTGAAGATGCCACATTACCAAGCTATGTAGAGGAAAAGAGAAAGAATATCCAAGAACACATTTAGCACCCAACAGTAACGACGACTTGACATTGCCACATCATCAAGCTAGTCCATGTTAGCAGTGTCATGTCAAGTCATGTCATGAGTTGTCATATGCCACATCACTATTGTGGGCTATGTATATTGTAAATAAAATGTATTGTAAAGTGGAAGTCCAATGGACACACATGAATATGAAGAGTCATGTAAGTTTAAAAGTCATAGGAAGTTGAACAGTCATGAGGGTAGTCAAAGAGTCACAAGGGGTAAGCATCACCCCTTCGTTATATATATGCCCTCATTGTATGAGCAAAGGAATTTTCACCTTGGCTCCTCCTGTAAGGCATTAGAGAGACCAGCTAGTTAAGTTGATGATCAAGGAGTGGCTCCAATGTCCCACTGTTGAGACTAGTGGTGTACAATGTAAATATGTGTCTTGGAACTTTTTCTTAATAAGAGAAGCCTTTTAAGTTCATCATGTTCTTCATGCATGAATTATGATTGTTTGTAAGACTATTCTGTGAACCTTTGTATTTCATGTTTTCTTTCACATGTACTAAGATAGTTGAACTATTTCATTTATTTTAGTGCTTATCTTGTTGAGAATGTGTTGTAATTGGTGTTACTGTTGTCTCATCCTTGTGGACTATTCTGTAGGATACTAGACATAGCTTTCTTTTCTTATTGGTTATAATGATCGTCAAATCAACTGTGGACTATTATGTTGGATGTTAGACATATCTTCCCTTTTTCATTGGTTGTAACGACTGTCGTATACATTGTGGACTATTCCGCTGGATGTTGGATAGGTCCTTCTGTTTCATGTGTGTCTCTTCCTGGTTGGTACTATTACCTCTCACTTAGAGGCTCACTTTTCTCCCCCCTTTTGTAGTAAGAGAACCTAGACACAGTTGTGTTGCACACTCACCAGCTACACTCACCTTTCTTTTCGAAGATGCCATTGCATTACTCTCTTGTGTTGACAGCTAGAGCCAAGGGAATTTTTTAAGTATTTGGAAACTGGGCCTTTATATTGGATGGGACTGCTATACCAAAAGGTGTGAGGTATGATTAGGACTTCATATCGAGTAGATTCGCTGAATGTTGGCGGGTCCAACACCGTCAACATTTTTGGCGCTAGAAGGAGGGCAGCCAATATTTTATGGCTAATTGTGATCCAGATGGATGTTGGTGGCCACCCACCTATCCACCTGGACCCCCACAACTGTCTTTGTAAGTTTTTCAGTTTCCTTATTTGTAGCACAATTTACTATTTTTAGCAGTTTTTCGGGTCGTGAACTTTTGGAGCCGTTTTGAGGCCCTAAACGACCTTTTTTGGGAAATCTGGGAGCAACATGGGTCCATGGATTGATGTCGCTCTTCCCAAATTTGTAGTGCTTGGATTGATGTTGCTCTTCCCAAAGTTGTAGTGCGTCAAATGGAGATCAGGTGCCAAAGTTACGACCCTGGGAAGTTGATGTACCAATTTACCCAAAACGGGGCCCACAATTTGGTGTTTCATCTCCTAGGGTTAGGTTTTTGGATGTTTAGGGTTTTCCATTGTTTCTTAACAATAAATAGGCCTTCGAGCCTCATTGTAACATAGTTCAGAGGCATGTACCTGCCACATTTTTGCTCAGAGATAAGCTACCATCGCCCTAGCTGGTTTATTTCCATTTCTATTCGTATGAATATTTCAGTATTTTACATTAATGAAATGAAGTATTATTTCCACTGCATATCTGTATTTATGGTTATCTCTGTAATTTGTTGTGTTCCTATTTAAATCCGGATCAGTGGTATCAGAGCAGGTTATGATTTCATAGGAATGAGGGTTTGATGCATATTTTTGTTTCAAATTTTACAACAATATTCAACAAACTTTAGGCATGTGCTACGTCCTCCACAAAGCATTTTCTTGGGCTAAGCGGTAAGAAATTTTCTTTTTCATTTTTTTTGTAGGAATGTTTTTGGGTGGCCATTTTGCATATCAGATCTGAAATTTTTGGTGCAAAATTTACAAAAAAAAATAACAGATCTGGATTCCTTGTGAAAAAATACCCAAATTCAAAAAAAAATTCGGCCGAATTAGAGTCCGGATGAGGGAGATATTGCTGATTTAAAGTCAGCTATGTTGCATAAATGTTTATGATGACAATTCGTGGATGGTGGCTCTCCTATATTTTTTGAAATTTTGGTACATAATTTCTAAAATTTATTGTATATCTGAGCTCCTCTCGAAATATAGCTCAATTTCAAAAAAAAAATGGGTCGAATCGGAGTTTGGATGGCTAGGGCACTGAAGTTGTCAAACGAAGCTCTGGGTAACTCGATATACCATTTTGCCGCCAGACCAGTTAACGTCCTCTGGAAAAGGCGAAGCCTAATTGAATCATCGTTTAGGGTGTTTCATGAACACCACAGATGAAATGTCATCACATGATTTGACGGATCTTCACCCGGATTTCCATTAAATTTAGGAATATCTGACAGAAGTTTATGCGGAATCGCTGGCCACCAAGGGGCATAAGCAGTTGGATCTTTCGTTAGCCGATTTAGATTTGGTAACTCTAAAGTTGCCACGAAGGGTAACTATTGATTCAGGTTTGGCGAAGCATACCCAGGATAGGATGGAATGGCCTGAGTGGTGGTCTTTGCATACCAGCATAATGCATTTGATGCTGGTAACTTTGGTAAGGTTGATGGGAATAACCATTGTAGAATGGTTGATTTTGATCGTTTTGAATATACGGCTGCCCATTATTTGCAAAGATTTGTTGCTCAGATCCTTGGTATACCTGTTGGAATTGTGGTTGTTGGTATTTCACCAGCCATGGTTGTGAAGCCATGTGCTGTTGTCCAATACTGGCCGTTTGACCAAGATGAGGGGTAATTGTACCCGTTTGGGCCTGTGTCATTCCACTAGTTAGTGATTGTGGTTGAGTCGCAGGGACAAGAGGCTATTGCATTAAAACCTGAGAAACCTGAGGTTGGCATACAACAGGCAACGTTTGTACTTGCGACACCGTCACAATAGCCGACATAGTTGGTATACTTGACATAGGTAAACATTGTTGCATCGAATATACAACTCTTGGTCGTTGAGGCAGTATTGGCACCCAACCGCTAGATGTAATTCCAGCATAACCTAAAATTTTTTGTGAACTCTCGTATGGTTGTCCTCCTGGAGGAGACAATGAAAGGGTATATTGCCCCCCATACGGCGGTAATCCGGTACTCAAAGGAATTGTTTGTCCTTGAGGACTGGACTACCCAAATTGACACCCTGAAGGATCAATTTGCTGAGACTCAACATAAGAGTTCCCGGATACTATTCCAAATGAACAAACGGGAATGGACCATACTATCTAAATAGCCCCTGAGTGGGCCCCATCTAGTGATTAAGAGCTAATTGGGATAAATGGTATGCCGGCGAACATTGTTGGAGTGACAGCAGGAAGTTCTACTGTTGCTGTGTCGGATGACACAGTCCTAGATGTCGACGGCTGTTCAGACATTTCTAATCTATCCAAAAGATTCCCTAGCGATTCTACAGGAGCTTCCAATGACAGAAGACTAATTTCTGATGAAGAAGGATATAGAGTGATCCCAACTCCAAATCGCGCTGGAGTACTAGATGGAGGATCCTCCACAATCTCTTCTATAGCAATCAGACCAGGTGGAAGAGGTAGACCGTCAGGTCTGTAAAATATTTCTGGTGCCGAAGAAGGTATAGAATCTAGAGTGATAGATGTTTGGGGAATAACACCTTCCAAATCAGCTGTAGATGGAGCTGGTTCAGTAATACAAGTGTTTACCTTCACACTAGGATCAGTTCTACCGTCCTTTGGTGGCTGCGGAACTTCTTCTGTAAACATAGGGATACCAGAAATGGTTGGAGTAACCGGAGCTTCCGATGATGTTGGAACACTTGTTCTAACTTTACCAGGGGATTTGGAACCAGTTAAACGAGTTCGCTTCGTCCGTAACAGTTTTGATTCTGGGGACAAAGACGGTTGACTCGTGAGCCTCCGCGAACGACGGGGTTTCAATTGACTTTCTTCCACGATTACGGATTACTCGATCAACTAAAAATCAAGGGGAAATATGTTTCCGAATTAAATGAATTTTAGACACTTTGACACAACTTTCTTTTTCAATTTTTAAGAGTCGAGAAAAAACAAAAGATGACTCTAGTCGCCTTCGATTTTTAATGAGCCTGAAGTGACAAGTGCTCAGATGGACCTTTTCTTTTAAGGAGTCTGAAAAGGATGAAAGAGACTGCTATGGAAATCTAGACAGAGGGATTACCAAACCAATCACAAAACTACAGAATACTTTTTACGGTACGGCAGTCAATCTTCCCGAATGTTGTGTTCAGTGCATTGCGATCGATAGGGCGGCAGACACGACTTCCTATGGATAAAGGATAAAGCCTATTGTGGTCTCCCAATATATACTCGACGGTATGTGGGAGCACAGGTCCGTACTGGTACTTATCATCTCAAAGTGGAGGAATCACCCAACCAACAATGAAAACAATAGTTACCAGGCTTCACGACGCCGGATTACGTCTCTAGCCTAGACTTCTAAATGTTGTGTGTTAGGTTCCAAAGCATTTTTAGATTCATTAAATTTATTTTACAGTTGATCTTGCTTAAGAAATTTTCCTTTCAAGTTCACCGCGTGATGTAGATGTACAATTCCTAAAATGCAGTCTAAGATGATAAAAAATCGTTTAATCTTCTTTTTGCAATGAAAATCCTAGCTACTAAGGAAAGAGAGATGACATTCTTTCAACATAGAGCAGAGAGCACACACTATATGCACTGTCCTAAATCAAACCAAAAAATAGTCTAAATGAAAATGCACATGCATGTATTTGTTTTCAGCCTTCTTAATGTGTGAATGATAAAAAGAAAGCTAAGCACAAATCTGAATTATTTTTCAAAGCAACATTACTAACAAGTTTCTTTCTAAGACAAAATGAAGACAATGACGACACTCTACGATTTGGAATTGAAAACTTGCTTTCGACACTTGAAAAACTACTAATTCAAATCAAATACAAGAGTAACAGTGTAATCGACTATCAAGAACAATCGGATTCTCTTCTATGACTGAAAACGATACTTGCGACACTTTCAAATCAAGAAACTACAGTTCAATTACGCTACTTCTTTGTAAAGAGAACTGAAAATGGATCACAATACATAAAAACATTTACAGTTCATTGCACAATGGAGGTGGAATAATGGCAAGGAAGGGGTTTCAATAGAGGTATACTGACTACAGACAACAAAACTCCTGAACAAAGCTGAAAACAGTGAACACAAAAACCAAAATTTAAGAGCAGAAGAGGCCTTGTCTGATCAGCGCACCTGTAACACAGGGAAAGTGAGATGCAGCGCACCTACTACACTCGGGAAGTGTGATGCATCCAGAATCCAAAGAAGAGACAGTGCGATGGTCTAGGGACAAGACTTCAATTGGGTTTCGGGTCACAGTTTGCAGCTCAGTTCAGGGATTTAGGCCGAGCAAGTGGCAATTAGTAAATAAATCACAGAGGTAGATCTAAGGAGGTTATTAGAGCCACCAGAAGGGTAATTAGAGAGCTTGTAAATCAATTGTTCAGTTCATAAACAAAACCCGGAGATAGAATAAAGTAGCATTGATCTACTTTGCACTTGCATAAGAAATGTAGTTCGAAGGCTAGATGACTTGACTTCAGGCTCCGTCTGTAAGTTTATAAAGCAAACAAATATAGACAAACAAACAATCTATTCACTCCCCAGTGGAGTCGCCATTTTGTTATCGGGAAATCTAGTGTCTATGAAAAGCTGCTAGTACCACTAAGGCTGGTAGTTACCTTAGAGACAAACAAACTAAAACCACTTTCGTTTTCCTTTATGAGAAATAGATAAGAGGGGAATAAAGGAGACCAACCTCTGTCTTGCGCTTGGTTCCTTGCTTGATTCCTCTCCCTTCTGATAGATCTTTGCCACTCGCTTCCTCGTCTACCCAGCTTCAAAGGGCACCTGTAGAATCAAAGTAGCATAACACTATCCAAGAACATAGATCTATTATCATAAACAATATAGGACCAGATATATATTGACCACACAAATGCATATATCATCAATCATACAAGAATGTGGAGGAAAACTTGAATAGCTTTATTAATAATCAAGAATAGCAAAGAGGATTACAACCAATTGTTCTGACCCAACATCATCCTCTCAGCAAGAAAGCCCTTCTTCACCTCATGAAAAGCTTAGATCACCCAACACTATGATGTTGCACCAAGAAACCAGTAACACTTCCTTACAAGATACAAAATTCTAGCATCCGGATCTCTGGGATGAGGGATCCATATATAGATTTTTGTAAGGGGGGTGAGTCAGCTTTTGAGATTTGATTAGTGTCCTCTCTCTGATAGTTCTTGATTCCACTTGGAGATTGATGATCTCTTACTCATCCCTGGGCGAATGCAGAGAGGCAAGTGTCACAGGAGAAGTTTATGGAAGATTCCAAGATCCTCCACCTTGCAGATTGACCCTGCCATTTGTCCACTCTTGCCCATCACACCCCATAGAAGGGTTTTTTAGTATGCATCGCACCTCCCTTGTGTATTTAGGTGGGATGCAGTGCACTTTGACCATGGAGCAAGTGAGATAGTCCAGTTTTGACCAGTTCTGAGCAGTTTTTCATGGAGAACTTCTGGGAGAAGATGTAATCAGTTGACCTTGTTCCTTTAGAGGTTGAAACAACACTTTGAGGGACTTAATAGCCCTTGGTTTATGGAAATTTATGATTGGGGTTGCAGTGCCCAAAAATGTCTATAACACCAGTGATAGACACCGATCATGCACCAAGCAAAACAACTGCTTGATGACTAAAACTGTCACGAGGGTACGGTTATAGTGCGACACCCAAATCAAGTTGAGTAATCTTGCCTTCTCTACTCCTCTGAGCCACATCACGGCTCTAGTGTAGTCATCCCTATATTTGTGTCTATGATACGGTGCATCAATTTTTCGGTCACCAGGTGCAGGAACTTCTCATGTTCCACTAAGTCCCAGTCTTCACACTTCAAAATCAACACCTGTGCCAAATGCGGACCGTCAAAAGTGATCTCATCTGGTAGAAATGGGGTTTGTAGGGGAGTCTTACTTTCATCAATGTCCTTTAGGACCTTGGAATTAGGCTTGTGTGGAGGGACATACTAGGACAACCGTGTAATAGGGTCTGCACCTTGGGCTTCAACCTCCTTTATTTCCACTCCCACATCATCATCGTCCATGGGGATGTCTTCGATATCCTCCTCTTTTGCCTCTAGGTTTATAACCTTGCCTTTCTCCTGGGCAGTGGGATTTGGTGGGTTTCGTCTTGGTGACGCGCGCACTAGGATGGTAGGCTACTTGCCCTTCTTGTCTTTCATGGTCTCCTTGGTTGGGGTTGGCTTCAGTCGTGGCGTTCTCGGGGGATTTAGGGACCTCCGCCAATACTTCGACCACTTCCGGGGCAACTACTTTAGCCTCTCTCTCCATTTCCTATGCATTTTCCTTGGTGGCCACTCCTTCCGTGTTCATAGCTTTTGCACGGGTTGACATGACGCTTTTCACTAGTGCTTGTGTCTCTGTTGGGCCTCAAAATTAGCATAAATTTTCACTCCATTTTCACCTTTATCCTCATTTTGTCACTTCATTTCATCACATTATCATCATATTTCCATTACCATATGGGCTCATATTTTCATTTTCCAAAGTTATTTATTTTATGTATTTAAAGTGAATTTATGATTAAAAGTTATAAAAATAACATGTATTTGCTTATACCTAAAGGTGGAATGAGTTTGGTGACATGTGTAGGTGATTTGGAAGGTTCCAAGACACTCCTATGTGGCCTCCAAGACTCAAATTCGAATTCTCTTGAATATTTGAAGGAGATTTGGGATAGGGGTCAAGCATATCTCATGGAGAAAAATCATGGATAAAGGAATGTGTGTCTCATATTGGTTGTAACCATATGAATGATTTGTGGAACTAGGAGGGATTAGTGGATCTCCATTAATGAGTTAGTTTCTTATGTTTTTTATAAATAGGAGTACCTACTCCATTCCAAGAGAGGACTCTTGGAGTATGTATCCTAACTTATGATGGAATAGAATAAAGTTTTCTTTCTACAATTTTAGATACAAATTGTCTTAATGTAGTATATGAATTTATGGAATAGTTTGTCACTTTGTTTTTAAGAGAATTGAGCTCACTTTAAAAGGATCAAAGGAACATTTTATTTCATTATAGATTTTTTTTTAATTTAATTACTTAGATGTTTGAAGATTTTTCATTATTAATGAATGAATTTTAGTTTAAATTTATCATCATATGAAAGGACAAACAAGGGTCTAAGTTAGACTCTCTTCCATTTGAAATGAGTAATAATTGAAATTCATTCTCTTTTTCTAGTTTCAAGTTATTTATGAATTCTTGATTTTTGATGCTTATGAATGAATTTTAGTTGAGTTCTAATCAGCATATGAGGACACAACTAAGAGTCTAAGTTAGGCTCTCCTTCTATTTGGTCTGAACAATAATTAAAGTTCATTTCCTTTTCTTTATTTCAAGTTATTTTTGAGTTTATGCAATGGTAATGTTGTTGGAATAGAACTATGAGGAAGGACAACCAGGACCTCCTAAGTTAGGAGCCTCTTCTCTTGCTTTCTATACATCACATACTACTGCTCTTTAGTTTCTCTTCTTGAGGACAGTACTATGGGGAAGGACAACTAGGACCTCCCGAATTGGGAGCCTCTTCCTTTTCTTGTTGCATCTTGAACTAGAAACTTTTTAGTTTTAGAAGTTATTTGTAATATGCATTTCCATTCTTTATTTCCATTCTAAACAAACCTCCTACAATAGTATCATCTGAGGTCCCATATATTTTGGTTTTCTTCTAAGTTTTACAAAACCCCTGGGTTGACAATTAAATAATAGGGATTTAATAGACAGTTAAATCACCCAACAGTCTCTTTTGACAATTGTTCAAACGTTGGACTTGCTATCAGGTCTTGAAAGAATTCACAGTTCATGTGCACCTGAAAGCGCAACAACTCAATTCTCAAAATTCTAAGTGTTTTTCACTGGGTAGCCACTTGTAATTTATAGGGCAATTTGAATTCAAATCCTACCGTTCCCCCCAAAATCGGTCCATTAATGCCAGATTGGCAGAAGATTTTCAAGGATCTAAGCCATAAATTTCGTCTTAAATGTCAGCTGCCCACTCCATTTGGCATCACTTTTGCTGTCTTTTCATGAACAATGACTTTAACGGCCACTTTCTGGTCGACCTGTGTGATTTCTCCCTGGGTAGTGCAACTCCCTCTGTGCTGTCGCGGACCCAGTGAAACATCTTTGCTTCACACCATCTTCCAATCGCACAGCTCCCCAACTCAAGGAATGTAGTTTATATTCCCATGCCTTCTTTCAGCTGCTTGGAGCGTTAAGACTATGCTACTTTCATTTAGTCACATGGACGAACCACCGGTGTATGGCTTCAAGTGACTGCCATTCACCTTTCCTGGGAAGGGTTCTCCATTTAGCTTGACCAGCTATACCGCTCCTCTGTTAGTAATCTTCTTAATAACATAAGGCCCTAACCAGTGCATCCTGAATTTTCATAGAAATTTATCAAACTTACTATCATACAATAAAACCAGATCATTTACCTTAAATGTGTGCAGCTTGATGTGTCAATCATGCCATGCCTTTTCATGCTGCTTTTGGACCTGCTGGTGAAATCCAGCCAAAAATATTTCTTCTTTGAGCTCATCCAGCTGTGCGAGCCTCTCTTCCAGGGCTCCGCAATCCATCATACCTATGAGTGCTGCTATGCATAGACTAGGCATGATGTATTCCATAGGCATTATGGCTTCCACACCATAGACAAGCCTAAAAGGGGTTTGTCCTGTCAACTTCTTGCATGTCATTCGATAAGCCCACAATACTGCAGGTATGCGTAGGTCCCAATCACTTCGCTGAGCATTGAAAACCTTGGTCAATGCATTTTCAAGAACTTTTTTGAATGCCTCCACTGTCCCGTTAGCCTGTGGGTGATAAGGTGTGCTCTTCTGGTGATATACTTGAAATTCCTCCGTTAGTGCGCTGATCGTCTCATTCAGGAAGTGCATACCACGATCACTCATCAAGATCCTTGGACATCCAAATCGCATCAGTACATGTGGTGGGCTCTAGTATTGCAGCAATAATGCTGCAACTCTTGGGACTCCCTTCTTTACTTTTATCAACCCGGTAGTTCGTAACAAACTTGGAAGCGACGGTGCTATATGCACAAGTACTAGCTCTTGCCGCAGGCTGTCACTTGATCAGCTGGCACAAGTCCGCTAGGAGCTTAAGCCAACTTCTATGAGCTCTCAGAAGAAGCTTTTAACTGTGATGGATGAAAGCTAACTCTAAGGAGGCTAATCTAATTGCAAAAAGAAACTAAAAGCTGAAAGGAAATGCAAACCCTAGTTTTACCGACTAACCCTACTGGTGCAAGAAAAGAGATGAAAGCTGCTGAAATGGATGCCATTGACTCTTGGAAAGGTAAAATGCATGTGTCTAAGCTACTTCTAAAGTAAAATCTGGAAAAAACATCTTTTTGTATTTTTGAGTAATTTTGCAGAATTATTATGCATGTGCTTTAACTGTTTTTGACTGTGCAGAGGTTGATTGGTGAAAGGAAATGGAGCGGGCACTTGCAGGAGGTTGGGAAGGTGAGAAGAGGGCCTAAGGGGTCCCTAGCACCCTTCTAGAGAGTTTCACAGTGATCAGATCTCGAGAAACTGCCCACGTGATCTTCTACAGGAAGTCTGCAGGGGTTCTACAGGAAGAGCCAAGAGAGGATTTTTGAGGGTTGATGGAGGAAAATTGGTGGGAAAGTGGAAATGGAGGTTGGATGAGGCTATGAAGAGGTCTATGACCTAGTAAATGAGGCTAGGGAGTGATGAAGATGGTTGGATTTGTTCAAGGATGGAGGGAGCATTGTTACACAAAAATGAAGAAATTAGGTCAAACTGGCAAAGTGTGGCAAATGAAGGGAAGGAATCTGGAATTTGGGGTTGGAGCAGGTGGTGTGAGGAAGGAAGGATAGGCAGGGATGGATTACAGGTGATCTGCACACTATTTCTCCAAACTATTCAAAGAAAGACTAAAAACATCAGAGATCTATCTACTTTAACCTATTCTGACCTAAGAACCAGAAATCATGGTGGACAGAAGTTTATTGGTAGAAAATCATGTAAGAAAACTATGAAAATCAATCAAGAACAGATCTAAGCATGTCATCACAACTGGTATCAACTTCCCTAACTAAAAATCTAACACTTGCGATTGCATGGAAAGGCAAAATAGTGTTTTTGTGGCAGCAAGTATGCCTTGGTCTCAACTCATGGTCCCAAGGAGGGAGAGATGAGATCAAGGATTGCTTGGTGGCCTTTTTGTAGGTCTTTTCCTTTACCAAACTATCAAAACAACCTAAAGCATGAAAAGCTATTTCAATCATCAAAAGCAACCTAAATAACAAAGCAATATGTTAATCTAAGTAGCAGAAACTATTCTAGGAATGCAGCAAAAACATATAGAAGTACACAAAAGGAGGTGCTAGCACTTGGGTTGGGCCCAACCCCAAGAGCTAAAACCTCCTAAAAGAAGCTTAGAGCTGATGCAAAGTGAAACTGATCTCCATTACTCAAAAAATAAGCATGTCACAAAAATGTTTACAGCAAAAACTCAAAAATGAGCTAAAAGATAGAGCAGCACTAAAGTGCAAAAATACAACTATTCAAGAGCTAAACTATGAAGGCTAGAAGCCTTCCTACTTATCACCATGAGGACCTCCAACAACCCTCCTTAACTCAAGGGGCTTGGCTGCTCAAAACTTCAAGTAATCAACCACTTCACAAAAGTTGCTCGGCTGCCCTTGGGGATCATCTTCTATCGGATGCTGAACTCCGAGCTGATGGTGGAGAACTCGAGGAAGGGGCCATTTAATGTAGGAGACACCCTTCCTACAAATCCTCAGCCTTGCTCCCTCGTATTTGGCTGTCAACTGGCTCATAAATGCTTGACCTTGGTCCAAAAGATGTTCAAAAATCTGCAATAAGCACGTATTAGACTTCATGGTCAAGTGACTATCCTCATTCATTCAATTAACATAAATATACTCAAAAGCATGCATAAAATATGAAGAATGGTGGATTAATGGAGAAAAATAGGCAAAATGGCCCAATAAGTTACCCATTTTTGGGGCTCATCATCACCCCCTGCTAAATGGGTTGCTCATCCTCTGAGCAACTAATCCAGCTCATCATCTTTGATTGCTTTGACTGCCTCTCTCACATCCAGGCTTCCGAGGTGATGTCTTCTTCTCGGTCATGGAACCCTACTTTTCTCTCTACTTCCTCCCACTGCCTATGATCCTCTTCTTCTTCGACTCCTTCTAGTAGTCCTAAAAGCAAGGGAGGACTAAACTTTAGGCCGATCCAGTTGGCCTGCAAATTTTGCATTGACTATTTATAGAGTGGTACTCTTGCCAAGGCCTCCCTCATCCTTGTTGGGGAGTGGTATTCTCTGATTTTCAAACTGTGGGATAGTGTGTTCCATCTCCTTGTGCAAGCATGAATGCAGTTATCCCCCAATAGTCTTTCCATGTCCTCAAAGTGAGCAATGGCCTGAGCTTGTCTTTCAATGTAATCTGGGTGAACCTGGGGGTTGTTGGCAAGTTGCTGATGGGCATACACTAAAGCTAAGGGATCTTCTGGTTCTGCTCTGATCATGAGTGGCTCCCGTAGCTCCCTGTCCATAACATTCCGAATTTCTACTGCCCTCTTTTCCTCATGGTTTAACCAAGAGGCCATGGCCATGAGTTGCACATCTCCCAATGCAGCATTGGGGTCCCATAGATTCATGTTTGGAAGGGCCAAGTTGTGTAAATAGAATTCTGATAACTTGGCCTTATCTTCTGTTGAGCTGCTGTCACACAAAGCCATGAATTGATGGTAATTCTGAAATGGAATGGTGCCCCTTTGGGCCAAGGTGTTAATTTGGAATTGCAACCATTGATCTTTAAGATATAAGGCATATGACTTAGCAGGTTGCCTACATTGTAAGGCTTCTACTGCCCAGCTGGCCATGCAGGCTAGTTGGGCCTCTTTCTCTTGCACTTGTTGCTTTAGGGACTGTATTTCCTCTGCTGCCTGTGACTCCTTTTCCTGTAGCAGTTGTGTAGTGCCTCAACCTCAGCCTACAACTTGTCCCCTTTCTACTGTTCATCAGATGCTTCCTTGTCTGCTGGAGGCCCTTCTTACTGCTGTTGTTCTCCCAAAATGGAGGGCCTATCTTCCTTATGACTTCCCTATAGCTGCAACTATTTTCTTAGCAGCTCATTCTCCTCCTGCAGTTGGGCTCTTTTGCAGCTTTCTACATGCCTGACCATGGCCAGTTCTCCTCTTAACTCTTTTAACTTCTCCTCCATGTGGCCTATGTCCTCAATTCCCTTAGATTTGGCAATTTTCATCCATGTGTGTGTTCTGATCCTCTCTTGTTCTAATGCAAGGAAGAGTGGCACAGAAAATTTCTGTGGGATGATTTTCCCACCCTCTAACAGGTTGTAGTATGAGCCCAAGCTAGGCTGAGGGCTTGGTTCCAGTATCTCCTCGGTCTTTCCCTCTCCCTGTGATGATTTGGCTGTCTTTTCCTCCAATTTCTCGGTCTCTTTTAACTTAGCCAGAGTTTCCTGTAGAGACGTCTCAGCTTCCTGTAGAGCTGTCTTTGAGTCCATCATCCTAATTCTCTCTCTCCAGGTGGAGGTTTTTGGGCTTCCTCGTTCATAGGTGATAGACATATTTGAAGGAGACTCTTCTTTTGGTTTAGTTGTTGTGTCCTGAATGACAATTGGCTCTTTTGACTGTGGCTGGGGTTTGCCCACTTTTATCCTTGTGCTTCTCCTTGCCTTAAAGTACATGGAGGTTTGCCTCTTTCTCTTCCCTTTTTTTTTTGGAGGTGTGCTTAAGGCAGCAAGCACAACTGCTGCCTCCCTTGCCAATATCTCAGGTGATTTCTCCTCTTGTTGTTCTTTTTCCCTGCTTCCTGTAGAAATCCCTGTGTCAACTGTTTCTGTTTGTGTTATTGAGATTTCAGGGTGTGTATTTTCCTTTTGTTTCTGTGTGCCTGATTTGGCTGTGGTAGTCTTCATTTGGGCTTTTTCGGCCTTCTCTGTTCTACTCTGCATCTTCTTTTCTCGTGGTTTTTTTTCTGTTGTTTCTTGCCCTGTTTTAGGCTCAGAAAGATGGCCCATTTCCTCTTTTTCTTTCTGTTCTTTTTGTGCTTGAATTTCCCGTGTTCCTTCACCATTGGTTTTGTCACCTTCCTCAATGTGTTCTCCCCCCTCACTACTGCATGAGGTGATTTCTTCGGCCAGAATTCTAATATTGTCATCCCTGGACATGTTTCGGAAGGTCTCCCAAGAAATGGGGACAGTGTCGGTGTGAAAGGAATCTTCCACCAATAGTTTGATGAGCCCATGATGGGCCAACTAATCTGGGATCCCTTCATTTAATTTTGTACCACATTCAATTAGTGATTGAAGAAGAAAATAGGGAATGCTCAGTGTGTTGGCTGGAGGCAAATCAATCCCATGCCTTATTTCACACAGCAACCTGAAATGATATCCATAGATGATGCTAAACCTTCCTTCACATGTGATGTACTACATAATTTGGAAACTGACTTCACTCCAGAAAGGAGGCAAGTTGGTTCTTTTAACCCCATTTTTGTCTTCTACAGGATGCTCCGTGGGCAGAAAGAATGACTTCTTAGCAATTTGGCCCAATTATCTCTCTTCTTTGCTCCACGGGAGCCCCAATGGTAGACCAGTAACTGCACTGATGAGCTCAGGGGTGAGTTCTAGGGTCAAATCCCTAAAACTAAATGTGGCATGTGTTTTTGATTGTGGTCTCAGGGATATTAAAAACTCCTCAGTTATCTCCTCATCATGACCCTGAATTTTGTCAAAGAAGGATATCCAATTTGCACGGGTGAAAAGGTCCACCACCTCAAGATGCTTGTGCAGTTTGCTAGAGTCTAATAGTTCTTTCCTTATGAATCCCCCTGGCATGGTGAGAGTGCTCTTTTTATGCTTTAATCAGAAAAGGAAATTCCTTTTATGGTTTCCCCTGAACCCAAGAAGGAATTTCTCAAGTGTCCAATATCAACTAGCAACAATTCTTTGGTTTTAAGACTACTGTCACCCAGAACTAGACTGTCTGCTTATGAAAAGACGAATTTGGTTTTTACAGACAGAGCACAAGGATCAAGTTTTCTTCTTAGCACATAGATAGATATGCAAATTCAAAATTTTTTACACACACAGGCTGGCCCCCACGGCTGCATATATCTTCCCCACAGGAGAATTCAAAAAGGAAACATGGAGGAGAATTTTGATGCAAAAGACTGGGAAACTCAGTGCAGTACGTAGGCAAACATTTCACTTCCAATACATAGGCAGATTTTTTTCTCTGATTTTCTGATTTGATGCCGTTCAATTCACCACCTTGCACAAACACATCATACATAGAGGAGTTTTTTGAGCATACCTCGTTTGGAGCTCCAAATTCGACGAAAAATCCCAGGTTCTCCTGCTCCATAAAGTTGTGTAGGTTTTCCTGTAGAACCCTTCCTGTAGAAGGCCCCTCATTCCTGGAGAATGTCACTGTGCTGCTGATCAAGCCCGATATGCTGGATATTTTCGAAAACAAGTAGGAAAATCGGTGGAGGATGACTGGTTAACAGTTTTTGGAAGCGGAGGACACGTACTCCAGTTGAGGACGTTGCAAGTGCAAGATGAATAGAAGGTGGTGTAAGTTTCAGTCGGGCATCTCTTAAATGCGGCGTGATTCGTGGTGATGGGATGAGGTGCTGGACCGGACCGTTGATCCGACATCACAGCCATAATTTCTCTGTGTGTTTCTGACTGCCATCACCTCCTTTTTACCGTTATCCACCGCCACCACTACCAGTCCCAACGATTTCTCAAGGAATGGACACTCCACATGTGTTGGTTGCACATTTCATTGGCAATTTTGAATGTAATGGGGCTCGTTTAGATCCCGCGAGGATATGTAACTGGCCGAGGGTGGCCAATTGTCTGGCCATCGATTCCAATCAATCCGAACCATTCCCATAGGCATGCAACTTTTAAAATATAATTTATGCAATTGACGAATGAGTTTAGGCACTTACCTGTGTGGTCACGGCTGCGTTATGCAGACTTCGGGTTTTGGAACCACTCCTTCGTTTGCTGCTGCTTCATGCACGGGTTTTGGAACCCATTCCTTCATTCGCTGATGCTGCATGCATGGGTTTTGCTTAGCTTCGGCTGCTGCTGATATTTCCATGTTCAAGGAGAGCCCTTTGCATGTCTCCTTTGTCATTTTTGGCTGTCCCTGTCTCTAGAGTATGTCTTCCAGAGGGATCAGCTGCTACAGGATTCTTGTAGGATGTCCTATAGCTGCTTCTCCTCCTAGAATGCAATGCTAGAATGAGCAGGGCTATACTGCTGAGGAGGGGTTCAGCTGATGAGGCATCTAGATGGAGATTGATAGGTATGGTGAGTGAGACACTACTGCTTGATTTGTCACTAGAAGTTCTTGCTGGCAGTATGAAGAAAACAGGGTTTTTTTTTTTTTGATTTTGCAAGAACAAATAACAGGATGAGTGCAACGGAGGTGTAAAGAGATGAAAAAGGGGTGACATATGGTGATGGATGGAAGTAGGGGTGTTGGTAGGTCTCATAGGCAGATTCCCAACCTTCGGATTCTCTTCTGAGATCAATTTTGCTTGTCTATGGGTTCTACAGGATCTTCCTGTAGAAGACATAGAACTTCCTGTAGAAGACACAAAACTTCCTGTAGAAGGTGAAATCTTGGCCCGAATGAGATCAAATCTTAGGAAAGGGGAGTGGTCATGGAGGAATTGTTTGTGAGGGATGCTTGTAGCCTGGTGCCGACCTCTGTCCTTGTTTTGTGCGATCCTCCTAACCTGCAATGTCCTTCTTGCAACCTGCAAATTTTTCAACAGAAGTCAGGTTGATTTTTCTGTGTTTTTTTTTTTTTGTTTTTTGAGAGAGACAGTTGGGGTGCCTCTAGGAGGTTTTCACCCTCACTGTCTGCCCCGGGCGCCTCTAAGAGGTTTTCACCCAAGGATATTTTTATTCTTTTTCTGTTTTTTCTCCTTTTTTTTTTGGTGCTCAGAATGTGGATGGGGTGGAGACAGGGACATGCTCCATTACCAACACTGATTTATCTAGAGCTTCAGTGAACTCCCGCTTAGAAAGTGGCTTCCTGTAGATCTTCAAATGATGCCCATTGACGAGCATGGGTATGGCTTCTTCATCAATAGTCTTGATAAGGACTGAACCATTGTTGTTACATTTCTCCATTGTATATGGTCCCAACCATCTTGTCCTCAGCTTCCCTTTGAAATCTTTGTATCTTGAATCATATAACAATGCCCAATCTCCTGGCTGAAATTGCTTCTCTTTAAGGTGTCGGTCATGCCATATTTTTCTTTGAAGTTGTACTACATCTGAGTGGAGGAGGGCTTGCATTATTTGTTTATCCAGTCCATACAGCTGAAGTAGTCTTTCCTGTTGCGCATGGCTGAGATCTAGGTCTAGCTGAGCTGCCAACCTCAATGTGTTGTATTCAAATTCTATGGACAACAAAGTGTTCTTCCCATAGACCAGCTCATAATATGTGAAACCTATTGTAGTTTTCCAAGTAGTGTTGTAGGCCCAGGTGGCCTCAACCAAGCGATCTGCCCAATCCTTTCTATTGCTGCTCACCACTTTAGTCAAGATCTCTTCCAAAGCCCTATTAGTGACTTCCACCTACCCATTTTCTTGCGGATGATAAGGGGTGGAAGTTTTGTGCTTAATCTTGTGATGAGCAAGCAGGTCTTCAATCAGGTTAGAGGTAAACTAGCTTCCTTGATCTGTGACTAATTCTCTTGGGTAGCCAAATTTATAGAAGATATTTTCCCTCAAAAACTCAACCACTTTTTCTTCTGTTGCTGCCTTGATTGCCTTTGTTTCTGCCCACTTTGTCAGGTAGTCTGTGCACACAATGATGTAAGACTTTTGTCTTGAAGGAGGGTTGATAGGACCTACAAAGTCCATGCCCCACTTCTCAAATGGCTCGAAAGTCACTTGAGGTTGGAGGGGAATTTCATCCCTTGGAGTCGGTTTCCCCATCCTTTGACATTGGTCACATTGGCTGATGTATCTTCTAACATCTTGATGAAGAGTGGGCCAATAGTAGCCTGCCTGTAGAATTTTGAAAGCGGTTCCTTTTGCTGCAAAGTGGCCTCAACAGGGTCCATCATGACAGGTCAAGATGATGTCAAAAACTTCCTCCTCCCTAACACAATGCCTCAAAATCTGATCTGGGCCAAGTTTGAACAGGTTGCCCCCAATCCATGTGAATGGGGAGCTTTTCTTCACGATCTTGCTCTTCTCTTTTGAGGATAGGTGTGGTGGGAATTGTGCTGAAACCAAGTAATTTGCTATATCAGCAAACCAGGGTGAGAGTACTGAAATAGCAAAGAAGTGTTCATCTGGCAGTTGATCATCCACCACCCCTTCTTCTCCTGCAGGCAAATCTAGTCTAGACAGAAAATCAGCAACAACATTTTCCTTACCTGGCTTGTCAACAATGGTAAAATCAAATTACTGCAATAAAAGTAACCATCTAATGATACGAGCATTTACATCAAGTTTATTCATCAAATACCTAATTGCAGCATGATCAATGTGTACGAATGTCTGCTAACCAATGATGTAGTGTCTGAACTTGTTTAGGGAATGGACTACAGCTAGGAGCTCTTTCTCAGTTATAGTATAGTTTAATTTTGCCTTGGACAGGTTTTTACTGACGAAATATATGGCATATGGTAGCTTCTCTTCAACTTGTCCTAAGGTTGCTCCTATGGCTTTGTTCGAGGCATTTGTGTGAATGTGGAAAGGTAGGGTCCAGTTTGGACCTCTCAAGATTGGGGCAGTTACCAGCTTATCCTTCAACACATCCAAAGCCTCTTGACAATTGTCAGTCCACATAAACTCAACATCTTTCCCCAAAAGACCAAACAATGGAGAGGCTAGCTTACTGAAATATTTAATGAACCTGCTATAATATCCCGCTAAGCCTAAAAAACTCTGAACATCCCTTACCTTTTGAGGAGGTGGAACCCTTTGGATGATAGCAATCTTGTTGGGATCCACTTGTAAGCCTTGCTGAGAAATTGTATAACCTAGCACAGTCCCTTCAGTGATCAAGAAATCACATTTTTCAAGACTGAGGGACAAGTTCATTTCAACACACTTGGTTAAAACTTTTCTTAGGTTAGTCAATGCTTCTTGGAAGTTGGACCCATAAGGAGTAAAGTCATCCATGTAGATTTCCATCGAATCATGAACCATCTCAGCGAATATGCTCAGTACTGCTCTTTGGAAAGTGGCAGGAGCATTGCATAACATAAAAGGAAGGACCCGGTAGGCAAAGGTACCCCATGGACAAGTGAAAGTGGTCTTATCTTGGTCTTCTGGGCTGATTTGGATCTGATTATACCCGCTAAACCCATCTAGGAAAGAAAAGAAATTCTTCCCTGCTAGCCCATCTAACACCTGATCTATGAAAGGCAAAGGGAAATGGTCCTTCTTGGTGGCTTTGTTAAGTTCTCGATAATCTACACAGATTCTCCACTTCCCATTTTTCTTGGGCACAAGCACCAGAGGAGAAACCCACTCGCTGTCAGAGATGGGGTAGATGAATCCTGCATCTAATGACTTTTGCAATTCTTCTTTGACAATGTCTTGGAGGGCTGGATTCATTCTCCTCTGAGGCTGCCTGACTGGTTTAAAATCCTCTTTAATGTAAATGTGATGGGTACAGACTGAAGGGTGGACTCCCTTCATCTCCTTATAGCTCCAAGAAAAAGCATCCAAATGGCGGTTCAATAAGCTACACAGCTCCTTCTCTTGAGAGGGAGATAGGGATGAGTTGATCTTCAAGGTTCTTTCAGGGCAAAATTCCACATTTTTAACTCAGGAAGAGGTCGGATCAGCCACACAGAGATCCCCTAAAGCACTGGCTTGGGTGTCTTCTACCAACTCTTCTAATGGCAGCACAGTGGGAGGTGGATTTTGGATTAAATTCTCAATAAGGTCATCCTCAGTTTGAGGACCCCCCCTGGTGGCCTCCACGGTGCACACAAGTGCAGAGTAGACTTCATCCTCATCTTCCTCCTCCAACCAAAGAGGTAAGTCATGTTCGAGCAAAGGTTGGGCAGGAGGATATAGGACTAGCTGTTTGGACATTGGCCCATTTTTAATGGTCATGTTGCCAGCTCGACAACTGATGTAAGAATCTACAGTAGCTAACCAAGGCCTTCCCAAAATGAGGGGGTATCCAGTGAGTTTTGCCTTTGGCTAAAGGACCAAAAAGTCCGCAGGGTACTCCCAAGAATTAACAGAGACCAAGACATCTTCCACAATCCCTTCAGGAGTCATGTTGGAGCAGTTTGCTAACTGCAGTACTGTCGAGGTCTTTCTCAGGGAACCCTGAAGGTTAAATTTGAGCATAGTGTCCTTGGTCATCACATCAATGGCAACCCCTAGATCAATTAGGGTGTGGGTGATTATCGTGCCATTGATGTGGAAATCCACTACAGGACTCCCAAGGTCCAAATATTTTGGACAGATTACTTGTCCCAACATTAGATTAGATAGTTGTCCTATGACATTGATAGTTGGGGCATCTCTCTTGCACCTGCCTGGGTGCCTGAAACACTTCTCTTTGATCAATTTGTTGTAGATTGGTACATCTTTGATGGCCTAGGAAGTGGTGTTTTTACACACATCTATTTAAGTTCTCCCAGAGGTTCAGTCTCTTCTGGGTTTGGTTGCATGTATCAAGTTAGTCTCTCAGGAAAGGGTGGAATGGCTTTGGGTTCACTTTCCTATTTTTCGGCTTCATCCTCCTTAGGAGGAGGTTGGCTGTCTGGGAGGACCTTCCTAGACCATAGGTTGATCTCCTGAATCTCCACCGCGTAGGTAGGGCATGTTGTCTCTCTAGTATATACCTGCTGGGCCTGTCTGTTATTGGGGTTCGGGTTCGATTGAGCAGGCATCTGGGGTTGTCTTGGAGGAGCAGGAGGTAATGGTTGTGGTTGAGCAGGTGGTGGAGGAAAAATGGCGGGAGGAGAGTTGTACTGGGGCCTCCACCCCTATTGCGGTGCATTCCACTGAGGTTGTGGCTAAACATGAGAATGAAACAAATGAGCAGCAGGTTGAGTATGGTATTGAGGTGGATATGACCAAGGAGGGGGTGCAGACCAGGAAGGATGAGCGGGGGGACCCCAAGAAGGTATGTGAGTGGATTGGTTGGGGTTGTAATATGTTTGGGATGTCCCTTTCATCCCCTGCTGGTAAGGTCTGGATCCATGTGGCCTCCTTTGGTTGAGGAAGTAGAGTGGTTCAGTGGCTCCTTCAACCCCTTGGTACATAGCTTTAAGTCCGGGTAAGGTTAGGCACTAGTTTGTAGGGTGGTCTTCCTCACAAACGAAACATACCTCTACTGAGTGCAATGGACACTCGTTCTTAGGATGATTCCTTGTGCATTTGGGACAAAAGATGGCCAAAGCCCTCTTAGCTTCTTCTTTCTTCTGTTGGATTTGGAAAGTATCTAGTTGCATGGCAATGGTCTGTCTCCCCTCACTTTTAAGGTCTTCCATCTGATTTGTAAACTCATGTTTGGAGAAGGTGGCACTAGCTGAAAGTGGATTCTCCCTACCTCTTTTCTGGGCTGCCCTAGAATGGTTTCTAAACACAACATTTATGTTCTCATAAGGTAGTTGGTAGATGTCTCCTCCAGCTAGCAAATGGAGGGTATATAGAAGGTCTTCAGGGACTCCTCAGAGCAGAACCAGCTTCAGAGATTCGGGGTCAAGTGTGCACTTAGCCCTTTTATAACTGAGTTGGAACCTTTCTTCATAGTCTTCCAGAGACTCATCACTTCCCATGGTCATTCGAAAGATTTCTCCCTTCATTTCCTTTGACCTATAGTAGTCTCGGTATTTGTTGTTAAAGGCTTGCTGCATTTGAGCCCAAGTTGTCATACTGTTTCCAGGTAACCCCATGAACCAGTGTAGTGTTGCATCCTTGAGGGTAGAGGGAAAGAGTTTCAACTTTTTCTCTTCTTCAGCATAGTCATAAGTTCGACAAAGGACAACAAACTCAAAGAAGAAGGTATCAGGGTCTTCAGTGGTCAATCCATGGAAGTGAGGTAAGGATGAGGGACTTATGGTTTTCATTTTTGTGTCCCCATTTTTTTCTTGGATAGGAAAGGCACCTTCTATTCTCTCCCCATTCCCTATACTGTTTCTGTGTTTAGACATGGTCTCATGAGGAATGTTTTCTTGCTCTTCTTCTGTTATAGGATCTTCGTATATCTCTGGAGGTTCACCTATAGGTTCTTCTAGATCACTGCCACCGAAGAAGAGAGAAGGGTGACTCAGTGAAGTGGTGGGGGTGTTGGGTAAGAATTTTCCTGTATGGTCTCTGTTTCTACGAGGCATGAAAATGAAATATTTTTGGTTGATTTTTGTTTCATTTTTTTTGTTTTGTTTTGTTTTGTTTTGTTTTTTTTTTGCTTGTACCTACAAAACTGAAATGGATTGAACTGCAACTAACTAAAATCTATCTTGCTAGAATGAAAATGCAGAATTGAAATGAAAGCAAGAAAGAACTAATCTATGCTGCTGAAATGAAGTTGTAGAAAGGAAATGTTAAGCTACGCTTGCAGAATTGAAATTGCTGAATTGAAATGCTAATTTATGCTTGCGGAATTGAAATTGCAGAATGGAAATGCTAATCTATTCTTGAAAAATTGAAATGCTAGTCTAGGAAAGTAGGAAATGTCTAATCTACTTTTGCAGAAATGAAATTGCAGAATGGAAATGAAACAACTACTCTACGCTTGCTGAAATAAACTACTAAATAGAAGGTTGTAGTAGAAAATAAAAGAAAAGTAGCAATCACAAATACTCTGATGCTTCCCCGGCAACGACGCCAAAAATATGGTGGGCTCCAGTATTACATCAATAATGCTGCAACTCCTGGGACTCCCTTCTTTACTTTTATCAACCTGGTAGTTCGTAAGAAACTTGGAAGCGACAGTGCTATATGCACAAGTACTAGATCTTGCCACAGGCTGTCACTTGATCAGCTGGCACAAGTCTGCTAGGAGCTTAAGCCAACTTCTATGAGCTCTCAGAAGAAGCTTTTAACTGTGATGGATGAAAGCTAACTCTAAGGAGGCTAATCTAATTGTAGAAAGAAACTAAAAGCTGAAAGGAAATGCAAACCCTAGCAAACCCTAGTTTTACCGACTAACCCTACTGGTGCAAGAAAAGAGATGAAAGCTGCTGAAATGGATGCCATTGACTCTTGGAAAGGTAAAATGCATGTGTCTAAGCTACTTCTAAAGTAAAATCTGGAAAAAACATCTTTTTGTATTTTTGAGTAATTTTGCAGAATTATTATGCATGTGCTTTAACTGTTTTTGACTGTGCAGAGGTTGATTGGCGAAAGGAAATGGAGCAGGAACTTGCAGGAGGTTGGGAAGGTGAGAAGAGGGCCTAAGGGGTCCCTAGAACCCTTCTAGATAGTTTCATAGTGATCATATCTCGAGAAACTGCCCACGTGATCTTCTACAGGAAGTTTGCAAGGGTTCTACAGGAAGAGCTGAGAGAGGATTTTTGAGGGTTGATGGAGGAAAACCAGTGGGAAAGTGGAAATGGAGGTTGGATGAGGCTGTGAAGAGGTCTAGGACCTAGTAAATGAGGCTAGGGAGCGATGAATATGGTTGTATTTTTTCAAGGATGGAGGGAGCAATGTTGCACAAAAATGAAGAAATTAGGTCAAACTGGCAAAGTGTGGTAAATGAAGGGAAGGAATCCAGAATCTGGGGTTGGAGCAGGTGGTGTGAGGAAGGAAGGATAGGCAGGGATGGATTACAGGTGATCTGCACACTATTTCTCCAAACTAATCAAAGAAAGACTAAAAACATCAGAGATCTATCTACTTTAACCTATTCTGACCTAAAAACCAGAAATCATGGTGGACAAAAGTTTATTGGCAGAAAATCATGTAAGACAACTATGAAAACCGAGAAATAACAGATCTAAGCATGTCATCACAACCGGTATCAATTTCCCTAACTAAAAATCTAACACTTGCCATTGCGTGGAAAGGCAAAACAATGTTTTTGTGGCAACAAGTATGCCTTGGTCTTAGCTCATGGTCCCAAGGAGGGAGAGATGAGATCAAGGATTGCTTGGTGGCCTTTTTGTAGGTCTTTTCCTTTACCAAAATATCAAAACAACCTGAAGCATGAAAATCTATTTCAATCATCAAAAGCAACCTAAATAACAAAGTAATATGTTAATCTAAGTAGCAGAAGCTATTCTAGGAATGTAGCAAAAACATATAAAAGTACACAAAAGGAGGTGTTGGCACTTGGGTTGGGCCCAACCCCAAGAGCTAAAGCCTAATAAAAGAAGCTCAGAGCTGATGCAAAGTGAAAATAATCTCCATTACTCAAAAAATAACCATGTCACAAAAATGTTTACAGCAAAAGCTCAAAAATGAGCTGAAAGACAGAGCAGCACTAAAGTGCGAAAATACAATTGTTCAAGAGCTAAGCTACAAAGGCTGGAAGCCTTCCTACTTATCACCACGAGGACCTCCAACAACCCTCCTTAACTCAAGGGGCTTGGCTGCTCAAAACTGTAAGTAATCAGCCACTTCACAAAAGCTGCTTGGCTGCCCTCGGGGATCATCTTCGGTGGGCTACTGAACTCCGAGTTGATGGTGGAGAACTTGAAGAAGGGGCCATTTAGTGCAGGAGAGACCCTTCCTACAAATCCTCGGCCTTTTTCCCCTGTATTTGGCTGTCAATTGGCTCATAAATGCTTGACATTGGTCCAAAAGATGTCCAAAAATCTGCAATAAGCACATATTAGACTTCATGGTCAAGTGACTATCCTCATTCATTCAATTAACATAAATATACTCAAAAGCATGCATAAACTATGAAGAATGGTGGATTGATGGAGAACAATAGGCAAAATGATCCCAATAAGTTACCCATTTTTGGGGCTCATCAACATGCTCAAATAGGAACTTCCCGGTCGTCATGCCCGTGTAATCCTTCACTAGCTGCGCTTCCACCCAATGAGTCAAATACTCCGCCGCAGTGATAATGTACCTTGCTCTTGTCTTCCCTTGTGGCTGAATGGGTCCTACATAATCTATTTCCCACTTCTTGGAGGGTTGTAATGTCATTTATGGATTGAAAGGAATTTCATCCCTCCGTGATGGCCTGCCCTTTCTTTGACATATATCACATGCCTTGCAATATGATTTTGAATCCTGATGAAGGGTTGGCCACCACAACCCTATGCGTAGAATCTTCTACACAGTTGCTCTCCCTGCATAATGTCCTCCCGAGCGCCCCCATGAGCATCCGTGAGGATGTTGCTTTGTTTGAACTCAGATACATACCATCGCAATATCTCATCAGTCCCCATCTTGTATAGATGCCCAGTAATGACAGAGAAATCTGCTGCGCGCACCACTAATTCCTTCTTTTGCTGGACAGAGTATCCTTCCAGTGCAGTTCCTATTGTTAGGAAGTGTATTATATCCTCAAAATGACCATCCGTGACATGCACTGCAAATAGCTACGCATCAGGCAATCCTTCTTCCAAGTTAGTAGGTTCCTCCCCTGTTTCGATGCGCGACAGATGGTCTGGTCCCGTGTTCAATCGTCTAGGCTTCACAACAACTTCAAAATCATATTCTTGGAACAATAAGAGCCATCTGCAGATTCGCCCCCCTAACACAGGCTTATTGACTAGGTACTTCAGCGCAGAGTGATTAGTATACATCTTAAAATGGCCTCCTAGAAAGTAATGCCGATACTTCTGGAGCACATACACCATAGCTAGCCCCTTGCATTCAGTGGTAGAATAGTTCTTCTCTGCTTTGGATAATCTGTGGCTGGCGAATGCGATAGGATGGTCCAAGGCTTCTCTGCCAGCCTATGTTAATACTGCCCCCAACACTATACATGACCCATCGACATGTACATGAAACTCTTTTTTCCAGTCTGGGAAGACTAGAATCGACGTGGTAACCATATTTTCTTTCAATATATCCAAGCTTTTCTTATAGTCATCGTTCCAGCAAAACGTGACATCCTTCTTGTTGTGGAGGTAAATCCTCTCTGCAGACAGAGATGATCCCTACTAGCCCAGACCGGGTCTAGCAACAATCACACAATGCTATCACGCAAGTTCCTAATTGCAAATAAAAGGTAGATGGTGAGAACCTACTTGGATTCCAACGCTAGTGTTCGTTGAAGAGATATCGCCCTCGTTCCTTTGCCTTGGCCAGTCACGATCCTCACGATCTCCGTGATTGGACACCTGCACATGCAAAGAACAACACGAAAACAAGCATAAAATCTAGTAGATGCAATTATATATCAGTCAGAAAAGATATAACTCAACATCAAACATAAGACAATGAGAGTGGAACCATAATGATAGTCATCTATTATTAATAAATAACAAAGAAGAATACAACCATTGTTCTGACGTCAAATCCTCCTTTGGCTGGGTAGTCAGCTACACAAGTCTTGCAAAGCTTGTTGGGATGAGGAACAAGCCTCTCTCTCTTTGGGTGACAAGAATCTCCTTACTTAGATTTGGCCTTATGGGTGCAAAGAAGGCTCTTGCAGCTTCAAACTATTGGCTCTTGACTATTGTGACTGTAACTATTGTAACTATCACTAGCTTGCTCAAGGCATAGAGGCAAGCTTTTATAGATAGAGAGGAAAGAGATAGGATCAACCACATTATTCATGGGATTGGCTTTATCACTTGGAAACTTCCATGAAAGGTGGCAAACCACTTTCCCTTCTATGGAGATTTGAAGCCAAACCATCCTAGCTCAACATAGATTCAGTTGGTGAATGGGTTGAAGAGAACCTTCGGGAATTTGTTGGTTAAAAACTTTACTCAATTCGGTGGGCGCGAGTGTGACTCTGAGACAGAGCGCTAATGGCGCGCCCCTTTTAGAGGATTTCCCTCATTGGCGCGGGCAGTGAACTGTGGACCCGTGCTAATGCAAAAAGAGCTATTTTCATGAGTATTTTGCAGGAGATGTCTTCAGGGCAAATGAAGCTCATACTCAGAGGAATATAATGCAAGTGGTTTCAGGTCATGTCACTTCTCACAGGTCTCGGAATGAGTCCTCCAGTGTACAGGCGAGGGGTAACAGGGATGGTGACAAACGGTGACAAATTGCTGTGTAACACTTCTTCAACGATTTTTCCATAGGCATGGTGATTTAGGCATAGCTTTTAATAAACTTTTTGTAATATCCCGTATGTCCTAGAGTAGTGTGCAGATGTTTCACACTCCTCGATGCTTCCAAGTTCAGTATCACCGTGATCTTCGTAGGGTCTACCATCAGTCCTTGTCTACAAACCACATGCCCCAATAGGTTCCCAAAAAGAACACAAAATAGGCACTTCTTGAGATTGAGCGTGATCTGGTATTTTTGACAAGTATCCAGCATCAGGCACAAGCTTGCTACAAGGTGCTTAACTAGCCCAAATATGGTCCAGTCATCAAAATATGCCTCCAAGAACTTATGAATAAATTCCTTGAATGCCGCAACAACGACGCGTGAAAAGATTGCAGGTGCATTCTTCAATATAAACGACATTATAGTGTATTGAAAACAACCTTACTCAGTTGTGAAGGTTGTCTTGCTCCTATCCTCTGGCACGATTTTGATTTGGTGGTACCAAAAGAACCCATCAGTGAAGGAATATGCTTCTTGGCCGCCTATATTGTCCAACACTTCATCTGTGAAAGGAGTCGGGAAAGGATCATGCGCACAAGCGTCATTCAGTTTTCTGAGATCCACACATATCCTTATATCATCCTTCTACTTCTTCTCTTGCACCACCATTGGGCTTACCCAATCAGATTCTTCCACAGGCTCAATGATGCTTGCCACTAGCATCTTGTCTAGCTCTAAGCAGACCTTCTCCTTGTATTTCAGATTGAGACAGTAGGGCCTTTTATTAACTGGCTTCGCGTCGGGCTTTAACATGATATTCATCATTCCTAGGTCCCCAATTATTCCTTTTAGATCTGTAAACTTGGTAGGGAATAAGCCCTGGTATTCGGGGAGAAATTCAGCGAACTTATCCACTGCCGCGTCGTCCTAGTAGTCTCCAATCTTCATGAATTTAGGTTCTACCTCTGTACCAATGTTCACTTGTTTCGTTTTCACTGGCGCGGTTATATCAGGGTTCTTAATCTGCGGTCCTTAAACCTCGCAGTGGCCTTTTGTTTCTGGAATGTTAATCTTCCGCGAATCCTCATTCTCTACTTCAGCAATTACATTATAACATTCAAGCGTGCAACTCAGCTGAGTAGCCCATTCAGGCTGAATCAGGTTTAAAGGATCCTGTGGTATCCTAAAGATAGCTACTTTCACCTCTTGTAGTGCTTCATTAATGTAGGAATTTACAGGGTAAGTTCCTCAGAAAGAATACCAAAAGGACACCGCTCACAACTAGATCACAGATCAATACACCAGTATTTTTGACGTGGTTAAAACCCTCAAAGAGGGAAACAGTCCACGGCCTGTCCCAACGTGGGTACTACAGGCAATTTATTAATCAAAGAATGAAAATTTACATAAGCTTCTCTCATGCACGGATTACCCGAACAATGACCCTCCATGCACTTTAAATAGAACTCATGGACCAATCGGGTGTCAAGCCACGGATCAAGTGTCGGTAATACCGAGGAGAGAATGAACCGTCGGATCACTACATATCGTGACCGTCGGATTGTAAGTTACAAAATGTACAACGGTAAAGAAACACACTTTACCTAACTCTATACCTAACTCTACACTAGACCAAGTTGAACTTAACTATATCCTATGTGTCGGAATATCCTAACATCCCCCCTTAAGAACAACTTGGGATAGGATTGAAGGATTTACAAATATGACACAATAGGAAAAGGAAGGAGGCACTAGAGCCTATCCCCCATTAGTGACAACTTCCTGAACTCCAAGCATATATCGAAGTTTAGTGAACTTCGCCTCTGTGAGAGCCTTTGTGAAGATGTCTGCAACCTGATCATCTGTTGAACAATATTGCACTTCAAGAACATGGTCATGAATGAGCTTTCTGATGAAGTGCATGTGTAGTTCAATGTGTTTGCTACGCTGATGCTGGACTGGATCTTTGCATAGCTGAATGGCACTTTGATTATCACACCAAAGTGTGGTTGGATGCTGCTGCTCAAAGCCAAACTCTGATAGGATCTGACGAAGCCACAAGGCTTCCTTACTAGCTTCCACGGCACCACGATACTCTGCTTCTGCTGACGAAAGAGAAATGGCAGCCTGTTTCTTACAAGCCCATGTAATAGGTCCTGAACCAAGAGTGAAGACATAACCGGCAGTAGACTTCCGATCATCAGGGTCACCAGCGCAATCAGAATCAGTGAAACCAACTAACAGAGGAGCTGCTTTGGCACTGTAATGAATCCCAAACTGTACTGTACCTCGAACATAACGAAGTATTCTTTTAGCTGCTTTCCAATGACTTTCACGGGGGTTTTTCATAAAACGAGCAACAAGGCCAACAGTAAAGGAAAGATCAGGACGAGTATGGGTTAAATACAAGAGTTTTCCTACAAGTTGACGGTATAAGGTAGCATCAACTTCAGGAGAAGTACAAGAGACTGAAAGTTTGACTCCAGACTGAAAGGGAGAAGGGGCTGGCTTACAGTATTCCATGTGAAAATGACGAAGAATATCACAAGCATACTTGGACTGGGAAAGGAAAATACCCTCCTTGGATTGCAAGACTTGAAGACCGAGAAAATAGTGTAAGTGTCCTAAGTCTGTCATTTCAAATTTCTTTTTAAGGCTGGACTTCACATGGTTTATAAGGTTGGGATCACTACTAGTAAGAATAAGATCATCAACATAAAGAACAAGGATGATAAGAGAGTTGCCCACTTTCTTGGTGTAGACAGTATTGTCAGAATGACACCTAGAAAAGCCAGATTCTAAAAGAAAGCTATCCATTTTGGCATACCAAGCCCGAGGAGCTTGCTTGAGGCCATAAAGGGATTTCTTAAGTCGACAAACAAGGCTGGAGTCTGTTTGTATGAAGCCAATGGGTTGTTCCATATAGATTTCTTCCTGCAAGTCCCCATGCAAGAAGGCAGATTTAACATCCATCTGATGGACTTCCCATTTTAAAGAGGCAGCAAGGGAAAGAACAAGGCGGATAGAGTTCATTTTGGCAACAGGGGAGAAGGTTTCAGTGTAGTCAATGCCTTCAACCTGTGAAAAGCCCTTAGCAACGAGACGAGCTTTATGTTTATCAACTTTCCCATCTGGTCCATACTTGGTTCTGTAAACCCATTTACATCTAACAAGTTTGCGTCCCTTTGGTAGAGGAACAAGATCCCATGTATCATTTGTCATCAATGAATGATATTCTTCATTCATAGCTGCTTCCCAATGTGGATGGCCTGAAGCTTCTGCAAAAGTGTCAGGATCATGATTTACTGGAGCTTGAGCCAGTAAAGAAGAGGCTCTTTCAAACTGAGAACGTGTACGTCGCTGATCTGTAGGATCACCGGCAAGATCACCTGCTGCATCCCGAGTAGCACGGACCCATCTTGGAAGTTGAGGATCCTGAGAAGGTGGGGGAGGATTATCATCCTCGCTTTCATCATCTAAAGAAGAAATGTTTTTAAAAGTAGAAGAGATAGGAAGAGGTGGCACATCCGCCGGACTAGGCTCGCAGGCCGATTTATTTTCATCAAATTTTACATCTCTTCTAATGATAACATTTTTGGACTTAAATGGAATAAGTCTATAACCTTTTACATCTTCAGAATATCCAACAAAAGTACATTTCTCACTCTTAGGTTCTAAAGCTTTATGCTTTTCATCTGGAATATGGGCCCATGCTTCACTTCCAAACACACGAAAGTGACTTACATCTGGTTTAATGGAACTCCAAGCTTCTTCTGGAGTGATATTCTCTAGAACCTTAGTAGGAGTGCGATTGATTATATAATTTGCACAATTAATTGCTTCGGCCCAAAAACTAAGACTGAGTCCTTTAGATTGCAGCATACAATTAGCCATTTCCTTTAAGGTGCGATTTTTCCTTTCAGCTACACCATTTTGTTGTGGAGTGTATGGAACAGTATGTTGCATTTGAATTCCATTTTCGGTGCAAAAGTTGATGAATGTGTTTTTAACATATTCTCCACCATTATCAGTTCTTAGCTTAAGAATTTGATGTCCAGATTGTTTTTCAACAAAGGCTTTGAAGGCCAAAAATGTGTTAAATACTTCGCTTTTGAGTTTTAAGAAGTATACCCAAGTGCGTCTGGAGAAATCATCAATGAAAGTTAAGAAGTACTTGCAGCCAGAGAATGAAGCAACAGGAAGAGGACCACATAAATCACTGTGCACAAGCTGTAAAGGGGCTGAGGCGTGCCAAGAGGCACGTTTGTCAAAACTGTCCCGATGATGTTTTTCGAGTACACATCCGGAACAAACACCATCTCTGCAAGATACCATAGGAAGACCTGTCACCATATTTTCTTTACATAGATGCTGAAGGGAGCGATAGTTTAAGTGACCAAATCGCTCATGCCAAAGTTTGCTCACTTCATCATTATGAGCAACAAATACTGAGGGAAGATTTGATGACCCAAAGTTGTGAAACTTATACAACCTTGTGGAATCATCAGCAAGACCAGTAGCTAGAATCTGTTTAGGATCTTTTAGATCCTTGATTACAACATCATGAGGTGAAAATTCAACAATTTTACCTTCACCTGAATGAGTTATCTGATAGACAGATAGAAGGTTGCAGGATAAGGTTGGAACACATAATACATCATTAAACTGACCATTGTCTAGATGAACAGTTCCAGTCCCTACAACATTAAGAGATCTATCATCACCAACATATATATTTTTGGTGTTACAATCATTTAAAGAAGAAAACATGGCTTGGTTTTTGGCCATGTGATAAGAGGCTCCAGAATCAATGAGCCACTCATGAGAATGAGAAGAAGAAGAAGATACATTTAATGCATAACCAGACTGAGATGATTGACAATGACATGCAGAAAGTGCCATTCCGGAAGTTGAAGTTGAAGTAGGCTCCACATGGATGTTATGTTTCTTCATTGCGGCTTCCAAGGCTTCCATCTTCTTAAAGCATTTAGATTCTAAGTGGCCATCTCGATTACAAAAGTTACAATGTCTATCAGTCTTCTTCCATTTGTTTTTATTGGTCTTATCATTTTGCTGAAATGATCTTTCATTTTGAGGCTGAGATGGTTTAGGACCATTCTTTTGAGGATATGACTTCTTAGGATTCTTTGAATTTGGTTGCTGCTGGGCGGCTAACGCTTTCGTGGAAGAGTTTCCAAGATTAAGAAGACCAAGGTGTAAGAGTTTTTCTTGTTCTCTTATTAAGGAATCACAAAAGGAGTCAAAGGAAGGGGCCTTGTAGTCTTTTCCTTGACAAATGAAAGCTTCCCTTGTAGAATGGAAAGTGGAAACAAATACAGAGTAGGCTGGTCCCAACTTAGTAAGGATGGAATAAATAAGGTTACCATCTTCTTTCTTAACTTTAACACCTTCCAAGAGATATCTAAGGGTCTTGAATTTGGACAAGAAATCTTCAATGCAAGAAAAATTATTAGGATCCAAAGTAAGCAACTCATTTTCAAGTTGATGGGCTCTAATTTCATTTTTAATCCCAAAAACTTTAGCGAGTTTTTCTAATGCTTCATGAGGAGTTTCAAGTTCTGCAATGTGGAATCTAAGATCAGGAGAAATAGACATCCCTATCAAACCACGTGCTTGATCTTGTCTATTTTCCCATTTTGCAGCCTTGTCTTCATCTTTTGGTTTCTTCTCTTGTTCTGTGGCTATTCTGAAGAGACCTTTACTTCTAAGTAAATCTTCCATGTAGGCTACCCATTGGAAGTAGTTAGTGCTGTCAAGAATGACTTGGCATGGACTTTCCATTTTAAAAAAAAACTGAAGCTGAAGATGCTGAAAGTAAGTGTTCCAATGGATAGATCTCAAAAAAATAGGCGGTTTTAAAAAAAACGGCTCTGAAAAAGGCTTCCGGATGAAGAAGTTATGGCTTTTTGAAAAAACATTGTTGACGTTGCCGGCAAAGTGCGCGAATGTGCGGGAATGAAAAAATCCGCCCCCACAAAATGGAGACTTGAACCCAAGACCTCTACTCTCTTAAAATAGCTTTGAACCAATTGATCTATACAAAAAATTTGAGAGAGAGAGAGAGGGGGGGGGGCCTTGGTTTGCGTGCTTGCCTTGAGAAAGCTCTTTTTCCCTACAAAACACAAAACACAAAACACAAAACCCAACATGAATATGCAAAGAAAAACGAACCTTGCGGCTCGAAGTTAGCTTTAGCCAAAAAACTAGAAATTTAAAAAAAAAAATCTCAAAGTTAGCTTTCGCCGAAAAACTAAATATTTTTCTCAATGTTTCTGATTTTCTGAGATCACACTAAGGTGCAGGGAAAAGAGCACACGCATGAGAAAAATCCTTCCTTTCTGTTTCTGATTTGCCTAGATCGCACAGAGTCGCAGGGCAAAGAGCATACGCAGAAATGAAAGGTATAGATCTGGTTAAAAAAAAAGGCTAAATAAACCGAAACCGAAATAAGCAGAGAGAAAATAACAGTAAACTGGAAAAAACACTGTATACCTCCCGATCTGAAAAATGACACAGCTAGGGCTACCGGAAACCTTTTCGCGTGAAACGAAAGGGGTTCCTCACTGGAACAGATGCTCCGAATGCAACAGAGCAGTCCTCTCGGCCCGAAAGAAGTCAGAAACAACAGATCTAGGAAACGACAGCCGCATGCAGTTCTACCGACTTCAGATTTGGATCACCAACGGACGCGGCCCTCAAATAGCTCTGATACCATGTAGGAATTTACAGGGTAAGTTCCTCAGAAAGAATACCAAAAGGACACCGCTCACAACCAGATCACAGATCAATACACTAGTATTTTTGATGTGGTTAAAACCCTCAAAGAGGGAAACAGTCCACGGCCTGTCCCAACGTGGGTACTACAGGCAATTTATTAATCAAAGAATGAAAATTTACATAAGCTTCTCTCATGCACGGATTACCCGAACAATGACCCTCCATGCGCTTTAAATAGAACTCATGGACCAATCGGGTGTCAAGCCACAGATCAAGTGTCGGTAATACCGAGGAGAGAATGAACCGTCGGATCACTACATATCGTGACCGTCGGATTGTAAGTTACAAAATGTACAACGGTAAAGAAACACACTTTACCTAACTCTATACCTAACTCTACACTAGACCAAGTTGAACTTAACTATATCCTATGTGTCAGAATATCCTAACAATTAATACTATCAAACTCGTCCTCAAAATTGAATGTCATCATGAATCCTTCACGTAGGATATCCCATTCGCCTGTCCCATGGCAGAGCTCTATTTCTACATACCAATTCATTGGGATAGCATCCAGGGTATGAAAAAACAGGTGCACCCACTCAGGTTGGGGCTTTTCTCCATAAGCCTGTGTCCATTTGGCCAGATGCACGCGTGGATCATCTGCCCATCGTACTTGTCTGTCAGTCGCATTTTAGGCATCCCAAATTGTGTTCTCATCATCCTCCTACATTCGCACCAATCATCAAATCTTCCCTTGTGCGCACCCCACCATCTTGTGGGCGTAGAGTGCAGTGCCCAGTCCAAGGCCTAGAAGCGCTGATTTTCTAGTACCTCCCTTTCAAATGCATCCAAAAATATATCTACCTCATTCAAACCATCATAAATAAGCATATTTCTTACCTCTGTCGACACACGTTGCAGCGACTGAGTTGTCATGTTGCAATTCAACATAGTTACTTCATGTAACTGATTCTGCCAGCGTTCTATTTCTTCATCGAAGTCCGAAGCGTAGGAATGATCCAGGTTTGGGTGTAACGAAGGACCCTTCCAAGACCTTTTACTTTCGTGATGTGTTAAATTTCATTTTTTAAAAGAAAATAAATGAATACACGTGCATGTTGTAAAGAAGAGGAACATGTCAATCATTAGCGACATAAAAAAAACATAAGCCGTTGATAACAGATTTTGTCCAGGAGGGACTACATCTCCAGGTCCCAGTGTCAAGATGGTGTAGGCTACTGCATTAAGTGTTGTCAATAGTGACGATGTACATAAGAGGTGTTGTCACTATCATACAAGGAAAATTCCCTCACGCAGGAGTGGCTCCAAGAGATGTTCCACTACAGGAGCTCTCAGTAAAAAAGGACTCCTATTAGTATGACACAAAACTCATGCACGATGAGCATCCTGCCAACATGGCATAAAAGGGATCTCAATGAAAACATACATGACGACAATATGAGTATCCCATCAACATACAACAAAGGGATATCAAAACATAACATAATGAATCATGACAACAAGTACATCACATAGATGATTCTGCATCACATCAAGCAGGAATCATGAAAACAAGTAATAAACAAGATCCCTCATCAACATCAAACAAGGATTTGTGCAGCACAATGCATAGCAAAAGAAGTACATGAACACACTACATATACCTCACACCAGGGGCCATCTGAAGAAGCAGATGTTAAACTGTTGAAGTTGTTCATGCCATCGATCTCATGACATCAATCGCATAGAAATGGCTATTCGCACATAAATGCTGACCCCTACACTCCACTTAGAAAAGTGGCTGAAGAATAGAATGAGCAAATCAAAAATCTGAATGCACCATCAGATTTGTGGCATCAAATAGTGCAAAATCGACTATCGAATTTCTGAATTCTAAGAAATTGAGAATCTGAGGCTTAAGGAATCTTTTAGATTCCCCATAGATTCCTCAAAGATTCTGCTCCATGGGTGGACTAGAAATATGCAACTCGAAAGGTGTATCTAACCTCGCCATTATGATCCTTACGGAAAACCGTGAAAAACGACTATAAACTTGACTATATTCTGACATGGAGAAAAATTACCTCCTTGAGAAAATTTCAAAGGATCATGGTTCCACTCCCTGTTTCTGTAGTGGTCATGGTTCTACCTGCATATAGAAAAAGGGTTAAAAAATGTAAAACTCTGATGGAGAAATGGACAGCGCCATTGCGTTCATGGCGTCGAGAAGTGTTGAAACCATATAAAATTTGTCAAAATCTAACAAAGTGAAAATTTGGCCTCTCCTGCAAAATGCTGCCTCGAACTATGTGCACTACCTCCTCTGCCTCAAAATGCATGCCCTCTCTTGGTTCCTCCATCTACCCTCATGCACTAAAAAAACTGCGTTCTTATAAAAATTTCGTTGGCAGATTAAACAAGGAGGCCATTTAGGTGGATTGGTAAAGTTGGCAAATTAGTTGAGGAGGGGTCGGGTGGTCAAACCCTGCCCCTCCCATTTTAACACATCACAATTTTAAAAATCCGCATTAATATGTTTTTTGGGGGGGTTGGGTCTGCATTGGGCAGCCCGCCCCCATAACCTCCACAACGGTTGGCATATTAATGTATTAAAAGGGGGCGTTGTTTGTTGCGTGTGGAGTATTACATGGTGTGGTGTTGTGTGAGTTGGTACATGGGGCCGTTTGGTGGGGGCTGGCCCACGTGGGCTGCATAGGTTCAATCCCCGTCAGCCCCGCAATTTTTTATGTGGTATCATATATTAATAGTGGATACGATTGGGTGGCAGGGTTGGTGGCCCACCATCCTTTTTTTTTATTTTTATTTTTGTTATAACAAAACAACAATGCACCTTTTGAAAATTTGGATTTTGACCAAAGGAGTGAATTTAACGAGGCAACAATTTCACCTAGAATCTGGCCAGAGTTGGCTGGATTCCATTTTCTGGAAAAGTTGAAATTGCGGCCTCCTTAAGCCTGCCTAGTTAGCAAAAAGTCACCCAACTTTGACTGCTTCTAACTTTCGCATACGGACTTGGTTTGATGAATCATTCACATTGCCGCGATCAATATGATGAGATCTATGCTCTAGTCCTAGTTCGAGCATAATCTAAACACTTTAATTTTTGAGCTTCCATAAGCCCTCTTTGTCCTGTGTGTGTCTCTAGAGCCACTTGGATCAATGAACTCTCGCGATCCCATGTAATCTGTCCATCCATGCTGGGATTCACCCAATATTGGTCTCATGCTTTTATCTTATAGATATAGTCCAGGTCGTCATCACTCTCATAATCACGGATAGGTTTGGTATAATGCAACCCTTCAGCAGGATCGAGGGGTACTATTACACGCAACGATTTATTCTCAAATATCATCTTTCGCTTCTTCATATTGATTACCCCGTTCATATCAATAGCCCAATCAATTCCGAGAAGCGCAGGGCAAGGATTGTTGTCATCCACTATCTCTATTACTTCAAAATCAGCCAGCATGCTTGCTCCCTCAATATCCATGATCACCGCTTGTAGCCACCCCATCGAGATGATTTTTTACTGATTCGCCATCCTTAGCTGAGTTGGAGACCATTGCAGCACAGGTCTCCCCATTCGCTCCCAAGTCTGCTTTGGTAGGACATTCGCATTCGACCCCAAGTCCAAAATGACCTGATCCATTTCATACTCTCTTATCTGTGTGGTCAGTCTCATCTCCTATCCCATCCTTGTTTTATTCTTGCCAATCTTTTGTACTACGCACGGCTCACTTGGTACGATTCCAGCGCATCTATTGATGAGTTCTTGTAACCCTTTCACATCCTTACTGTTGTGCAGTAAATTCATACAGGTTTCTAGGAAAGTTGTGAGCATAGAGGGGTCCATCTCCAGCTCAGGCTTATCCTTGCTTCCCGAGGTGGAGGCCTCAGCGAAGCTCTTCTTAGCTTCCATGAAGGCTTCACGAGCATGCTCCAAATCAAACTCAGCCTCTTTTGCTAGGGCTTTACAAAGCCATGTACTATCTTCTGGTTGTTTCCCCTTGTCATCTCCTATCGCGATTCCACTCTTGAGAACTATATTTACGTTTAGGTCTTCCTTGCACGGCTCAGACCTCATCATCTGCAGGGTCTGAGTTGGCGAAGGTGGTAGCACCCCTTTGTCACATATCCTAGCTATCAGTGTAGGAAAATCTTCTGTTTCATGATCAAACAGCGTGCAATAATTGCACGATGGACGCATTGGATTAGTGCAATCATGGGCATAGTGTCCTGGTCCTCCGCAATTATAGCAAATCAACTGTCCTTGACCTCTACCAGGTCCTCCTCTGCCTCGGCCTCGTCCGCGCCCCTGAAATCCTGTCTGTGCCATCCCTGCATTCTGGTCAAGGGGCCACGTTTCGGCCTGAACCCTATAGGTGGGAGTTCTATCCATCATTAATTCATAGCTCCTGCAAGTATGCTCATCATGTCCTACCGACCTACAAAAGTTGCAGAATAGCTGTTGCGGTGCTTGTACATACTTTTGTAGCAAGTGACAGTTATCCATGGCATGTTTTTTGGCTACCTAACAGATAACGCACCATAATGCAGGCCCCGCACTAGGTCCTGCTTGAGCTTCTGGCCTTAAAGGCATCGTTCCTCCTCCTACAATGTAATTTGCAAAGACTGGGAAATGGTCTTTGTCATGACCCTGACTCTTTCATTTCAAGCACCATACCTCCTCGTGTACCTCTGGTTGAACCGTCCTGTCTTGCTTCAGACTTTGCATCTCAAAGCACAAATTCTTCAGCTGTGCATGGATCTGCAAAACTCATATATTAGGATCTTGCATCAGGGTCTCATGTAGTCTAATGGGAATCTCCAAGGCCTCTGCCTGAGTTGTTATCTTCTACTACGACAACGCACTCCTTAAGTGTGGTAGTAGCGAAGCCACAAACCACTCGCGATGTTGCCCATCTGTCAAATTCATGTTGGCTTCACGGATTATACATTTCAGCCTCTGATCTAGCTCCCAAGGCGTCTCGCCTAGTTGCATCACGATCTATTTAAATCCCACAATCGACTACGCCTCATATTTAGGCCTTCTAAATTCCATATTTAGTGCTTCCTGGATGTCTGCTACTCTAACATTCGGGTTATCGTTAGAGTACTTAATATACCAAGTTATTGCGTAGTCTTGTAAAGCACTAACCAGTGTTGCCTTCTTTATATGATCATTTGCAACACCTTGACCTTCCGATACATCCCTCACGACGAACTAGAATTGGTTCGAGTCCTCATTTCCCAAGCTTTTGAATAAAGGCAACTTCACTGTATTTTCCATACTGAACTGCGGTGGAGGTGGAGGTGGTACGGGTGAAGTTGGAGGCGATGGTGGTGAAGTCGAAGGTGGTGTGGGTGGAGGTGGTATTCGCGAGAATCCTTGTCTTAATTAATTGAATACAAATTTGTGGAGAAAGCTTCGTTATCCCTTCTTTGTCACTTTGCAGAGGTGAAATCAAGGGGCTATACTCCAGACCCTTTTTTCCTTCGTTTCTGTAAGTTTTTCCGCTTCACGTAGTCCCGAACATCAAGGTAGCTGCATAACCCGTTTTTTGCACAACAACATTTTAATCCAAGTATTCAAAGATTTTACGTACTTACCTCGTGGTCCTTTGAAAAAGTGTCGCTCCACCTCACTATAGCTGACTGAGGTGTCGACCACGAATTCAGTCACAAATCCTCCTATGACGCGATCGAGCCAATGATCGACAACACGGGCGATCTTATCCTCCGATGCTTCCAACCTTCGCACTAGCTCTGGGGTCCACACAATAGGACCGTCAAGTTTCCACCTTCCTTGGCTATCTGCTAGCTTCGCGATCCACTCGTATAGCTCAATAGGGAAAGAGCAGAAAAAGATCTCGTGGATCTCTGTATACAGGTATCAGTCCAACCACTGTTCCTTTGTCAGTCGTGGGTTTCTATTCTCTTGTGCTGTGAATTCGTGGATATTTCTATCCAACCAGTCTCCAATCTCCTTCTTAGTTGGATTCCAGTGATACAACATCACACATCTCTTATGCAAATTCCGGTCCTGATAATGGAACCATTTGTTGGCTTGAGGGGGCCTGACCAAGGTTCAGCATTAACTAGCCAAACAAATCCTTACACTACTGGCTCTTTCGAGACCAGCCCACGGAGTGTGAATCGAAGTCTCACCCGAAGCAGTATGGGGGGATGTTGGAACCAAGTTTCCGCACCCTGAGATGGTTGTGATTTCGTTTGAAAAGATACATATATTTTAAAAAATTTAATTTTTTTTTTGTTTTATAATTTGTGTTTATTTTTGTTATTTTAGTTTTTTAAAAATGTTTTTGATATTTTTTTTTTTTCTAAGTTAAGACTAACCTAAGTACCCACGGGGATTTGAACCGGTGACCTATCGCAAGGAGTGCCTTAACAAGGCACCCATTCACCGTCAATCCAAAGCCCCGTGGGCAAAATGTTTTTGATATTAATTTTACTAGTTTTTAAAATTATTTTTAATCTAATTTGTTTTTATTTTTATTTTTTTCCTAGTTTTTGTTAATGTTTTTTTAAATTTTTCTATTTTTACTTAATTTTATATATATTTTTTAAATTTTGTTTTTTTTTTTCAAATTATTTATGGTTTATGAGATAATTTTTTTTTTGTCCTTTTTATATATATTTTTATATTTGTTTTTTTAAGTAATCAACATTTAAAAAAAGAAAAATAAAACAACTTGAAAATTCGTTAAGTAATCATAATTTCAAAAAAATTGGACATAATAAATTTTAAAGTGTGAAACCTAAGTCCTCTAAAAAAAAGGTATGTTGCATCAACACGTTTCAAAATCAGCATGAAAATCACTAACATTTAAAAACAAATATTTATATTTGATACATAAGAAAATTTAAAGTGTAAAACATATGCTCCGAAAAAAAAGAAGTGTATTCTGCATCACCACTTTTCAAAATTGGGTCACATTTTTACTACCCCTATGAAACGGGTAATCGTATCGGTTATTTAAAGTGTGAAAAACTATGCTCTAAAAAAATATGTGTGTTCTGCATTGCCCCTTTTCAAAATTGGGTCACTTCTTTGTTATCTCTACAAAACGGGTAACAATATCAGTTCCTGTTTCAAAGTTTATATTGTTATTACCAAAATTTGACTTAAACATGGGCTTTTAGCCCCAAAACTGCCCTTGGGGATCCCACTCCCAATGGGAATCATCCTAGGGTAAAGCCAAAAATGAGATGAAGAAGAGAACATGTGATTTAGATTCTAGGCCATGGAGGGTCATAAGGAGCAATTCCGAGAAGGAGACACCAATGTGACAAAGAGGTGCTAACTAGGGCATCCATGAGTGGGTAACTCTACCGCCAAGCTACGACATGCATAAAGGAAGTGGCAAAAGTCGCAACTTGATGGGCTTGGACCTAAGGCATAAATATGGCACTGACGGTCAATAATGCATTGGTGATGGTGATATATGACCTACCCCTATATATCGGGTTCTGGAGAACATAGTTAAGGTCTAATGGATGTCGCAATAGAAACACCACCCTATCCTCTAAAATCCAACTAGAATGACTAGACCCATGGTTAAATGACATAATGAGGGAATAAACATGGAGGAGGTAAAAACAAGACCATATATTTTTTGGTTTTTTTTTTAATTTTTTAATTTTTAAAATTTTTGGCCCAAATAAGGAATGAAAAATACTCGCATCACACTCCAAACCAAAAAAGAGATAAAGGATCACACTCCTATGTAAAATATGTACAAGCACAACACAGTCCAATAGGTCATGCTAAAGTGTACCCACGGCCGGGCACAAGCCAAGGTTTTCCATATGTGAACTCATGAAATGTAAATATACCATATGTCTCACCAATGTGGGGCCATGCCAAAGGAAATCAAACTGACCAATCCGGAAAGTTTGACCATGCTAGGGATAGTGTAATGTAGTTGTGCTCTCAAAATAAACCTGAGGACATAAGGGAGGATCAAGACATAAAGGAGGTATAAGACACTCGTTGACAGATGGTGAGGGCAATTCATTAGCAAGTTCAGTAAAATAATTCCAAGACTTGACTCGGTCCATGGGTGGAAATTCCAAGAAAGGCCTAGGAGATGTCCCCTCGGTCAATTCAAGATTTATGTTTCCATGCTCTACTTGTTACATATTGGGGAGACTAAAGGCTGAAAGAGGCATAACCTCCCTAGTATTATCGATGGATAAATCCATGACCTCCAGGTTGACTAACCGTGGAGGCTCGTCATCAACGGAGCCATGCAGAATAAGCGGAGGGGCAACCCATGTGGGTAAATGATCCTATTCATATTTGATATTGGGATGGAGTTTCTGACTAGCATTAGGAGGTACTGATAGGACTGTTGGAGAGTCAATCTCTTCCACAAGAGGTGGTGGAGGGTGCTCACTAGCTTGATCAACTTCCATAATAACAAGCGACACCACCCAAGGATCAGGAGGTCGATGGGGTCCACAGGTGCCGGAAGAGATCATATGCATAAGAGTTGTGGTAGAAGTAGAAGGAATGTTGGCGGAGGGAGTTGAGGAAAAACTCCCATAAGAGATGAGCTTTTGAACAACTCCACACCAATACTCTATAGTTGATCAGGGTGATCTTCCACGAGTGGTACAAAATTTCCAGTAGTGGAAATCTGAGCAGATGGTACGGAGAAGTCAAGTTGATCGATGGTAACAACTTTTCCTTCATGAGGAAAGCAAAGCATATGGAAAATAGATGAAACAATTGCATTCATTGCATAAAACCAACTACAACCAAGGAGTAGGTTATAATCTAATGTGGCGTTGAAAACTTGGACATCCACATGGAAAATTTTCCCTCCTAACTCAATGGAAAAATTTGGATGCCCCTTGGGACAAAGTTGTGTCCGTCAAAAGCTTGGAGAGTCATGTTGGACGTGGCAAGCACAAGAGAGCCAATAGCCTTTCAACATGATGCTGACATGACCCACGTGGAAGAGCCTTCATCCACCAAAGTGCGATGATTATTTCGATGGAAAATACACACAATGATTTGGAAAGAAAGCTGATAGGAAAGGCGAAGAGAGGATTTATCGGCGTTAAAAGCGATGAGATTAGAGTCAGACATGTCAACTCCACCAATGGTAGACAACAAGGCTTTGCGCTACTAAGGATAGCTTTGCAAGACCTCCAAGGTAGATATGGCACAAGGATCCTTGGATAGATATTCAACAATACTGTAGTGTTGAGTAGCCCTGGCAGAAAGATTGTGTGTCATCTTCCATAGAACACCCTTGGGATGGCGATAAATAGTTTCCACAGGCTTATCCAAAGTGAGAGGTCCAGTGGAAGGGAGTGGGGTTGATGAGTCCTAAGTGGTAGAAATCGACTTAGGCACATTGAAAGATTTAGCTTGCATGGTCACTGTTGTAGCATCCATTGTCCTTTTAATTTTATTTTCAGTTTTATTGAAAAAAAAAGAAAAAAATCAAATATTATGTTATAGAAGAAATAAGAGGAAATCCGGAAATTTGAAAGAAATAACTTATTTTATATTATTAATGGCTTTTGAATGTGAGAAACCCGCGCGAAGATATGAGCTATCCACTTGGAAGGCAACAGATTCGATGGTAATTGCACGGTTAACAAGCGCGAGGGTTAATTCAAAATCGATGTAATAAATTATAAAGTTGGGTTAAAACCTCAGTTGATTAGAGCCGTCCGCTTGCAGGTAGCGGATCCGATGAATATAGTGTTGAAAAGTGCACGGATTTTATTTTTAAAATCAGACCCGATAAGTCTTTTAACTTCAGTTTTATTTCCTATCAGGTCCGTGAGGAAGTCAAAGGCTTGTTGAAAAAGTGGATGCGATAAGGTTTTATTTAATAGGTTTAAAGTCTTGTTGAGTTCCGAAGGATCAGACCGTCCATTGAATGGGTGATCGGATGGTGATCGCGTGCAAATGTGCACGTGGGTTCACAACATAGGTGGACCCGATATGTAATGAATTGGGGCTTTATTCCTTTTGTTTTCAACGACAGTGATTGGTTGGGTTTCCTTGTGTTTTAGCCAATCAAAAAACATTTCTAATGCATACGTGGGCCCAATTCCACACACAGAGTTTTGTTAAAATGCAGCGTGTTGTGTTAAAACAATTTAACTATTATCAGAACATATACAAAGAAACTTCATCAGCAACCAAGCCATAGATCCGAATAACGAGCAACCATCATCAGTTTTCTAATTTCTGTTACTTCATGTTATTTTGTTTTCTTGAGAATGAGGTGTCTTTTACCCTCTAATGTAATATTCTATAGTGATTTTTACTTTAGACAGTTAGGAGATAGTTAAGCAGTTTGACAGTTTTGGTGATTACCAACTGTCTCATAATGTATAAAAAGAGGAAAATTTACAGAGAGAGGGTTCGAATTTTGAAGAACCTGGAGACTAGGCCACTGTATTCTTGATAAAATTGTTGATTAATGAAAGAATCAGAAGTTTTCCACACATTGTTGGGTATGATTTTGTGACTTCTCTGTTATGTGTCATCATATGTCTTCTTCTTTTAAGTATGGTAATGAAGCAACAGGTCTTTATTTGCTTATGTAAATGAAGTTAAAATTCCTTAAAAGAGTGCTCCTATACTTGAAGTTCCTACGTCTACTTCTTCTATGTTACAGATAGTATTTTCTGTGTAAACATCATATTCTCTTTAACTTCTCTAAGTGTCACAGATAGTAGATTCTGTGTAAAACAACATATTGTCTCTGACTTCTCTTAGCATTCTTCATTCAACATTCATATTCAACAATCAAATGGCATTCTAAGACTTTCATGTCACCTAAGTATTGAGGGTTAAAAAACAGGTCTTTCAAGTCCTTCATTTGAGAATACAACATACAATTAAGTGACAACTAAGTGACATAAACAATAAACATTAATGTCTTAAGCACAATTTCTACATAGCCAAGAAATTGGTTTCTTAAGGGACAACATTAATTGGCACCATTTTCGGGGAGAGAAGACAAGAACACTTTTCCCTGGGTTTTTAATATTTTCCTTTGGTTGTTCAATGAGGAGGAAATATTTGGCTGTATTGAAAAAAAATAACAGCTCTCACTCCAAAGAGGCCCCATACAAGGTTAGATACCTCACAGCAGAAAGTTCAAGCCCTTTCAGACCCTGAGAGGCTAGTTTCCAAGAGGTTTGGAAGGCCAAAAGCTCCACTTACACCAAGTCCTACACTGTCTGCACTTGGTGATATTTCAACTCATTTTTCATCCAAACATTCATCATTTATTGACAAAGAGTCACCTTTTACATCCAATTCATTTCAAGAATCCTACTGTCAAGAATAGTCTCTAGAGTCTGTTTCTTTTTCAGTATCTGCTATAGTTATTTAGCCTGAACATATAACTAGATTGCCACCTTCTCATACTCCATTTACCCCTCAGTCAGGTTCCACATCTGCTGGTAATCAAGGTTCAGTAAGTTTAGGAGCAAACATGGCAATGCCTACATTCTTGATGAATAGGTATGCGCCTATTCAATTGCCACAACAACTGAATCAAATGCCTCAAGAGTACTTGAAGATTCTTCCTCATTTCACAGGGGAGGATGAACAAACAACAGAGAATCATATAGCAGTATTTTGTAATTTTGTAGAGAATCTAAACGTTGAACATCTGGATGTTGTTCTAAGACTTTTTGTGCAATCCTTGGATGGAGAAGCAAGAAAATGGTTTAAAGGGCTTCCTAATAACTCTATTACAACATGGGAAGAGATGGAGCGACTGTTCACCCAGATATGGGGAGAGAAAAGAGACCATGGGTATTCACTCACAAAGTTTAATGCAATTAAGAAGAAATCTGATGAAAGTGTTGTTGAATTCATCAGAAGGTTTAATAAATTGTACAATAGTCTTCCAATGGAGATTAAGCCCCCTCCTGCTAGTGAAAAAATAACTTTTGCAGGGGCTTTTGATTCAAATTTTGGATTCACATTGAGGGAGAGAAGATCTACAACCCTTGATCAGATACTAATGCCTTAGAGATAGAAGAAAATTTGGTGGCTATAGGTAAAGCGCCAGAGACACAACCTATCCAAGATAAGGGAAAGGCTAAAGTGGAATCCTCTCAAAGTCAAAAATTAGAGTATATGAGTAATGTAATTAAAAATATGTCAAATAAATTGATTAAATTAGAGTTGGAGAGTAAGAATTCTTAGAGGCAAGCACAACAGAACATAATTTTTAATCCTCAATATAGAAGAAAACCTCTACAAATATTGCAGAAGGAGAGAAAAGATCAAGATCATATTCAAGCACCACTGTATTCAGAGGCAGATCCTGATGAAGTATTAGAGCATTCCAAGGACCATGATGTTCAGGTTTCCACATTATATGCAGTAGATGAAGATGAACTAGGTGTTGAGGGAGAAGAATGTGAATATGCTGAAATAGATGTCATCTATGATGAGAATGAAATTGATGAGTATTCTGATTTTATGTAGGCAGAATTACATAAGAAATATGATTTGAGATCAAGGAAAAGATCTAGAAGTCAAGAAGATGAAGGTGAGCAGCAAATTCCATCTCCCTTACAGAAGGCGACTCCAATCATTGAATTTTCAGGTCTCTTAGGTAATTTACATAGTATAACCAACCGTTTTCCATCCTCCCATTTTATAACTTATAAAAAAGTATTATCAAAGAAACATTCCATTTTCCACAATTCTTTCAATATTTTCCAAGTACCTAAATATTATTTCATGGACGAAAATATGATAATTTATCATTTCGATCTGTGCAAGAACATCATTTCCAATCTATTGGGTCCAAATTGGTGCTCTTCCTCATCCGAATCCAAATTCTGCGAAAAAACATTTCCAGTAGTTAGTCTTGGACAATTGATTCCTGAAAGTGTATGGATATCTGAGGATGAACCACTCCCCGAATCTAGTCAAATTATAGCAGTTGATGAGGAATCTTTAGTCATTAGATCAGCTAAACCTTATTTGGCTACTCGAAACAAGAACCATAGCCTACAAAGCAATTGAATAAAGGAAAGTAGCATCAGAATACAAATGGCAAGACTCAAATGCTTCAAGCTGAGTCTTCTCAAGACAAAAGTGATAAAATTCCTTTAGAAAAACTTGTTTCCATTCCACAAGAGGTTTCAGTAATGAAGAGTTGTGAAGATGAAAATGAAAGAAGTACTAAATAAGTTCATGTGTTTAGTCTCACTAAGGAATTAGAAAAAATTAAAATTCAAGTGCCCTTCATAGAGTTTATCAAAACACCAATTTATTAAAGGGAGATTGCTAAGTTTATTAATCTATCTCAGAATGTGAATATAAATGACACCATGAATATGCAAGAAGATAAACTAGTAGTGGTTTTTGGTCCACATGTGGAGGAGGTAGATTCTTCAACACCTGCTTTCTACTTTTCTCTATTGATTCATGATTTCCTCTTGCACAATTTTATGTTTGATTCAAGAGCTTCACATAACCTTATGCCATTATCAGTGATGAAACAACTAAACCTACAAGTTACTAAACCTTACAGAGACTTGTATTCTTTTGATTCAAATAAAGTCAAGTGTCTGGGGGTCATTAAAGATATGGTGGTGTCACTAGCCCAGATCCCAGCTAGAATCTTGGTAATGGATGTAGTGGTAGCAGATATCCCTGCTAGGTTTGGAATGTTGCTATCTAGGTCATGGGGGGCTAAATTGGGTGGTGTTTTGAAACTAGATTTTACATATGCTGTTATACCAATTTTTGGTGGAGAAGAAAGGAGGTTGTACAGAGAAACTATATTTGTAAAAACAATCACAAAAAATGGAGCAAGTAATTCACCTGTATATAGCCAAGAGAAAGATGACTTTTCTTGCTTCGTGCTGCATGACAATGCAGAGTTGGATGAAGATAACTAGAGGCAGCTCACTTTAGCCAATGTAAATATAGAGCTGCAAACAGAAGGGGTGTGGAAGTGCTTCTTTGATGGAGCCTATTCTAAAGAAGGAACAGGTGTTGGTTTCCTTCTAATTGCACCTGGAGGTAATATGTTCCCTTTTTCTTTTAAATTGGAGTTCGAGGCAACAAATAATGTGGCAGAATATGAATCCTTGATCATTGCTCTGCAAACAACAAAACAAATGGGAGTATAGTCAATTTCTATCTTTGGAGATTCAGAGTTGATTATAAAGAAAATAAAGAACCACTGTCAGACAAAACACCCTAGGCTTAGGGCATACATAAATGAAGTGTGGGATTTGGTTGAGAACTTCTTTGAAGCTTTCAACATTCAGTTCATTCCAAGAGATGGAAACAGATTAGCAGACTCTTTGGCTATGGCTTCTAGTACTTTTAGGCCTCCTATTAACCCAAAGCTAAGATATGAGGTTGAAATGAGGCATAGGTCTTCTGTTCATGATAATATAAATAACTGGTATATTTTTGAAGATGATTAGCAAATTAAGGAATTCTTGACAATGATTGAAGATTTTCAAGGCACAAAGATTGATCAAGATGAACATGAAGCAACAAAAGGTGCAGAAGTAAGTGGTTTGAAATTTTTTATAGTTGATAAAAAGATTATTCAATTGAAAGATAATACTCTGCCAAGGGGACTTGTCCCTCTTGAAAGGATTTTTAATTCAAATGACGTAGCTGTTAGGTCAGAGAAAATTCCACAGGTCCAATGAGCAGATTCAAGATCACAATATTGGAACCCAGAAGGAGCCCAGGTTAGTCAAATTATTTAATGGAGTTCCAATTAATTATAAGGAGAGATCTCTTAAGATTTTCAAGGACTATGTTGATGTTTTTGCTTGGTCCTATGAGGATTCTAAAAAATACAATGTAAGTATTATTTATCACAAGATTCCCTTGAAAGAGGGGATTAAACCATTCAAGCAAAAACTAAGACAGATAAATCCTCTACTTTCACCATTGATTACGAAAGAAGTCAAAAAGCTGCTTGATGCCAAAATAATAGTTCCACTTGGGTACTCTGACTGGGTGGCCAATTTAGTGCCTGTAAGGAAGAAGAATGGAGAGATAAGGCTATGTGTGGACTTTAGAAATCTCAATAGGGCTTCCTTGAAAGATAATTATTCGTTACCTAAAATGGATCATGTGCTGCAAAAGGTAATAGGATCATTCAGGATGTTAATGCTGGATGGGTTTTCTAGGTATAACCAGGTGGTTGTGGATAAAGAAGATCAGAGGAAGACTGCATTCACAACTCCTTGGGGAACCTTTATGTATTCTAGAATGCCTTTCGGGTTGATGAATGCAGGTGCTACATTTCAGAGGGCCATGGACATTGCTTTTGTGGGTGATAATTTTGTAGTGATATACTTGGATGACATCACTGTTGGCATTATGTTTCTGGTATGGCTCTATGATTCATGCGTTGTACTTGATGGCAACTCATATAGGTGGCAATGCTCTGATCAGGCTCTCAAAATGTTGGAAATTAAGAGGTACGCAGGAGAATAGTTCAAAAGGTGCGTATCCGCAGGTACGCCGGCCAGGAAGTGCGTGCATACACGCAGGTCACCCGTTCAGAAGGTGCGTAACCCCAGTTCACTTACTTCAAGGCAGCTCACGTGGGGTTTCTTATGTTTGGCCCGTGGTATTTAGCCCGCCGTTCTTGTTTCTATGGTTTTGGCCCATGGTATAGGATCTAATTTGACTATAAATAGGGAAGGAGATCACTTGGCCAAGACACCTTTGCAAATTGAATATCTTAAGATCTGAAATATTGGGTTATCGGTTTAAAAGCTTGATCTCTCGGGCGCATGATCAGATCTGGGCATCTGACTATCTGTAGCACACTGGTGGACTGCCAATTCGGCCCTAACCAGAGGTACGCAGGCGATTAACAGTGCAAGTGCATGGGTATGCATAGCAGAAGAAGGCGCATTGCGTGGGTACGCAGAGCAGAAGAAGGCGCAGTGCATGGGTACGCAGCGCGACAGAGGTTCAGGTGCGTAGGCACAGTGAAAGTACGTGGCCCTTCAGAATCCGCAGGTGCGTAGGTACGCAGCGCGATAGCATCTGTGGGTGCGTGGCTACAGTAGCAGTACGCGGCGTGATTGAAGGAACAGTGCGTGGGTATGCGGTGTAGTAGAAGGCTCTCTGCGGGTATACGCAGGGGAGTAGAAGGTGAAGTGCGTAGCTACGCAGGCCAGAAAAAGAAAAATTGCGTATATGTATTAAGTTATTTATTTGACTGACTTTTCTCTATTGATAAGGTGTTCTGGGTTTAGTTTACTATTACTATTGATCTGGTTACTGCAGTTGACTTGGTGATTTACTTGTACTTGATGTTCATGGATCCAGTTTGAAAATTTATGAAAAGTGGTCCTTGAAAGAAAAGAAGTAGGGGGTTGTAGCTCCCTTCCAGGAGAGACTGGAAAATGAGAGAGAGTTGTCGCTCTCTGTAGGTTGCAGCCTGCGTACTGGTAAAGGACTGCACCAGTACAAAACCATTGTAAAAGGAGTTTCTAATTTGAAAGAAGATAGAGACATATTGCAGCAGGTGGTTTTCACCCACATTGGGTTTCCACCTTACATCTGGTGTTCTTTGGTGTGACTATCTGTTTTTCTTTGTTCATGCTCATTATTTTATGGTACTGACATGCAAAAATAATTCAAAGTATAAATAAGGAAGATTTATTAAAAGAACTTGATAATACTGATTCACCCCCCCTCTCAGCATTATTTTCAACAATTGGTATCAGAGCAGGTCCTTCAGAGAATCTTGATCGCTTGAAGGAAGATCATTCATCATGAGAAACTACGAGAGGGAAGCATCAATCAGGCCACCAATCTTTGATGGGACAAACTTCAATTATTGGAAGGTAAGAGTTACTGCCTATCTTCAATCTCTTGGTACAGAAGTTTGGGATATCATAGATACAGGCTACACTTTTCCTTCAGCTACCCCTACAGATTCAGCCGAGAAGAAGAAATATGAAACAAATGCTAAAGCAATCAATACTCTGCTAGGATGCTTATCTCAAATACAATTCGTAAAGGTTATGCAATATAAATTCGCAAAGGAAATATGGGACAAGATTGTCTTGAGCTACGAAGGAGATGAATAGGTAAAGCGTGCTAAACTTCAAACCCTCAGGATTCAGTATGAGAATCTCAGAATGTATAATGATGAAAATGTGGCTAACTATTTTCTTCGGGTAGACGAGATTGTTAATTGCATGAAAAACTTGGGTGAAGAAATAAAAGAGGCTATTGTGGTTGAAAAAGTTTTAAGATCATTGTCCCCCAAGTTTGAATCTAAAGTGTCTGTAATAGAAGAAAAGGAAAATCTACGAATTCTTACTATGTCTCAGCTACACGGAATTCTAACTGCTTATGAAATGAGAAAGGGAGGTCCATCAGACAGGAGAGAAGCTGCTTTCAAGGCTTCAGGCAAAGGAGACTACTATGAAGCAAGTCACATGCCAAAAGAAGAAGAAGAATCAAATTTTGTCAGAAATCTTCAACGGGGTACTGGAAGGTTCAGAGGTAAGTTACCTTTTAAATGTTTTTCTTGTGGAAGAGTAGGTCATTATGCTGCGAAATGTCCTCATAAGGATAAGGTTCACAAAGGAAAGGAACCTGCTAGATGGAGCAAGAAACAGAATGCAAATAAGAAAAGCTACTACACTCATGAAGATAGTGATGGTCTATCAAATAGTGATGAAGATGAACGAGGTAATGACTATAAACTTTTAATGGCATTTGAAGATGATGATTACATGGATGCTATAGATGTGGATAGCTTTCATGAAGAAATTTCTAGACTCAAGACATGTATAGAAGAAAAGAATATGATCATTCCTACTCTACAATTTCAGATTGATGAAAAATAAAAATATCTTGAAAAGTTAGAAGGTGAAATTGTTGGTCTTAGAAAAGAGATTGAGAAAACAAAGGCTATTAATCTTAAGTTTGTCAAAGGATCTGAAACTCTGGATGAGATCATCAATGTACAACGTTCTCCACTAAACAAGACAGGTCTGGGGTATAATGGAGAAACTTCTCAAGCATCCACCTCAAAAAGTTATCTTGATGCAACAAGAAGGAATGAGAAAAAGCATAATGGAGATCACCAGGTAAAGCAGGGACCAATTACAAACAAAGACTATCAGGTAAACCAGGGGCAATCCGTCTTAAGGATGAACAAAAGCTACAACCAGCCACAGGTAAAATCCTCTCAATTTTCTTCAAGAATGAATGACAATAGAAATTACAATCGTTTGGCCGGAAGATTTGATAACCGTAGAAGTTTCTTCAATGGACAATGCTTCTCTTGCCATAACTTTGGTCACAAAGCAGCTCAATGTGTTGCATATAAAACGATCATGACTAGAGAAGCTCAAAAACAAAGAAGTATGACCGGGATTACAAAAAGGACCTATAACAACTTTTCAGTTCATGAAAATGAAGTTGAATGTTCTATTTGCAATAACTTTGGTCATGAAGATTCTGAATGCAGGAGCAGGTTTCATCAGACAAAGGAACAAGCCTCAAGCACCAAAACATGGAGAATAAAGGAACCACAAACAGAAAGATGTGGGATAGCATTTTATGCAGAGGGACAGGAAAATCTATGGTACATCGACAGTGGATGTTCGAAGCATATGACAGGTGATAAAGAAAAACTTGAATCATATTCTGCTTTAGAAAAGGGAAAGAAAGTTTCTTTTGGAAATGATACTCCTGTAGCTATAAAAGGAAAAGGAACTGCTCAGTTAAAAGAAAAGGTCAAAGCTGGAAATGTTTTATATGTTGATGGATTGAAGCATAATCTTCTGAGTGTCAGCCAGATGTGTGATCAAGGAACTGAGGTGATATTTAGAACAAATGGATGTCTTGTTCGTGATCTTGATACAGGTAAAACGGTGATCAAAGGTAAAAGAACTCCAAATAATCTATACATATTTGAAGAAGGACAACAACAATGCTATCTAAGCAAGGATGATGAACACTGGTTATGGCACCGGAGGTTGGGGCATCTAAGCTTTTCACAAATAAGGAAAGCATGCAAATATCAGGCAGTTCGCGGTCTTCCAGATATCAAAATTCCAGACAACACCATATGCAAGTCATGTCAGTTTGGAAAGCAAACAAGAACTAACTTTCCAGAGAAGGAAGGATCAGCTAGCATGCCTCTTGAGCTTGTACATACAGATGTATGTGAACCATTCAAGAAAAGGACACCTCGAGGAGAAGAATACTTGATATTATTCATTGACGATTTCTCCAGGTTTGTCTGGTTAGGACTTATGAAGCACAAAGATGAAGCATTCGAAAAATTCAAATCCTTTAAAGACTTGGTTGAAAATGAATCAAGATACAAAATTAAGTGCCTCAGATCCGACAGAGGTGGGGAGTTTACCTCAAATGAATTTTTCGATTTCTGTGAAGAACATGGGATAAGAAGAGAATTCTCTACAGCTAGAACTCCTCAGCAAAATGGAGTGGTGGAAAGAATGAACAGAACAGTCCAACAAATGGCTCGTGCTATGCTTGATGAGTCTGGAACTCCCGCAACTTTCTGGGGTGAAGCTGTATATGCTACAGTTGTTATTCTCAACAAAACAAATGTCCGGGTGAACAGCACTCAAACCCCTCATGAGCTTTGGTATGGTGACACTCCTTCGGTAAAGCACTTCAAAATCTTTGGGAGCAAATGCTATATTAAGAATACTGATGAGCAACTTGGCAAACTTGAACCTAGAGCAGATGAAGGCATTCTTCTTAGTTATTCTCCACACAGCAAAGCATACAAGTGCTACAATAAAAGACTTGGAAGAATAGTTGACAGCATTGATGTAGTGGTTGATGAGAAGGGATACATTCCTAGGCAAGTAAATCATGAAGATATCGAAGAAGATGAAGACTACCCTCAAAGACAGAATGATGAAGAAGAAGAACCTCAAGAAGAACCAGAGGAGCAGATAAGGATAGAAGAGAAGACTCCATCCAGATATGTTCAGAAGAATCATCCAGAATCTCAGATTTTGGGGCAGAAAGAAGTAGGTGTACAAACAAGAAGAACAGTTGCAGAAGCTTCAAGCTATTTGGCATTACTCTCTTCCACTGAACCACAAAATGTGAAAGAGGCATGCAAAGATGAATGTTGGGTCAAAGCAATGGATGAAGAACTTGAGCAGATCAAAAAGAACAACACTTGGGAGCTGGTTCCTAGACCAAAGGATAAGAATGTTATAGGGACAAAATGGGTCTTCAAAAATAAATTGAATGAAAATGGAGAAGTAATTAGAAACAAGGCCAGACTTGTTTGTAAAGGGTATGCATAGCAAGAAGGAATAGATTTTGAAGAAACCTTTGCTCCTGTTGCAAGACTTGAGGCCATCTGAATGTTCCTTGCTCTCTCAAGCTTTCAAAACTTCAAAGTATTTCAAATGGACGTGAAATCAGCCTTTCTGAATGGAGACTTGGAAGAAGAAGTATACATTGAGCAGCTAGATGGTTTCATTATTGGAAATGATCCAAATCTTGTATGCAGATTGAAAAAGGCTCTCTATGGTCTCAAACAAGCTCCAAGGGCTTGGTACTATCGCTTGGACAAATATCTTCATCAACAAGGTTTTTCAAAAGGATCAACAGATAGCAATCTTTATATAAAAGTTGAAAACGACAAATTGCTAATACTTGTTGTGTATGTAGATGACATTATCTTTGGGAGCAATGAAGAAGCTATGAGTCAAAGCTTTGCCTTGGTAATGCAGAAAGAATTCGAAATGTCCTTGCTGGGAGAACTGACATATTTTCTTGGTTTGCAAATCCAACAAAAAGAAGGAGGGATCTTTTTGTCTCAAACCAAGTATCTCAAGCAGATTTTGAAGAAATATGGCATGGAAGATGCAAAACCAGTATGCACACCCATGGTCACAGGATGTAGCCTCAGTGCAAATGATGAATCAGCAGCAGTGCATCAACCAACCTACAGATCTATGATTGGAAGTCTACTTTATTTGACAGGTACCTGACCAGACATAATGCATGCAATAGGAATAGTTGGAAGATTTCAGGCAAATCCAAAGGAAACTCATCTTCAGGCAGTAAAGAGAATCTTCAAATATCTTCAAGGAACTCAAAACTATGGCTTATGGTATCCTAGAGATACAGATCTCACACTTCATGCTTATACAGATGCAGATTGGGTCGGAAGCGTGGATGACAGAAAGAGCACAAGTGGTGGTGCATTCTTTATGGGTTCCAGATTAGTATCTTGGTTCAGCAAGAAACAAAGTTCGATTGCCTTGTCTACAGCTGAAGCGGAATATGTTGTTGCTGCATCTTGCTGCACTCAACTCCTTTGGATGATGCAGACCCCGCAGGATTTTCAAATCACTTGTATACCACCCATCTCCATCTTATGTGATAATACAAGTGCAATCAGCATTTCAAAGAACCCAGTCATACATTCAAAGACCAAGCACATACCGATCAAGTATCATTTTCTCCGGGAACAAGTACTTGAACAAAAGGTCAAGTTGGAGTATGTTCCTTCTAAGGAACAAGTTGCTGATATACTCACCAAACCATTGCCCAGGGAGACCTTTGAATACCTCAGGCAAAAGCTGGGGGTTATTGATGCATCATCATGTTGTTGAATCTCTTGTTGTACGCACGGTTCATCTGGGGTATATGCGTACACTTGTTGGGTTGCGGATTGGTCGAAGATCGAATGGCACAGGTTCAGGGGGAGCATATAATGCATCGTTGGCATTATGGAGGAAGTACATCATGGATGCTGGTCTGAATATTGCTGCAATATGTCTCTATCTCTTTCATGGTCACTTATGGTGTTTAGTGGATTATGGTTCTTCTTTGCAGATCTGGTTTATATTCAGGGGGAGCATGTTCTTAGGGGGAGCATAACCCTTTGCCCTTGATGTCAAAGGGGGAGAATGACGTTGAAGACTTTGAGGTTGCCATCAAGTCCAAAGGGGGAGATTGTTGGCATTATGTTTCTGGTATGGCTCTATGATTCATGCGTTGTACTTGATGGCAACTCATACAGGTGGCAATGCTCTGATCAGGCTCTCAAAATGTTGGAAATTAAGAGGTACGCAAGAGAATAGTTCAAAAGGTGCGTATCTGCAGGTACGCAGGAGAATAGTTCAAAAGGTGCGTATCTGCAGGTACGCCGGCCAGGAAGTGCGTGCACACACGCAGGTCACCCGTTCAGAAGGTGCGTACCCCCAGTTCACTTACTTCAAGGCAGCTCACGTGGGGTTTCTTATGTTTGGCCCATGGTATTTAGCCCGCCGTTCTTGTTTCTATGGTTTTGGCCCATGGTATAGGATCTAATTTGACTATAAATAGGGAAGGAGATCACTTGGCCAAGACACCTTTGCAAATTGAATATCTTAAGATCTGAAATATTGGGTTATCAGTTTAAAAGCTTGATCTCTCGGGCGCATGATCAGATCTGGGCATCTGACTATCTGTAGCACACTGGTGGACTGCCAATTCGGCCCTAACCAGAGGTACGCAGGTGATTAACAGTGCAAGTGCGTGGGTACGCACAGCAGAAGAAGGCGCACTGCATGGGTACGCAGAGCAGAAGAAGGCGCAGTGCGTGGGTACGCAGCGCGACAGAGGTTCAGGTGCGTAGGCACAGTGAAAGTACGCGGCCCTTCAGAAGCCGCAGGTGCGTAGGTATGCAGCGCGATAGCATCTGTGGGTGCGTGGCTACAGTAGCAGTACGCGGCGCGATAGCATCTGTGGGTGCGTGGCTACAGTAGCAGTACGCGGCATGATTGAAGGAACAATGCGTGGGTACGCGGTGCAGTGGAAGGCTCTCTGCGGGTATACACAGGGGAGCAGAAGGTGAAGTGCGTAGCTATGCAGGCCAAAAAAAGAAAAACTGTGTATCTGTATTAAGGCATTTATTTGACTGACTTTTCTCTGTTGATAAGGTGTTCTGGGTTTAGTTTAATGTTACTATTGATCTGGTTACTGCAGTTGACTGGGTGATTTACTTGTACTTGATGTTCATGGATCCAGTTTGAAAATTTATGAAAAGTGGTCCTTGAAAGAAAAGAAGTAGGGGGTTGTAGCTCCCTTCCAGGAGAGACTGGAAAACGAGAGAGAGTTGTAGCTCTCTGCAGGTTGCAGCCTGTGTACTGGTAAAGGACTGCACCAGTACAAAACCATTGTAAAAGGAGTTTCTAATTTGAAAGAAGATAGAGACATATTGCAGCAGGTGGTTTTCACCCACATTGGGTTTCCACCTTACATCTGGTGTTCTTTGGTGTGACTATCTGTTTTTCTTTGTTCATGCTCATTATTTTATGGTACTGACATGCAAAAATAATTCAAAGTATAAATAAGGAAGATTTATTAAAAGAACTTGATAATACTGATTCACCCCCCCTCTCAGTATTATTTTCAACAATCACTATTTTCTCTAAGTCTGATGAGTATCATCTGGACCATCTTAAAAAGAATTTTGAGAAATGTAGAAGATTTGGGCTTTCCTTGAATCCTAAGAAGTCTATTTTTGATCTGGAGGAGGGCAAATTGCTGTGGCACATTGTTTCTAGAAATGGAGTGAAGATAGAACCAACAAGAGTGCAAGCTGTGTAGAAAATACCCCTTCCTAGGAGTAAGAAGGACATTCAAAAATTTCTGGAAAAAATAAACTTCTTAAGGTTGTTTGTGTCCAATTATGTTGAAATTGTAAAAGAAATTACTAATATGTTGAAGAAGAAGATTGAAGTGCATTGGACCAAGGAAGCCAGAGAGTCATTCTCCAGGATTAAAGAAGCATTACAAGCAAATCCAGTTCTAATTAGCCCTGATCATCAAAAGCCTTTTTAATTTTTTTCATTTGCATCACCTAATTCAATAGCTACTATTTTGTTATAGAAGAATGCTGAGGAAAAGGAGCAGCCAATTTCTTTCTTTAGCAATATTCTTAGAGATGCTGAACTAAAGTATAATATTCTTGAAAAACAAGTATATGACTTGGTAAAAGCCCTAAACGCCTTAAGGAATTATGTACTACAATCATAGATCATTGCTTATGTGTCAAATGCTGTAGTAAACAATGTCTTAGTTCAGAGTGATGTGGAAGGAAAAAGGGGAAAATGGATAGCCAAGATCCAAAAGTATGACTTGGACATAAAGCCCACAAAGCTGGTGAAAGGGTAGGGATTGGCAAAGATGTTGACAGAGTCAAATTTTTAGGCATTGGGAATCAACTTGCTAACACCTGAAAATGAGGAGATAATTGAAGAAGGTGAAGAAAAATTAAATCCAGGTATGAAGATCAGGTATAAATTTTTATGTTCAGAATGGGACAAGCACATAGTCCATTATTTGTGTTTTCTCTCTTGTCCTCAATATTTGGATAGAACAAAGTATAGAGCATTAAAGATCAAAGCACAACCATATGTGATTGTTGAGGGAAGATTGTATTAGAAGGATCATGTAGGAATTTTTTTTATTATGTTTAACAAAGGATGAATTTATAGAGACCATTAAATATTATCATGAGAAGTTATGTGGAGGACATTATAGTTGGAAGGCTACTGCACATAAAATCCTCCAGGCAAGGTTTTATTGGCCTACTCTATTTGGTGATACATATAAGTTTGTCAGAAGCTGTCAGAAGTGTCAACTTTTTGCTGAGAAGAAGAGGTTAGCTCCCTTGCCTTTGATCCTAGTCTTCATAGAAGAACCATATGGGGACTAGATTTTGTTGGAGAGATTAACCCACCTTCAAGTGGACAGCACAAGTGGGTTCTTACAGCTATTGATTATTTCACCAAGTGGGTAGAAGCTATACCTACTAAAAGGGAAAATGACTAGGTGGTGATGAAGTTCTTAGAGGAAAATATTTTCAGTAGATTTGGATGCCCTGTTAAAATCATAATAGGCAATGCTCAAGTCTTTAGTTCAAGTAAGTTTGTTGCTTTTTGTCAAAACTATAATGTTATTTTATCTCATTCAACAACTTATCATCCATAGGGAAATGGATTGGTTAAGTCCACTAACAAAACATTGATGAAGATCCTTAAGAAAACTATTGCATAGAATCAGAAAGACTAGGGTTCTAAATTAAAGTTTTCTCTATGGGCTATCAGAGTGACTACAAGAAGGTCTACATGCAAATCACCTTTTGAGTTAGTGTATGGGACTCAAGCTCTATTCCCAAGTCATCTTGTGAAGCCTGTGATTGCAATGATTCAGGAGGCAAAAGAAGAACCTAATGCTCTGATAAGAAGGATGCATAAGGTAGTGGAGATGAGTGAGAGTAGGGATAATTTAAGAGACAATTTGATTATGTATCAATCAAGGATGAGGGGTATTTTTGATAGAAAGGCCAGAGAAATTGATTTTAAAGTTGGAGACTTGGTATTAAGGTGGGATACTAGAAGAGAAGATAAGGGTAAACATGGGAAGTTTGATCCTCTCTGGTATGGCCCATTCAGAATTATAGAAGCAAGAAAAAATAATACATTCTTCCTGGAAAATCTTGATGGTGAATCTTTACAGCTGCTTGTCAATGGGCAGTACCTCAAACATTACTTCTAGTTCTGAAGCACAAACATCCTGTCATTGTAGATACCAGAGTGAATTCATTGTACAAATTCCATAGAATTTTAATTGGCTAAGCAATATATGACTCCATGCCCGAGGTGAAGGCACTGATATGTAGTTCTTAGTGCTTCTGTGGCAAAAGCACTATCCCCAGGTGGAGCCATATGTTGTAGCTTCCATTTTCCTTTTAATTTTATTTTCATTTTTATTGCAAAAATGGAAAAAAAATCAAATATTATGTTATAGCGGAAATAAGAGGAAATGCAGAAATTTGAAAGAAATGACTTATTTTATGTTATTTGAATTGCCGTAAATTCCCCAGAAGCATATCCACACAAATTTTCTTCGACTTCTCCTTCGTTATTCTTCCTTTGCTCTAGAAGTACAGCTACCCAAAATTCAAGTGAATCATCAGTTTATAAAATAAGTAAACCATCACCTGGAGGTTGAAGCTTGGGTAAATGCTGGCATTCTTCCTTGAGCTTCTTTACTGTTGCAGTAGCTTCTTCAGACCAACCTTGGTTGATGTGTCTTCTGATTGGGGCTGTTTTCTCTGACAAATTCAGGATGTATTTGTGGAGATAATTCAGTACTCCAAGAAATCTCTCAATACATCAGGAAATTGTGTTAACTTTGTTAGCACATGGGGCTGCATTTGAATAGCACCATTAGCAACATTAATCCCCAAAAAATCAATGCTATCCTGAAATAAGGACATCTTTCTTTCTGACAGAACAATTCCATGCTTTTTAACCTCTTCAAGAAAAATTTCTAAATGCTTTAAATGGGTTTGTACATCAGGACTATGTATCAAAATATCATCTATATATGTGACTATAAAATCATATTTAGCAAAAATATAATCCATCCTTCTTTGAAAAAAGGCTGGAGCGTTTTTCAACCCAAATGGAACAACTTTCTATTGATAGAACCCTACTGGGCATATGAAAGTTGTTTTGTGTCTATCTTCTGGCTGGATCTGGATTTGGTAATACCCCGACTTCATATCAAATTTTCTAAACACCTTACTGTGTTGGATTTTTTGCATAATCACTTCGGGTCTTGGCAATGGATAATTAAAATTATGAGTGATGGCATTAAGAGGTTTATAATTAATAACCATTCTTGGCTTACCTCTTACAATCTCAGAATGATTTCTTACTAGAAATGCAGAACATGCATAGTGAGATTCACTTGGCTCGATCAACTGCATTTTCAGTAATTCTTGAATCTGATTCTTTATTTCTTGTTCATCAGCTGGTGTACATGGAATCAGCTTTCCCTTTACTCCATTGTCATGTAAGGTGACTATTTCCTGCATCGGACTTTCAGTTTCCCAAAATTGTTGTGGATTGTCCGAGCAACTCTTTAGAAGTCTCTGGTAGATATCTTTCTGCTTTGTAGACCAATTAGTGTCAATACATGCTAACTGTTTTGTTTTATTTTCTGCTTTGGCTTCATAAATTTGTAGGACTTCCTGCCAGTCATCTGAATCTTTTACCGGCTTTCTAGTTCCTACTCTTTTTTGACTATTCTCATGCCTAGCTTCAGAATTTGCAATACTTAATCTAGGTACTGATATAGCCTTTTTCTTCAAGTTTATTATCAGCTTGTCCTGGCTGATAGTCACTGGTAGCACAGAGTTTATGAATGGCATGCCTAACATCAAGCTTGCTGAAGGGTCGTAATGCTGAATTGCTGAGATTTTAATAATACTCCCCCCAACTTTTAAAGGAACATTGTCTACATAATGTGTGAGCTGAACAGATCCTCCAATTGTTTCTGACACCAGTATATTTTTTAACGGTTTCCACAAGGGTTTGAACAGAGATGGCCTAGCCAGATTGTTAGAACCTCCAGTATCTACAAATGCATCTACAGAAATCCATTCGCCTTTGACTTGCACTTGTACTGGAATATAAATCAGGCTATCTGTTTTAACAATCTTTTTTAACAAAGTATTCTGTTCTTCTTTAATACCCTCTAGTTGTGGCATACTGGTTGATGGCGTTATTTTCTTTTCATACGGACAGAAAGAATTAAATTGAGATACAGGCACTGCAGGTTGCTTACCTTTATCTCTACTGACTGATGCTATGCTCTCTGATTCATCATCTGAATCATCTTCTGTCTCGCTTGTCGATTCAAGATTTGAAGAACTCTCTATATCACTGTAATGTTGTTCACTAGAATAATCTGAACAAGATGTACATACATTCATCTTTTGTACATTATCACTTTCATCTTCAACATCTGAAACTTCTGTAAGAATATATACATCAGAAATTTCATCATCTGACTCTACAACAGACCAGTCATCTTGAAACTCTTCAATATCTACACAGGCTTTGAGTTTACTAGATGATTTCTGGGGGCACTTTCTAGCAAAGTGTCTTTCCTTTTTACAAATGAACAACAATTGTTGTTTCTGGACTTGTTCCTTCTCTTCAAAAATCTGTATTTTCTGAAAGGCCTCTTTGGGTTTGATATTCTTTTGGGTTTGTATTTGCCATACCTTTTGGATTTCTTCTTTGCTTTAAAAGGTGTCCATGGCAATATTGATCTACAGACATCGGAAATTGGAGTGATGTCGTGCGCTTTCTTCTGCCAACATAGATATTTTACCTTTTCTGAAACTTTGAACAGAAGATCAACCCAATAGATTTGATCTAGACTTTTTAGCTGAACTTCTAGATCTTTCATTATTATATCTCCCAAATTGCCTGGTAATTTTGATAAAAATGCTATTTTTTGAGCATGGTCATTAAAAAGATTAGCTTTAAAGACTTTAGCCATAAAATATTTACCAAACTGATCTAAATACTTTAGATCTTTTAATTCCATACGGCTAAGGTCAGTTAAAAGCTGCTTTCTCTCATCTGCTGGTTCTGGCACAAATTGGGTCTTTAGCAAAATTTCTAACGTGGACAAACCAGCTTCCATGACTGCTCTTCTCTCTGTTTCTGATCCTCCCATCCACCAATCAAAAACAATTCCTGCCATCCTTTTTTCAGCTAGAATCATAATAGATATATTATCTAATTTTGTAGTGACCTGCATCTGGTACAAGGCTCCTATCCAAATTCTGATAGACTCTCCTGGATTAGATGAGCTATCTAGGTCTAGAATGTAACCACTAGAGTTTGTAGCAAATAGGTCTTCTTCGACTCTAGGATATTTTGTAGTTTCTTTCAGAATATGAGCTTTATTCTGATTATGGATGGATGGCATAATAAAAGATGGGAATTTTGTTGCAGCTTGTTCTAATGTCATGACTTCCTTTTTAGACTCAAATGGTTTATCTATTTTGTATGTCTTTGAAGATTTTGTGCCACTGGTTAATTTACCAGTGCCTATGGAAGTTCCCTCTCTGGCACTAGATTGAGCTGTTTCTTTTTGATCCTCTTCGTCTTCTTCTAAATCCCAATAGTTTGGAGCGGAAATATCTACATGAAACTTTTGGATTCTCTTGGCCTTCTTTTTCTATTTCCTTCTTCTCCTTTCTTCTTTTTCTGCTTGTTGCTCTTCATATAACAGCTTTAAATTTTCATTTATCAAATCAACTTGTTTTCCCAAATCATTTATAACATCCTCGGCATGGGAGCACCAAGTAGTCAAGTAGTTTCCTACTTGATAAACCTGATCCATATCATTTGGGTCTTGAGAATTATGTTCTAACAAGGAAGCACAATCTGCTCTTGTAGAGGGCTATCTACTTTGAGATGAAGAAACACAGAACTTGGTTTTGGGTGGCCATTTCCCCCCTCTAACAAATCTTTTGTTAGCAAACTGATATTCTTCTATAGGTGGAAAAGTATTTACATGAGTCCTAAACATTTTATTGACTGCAAAAAAGGGTTTTTCTTCAGGAATATACAACTTATTTTCAGACCGGGGTGTACTGGTGGAAGTAGAAGGCTGTTCTTCTGGTATAGTGAGTTGTCTATAAAAAGACCTTCTTCCACTTTGGATTGAATTTTCAGCTGGTAATACATGTTTCTCTGGCAATACTATGGGCTGTGGAATTCTAGGATGGTCTGGATTGGATATGATTTTTACACCACCATCTGTAAGAGCCATTCTCTTAACTCTTTTATTTGCACTGTCTGAAGCCAAAGACTTATACTAGATATACCAGTCATTGGGTAAGGATTCTTTTTCATAATGTACGCCTTCAATTTGAGCATTTCCTATCCCAACTGTTACACAATCTTTCAACACCGGCGGTTTTAACTTTGGATGGACTGTATTAGTTAACTGAAAAGAAGTCTGGACTATTACAGACAAGAATTCACTGTCATCTACCATAGATAACCCTTGTACTCCTATCAAGGCTTTCCAACAATCTTTAATATGAACATCTGTTAGACTGATAGCATAATCAGGAAAAATTGTTCCATGCTGACAACCAGATGATAAGTTTCCCAAAATGGTTCCTATTCTAGCATGATCATATTCATTATGCCTTGTATCAAATAACTCTGCTATGCAAGGAGTATCCAACCCATGTCTGAATAGAGGAGCTAGACCAAGTCTAATTGCTCCAAAATGTAAGTAATGAAACCTTCCTTCCTTAGCATACTTTTTAAACTTTCTTATCTCATCCTCAGAAAATAAATTTAAACCAACTATCTGTACAAATGGACCTTTAATTCTGAGTTTGAGCTCTACTTCTTTAAAATAATATTTCTTTGAGAGTTTGAACATGAGAGGAACTGGATAGACTTCTTTTGTATCCAAAGCAGGAGGGTTCCAGCTTTCAGGGTCTTCTACTTGTTCATGTTCATTTACTTCTGCCTCAACAGATCTACTTTCTACTTCAGATATTGATCTTTTGTCAATCGTAGAAAAAGATCTCAAAAATCTAGCCATAATGGACTGATACAAACTATTCCAGAAATCGACTGAAGGAGCTTTTATCTACTCAGCACAATGTAAAACAAAGATGCTTTTCGAAGGCTTCCTGGCTTTCTTCAGATTCTGTCTATAGAATGTATTTCGTCAAAGTTATAGTTCCAAGGAACGGGTTATGGCTCTGATACCAAAATAGACTCTGACCATTCAAGGGCTCACCACATACAAAAATATCACAGAGACCGAATATAAAGCTTTAGTGAATGCAGGACTTACTTCTAAATAAAATTGTCGCTTCTCAAATAGAAAATCTGAATACAAATATCCAATCCTCAGGCGACCATGCACGAGTCTCCACATGACCTCTCTCCATGGGTCTTCACTCAAGTGCCTTACACCTCAAACCTCTTTCGGATTACAGGAATTGTCCTTAGACAGGCAGCCTAGTAGGCTTCAATATTCATAAAAGAAGAATAGAAATACACAAAGCTTATTACAACAGAGTGTCTCAGACTGAATGATCACAAAAGAGCAAATGACTCGAATGATCAGGATGCTCACAATGGTCTGCAGACCCTTTCTTATATAGACCCTCTAAGCATCTAATCCTATCTAAACAATGGCATCAAAAGAAAATAATTGAGGGTCCTGTCGGTATCTTTTTCCACCGACGGTGTCTACTCAACCTTTTCTGTACAAAGGAATCCTGTCACAACATGTGATCAACATTATCACATTGCTGACAAAGATTCTACCAAGGGCCCGTTGGGCTTCTAGTCTCCCATAAGTCTTCTTCAGATGATCTGGGAGATGGTTCGTACTCATCTATTATTTGGCGGTAGTGTCTTTTCATCAGTCGATCATACTGTTCATCGATTCCTTCATTTGGATCTTGCGCATCTGTCATTTCATCTTTTTCTTTCGGCTACATTATTGTTGTCCGACGAGATGCTGCTGACGATGATTCTCCTTGGCAGATATTCATTTTGATTTTATGGAGGCCCGGTTGTTGTGAGGTATATTTTAATTCTTGCTTTTGTTCTTGCTTTTCCCATTTATTCAGAAAAGGAAGAGCACTTACTTCAATATCAAGAAACGAATCTTTAAAGGCATTCCGGGTTGTAGGCGCTCTCTGTACTGCCAGCTCGATGCCATCTAAATATTCCCACTTAAAGATTTGGAACATGTTAGTGGAGCTTTCGATAGCGTGCTGAATCCATAATCGACAATTTTCATTCAAAATATCTCTATGCTGCCATCCAAGTTCAAAAATTATTGATGTACATATCCTTTTTGAAATCGTTAAACTGACAAGATGGACAACATTATTATTCCAATTCAGAGATAAGACTGAAATGGTTATTAGTGCCTTTGTTAGAAAATTATATATTACGGAGCAATGGAACACATAAAATATTGCAGAAATATAAACACAGAGAACACATAAAACAAGAGAGACACAGATATGCGTGGTTCACCCAGTTTGGGCTACGTCCACCCCGAACAGTCAGTCCTTCCTTTCTATTATCCAGCAAAATGAAGAGACACAACCTACAGCAAATCCGCTGTAATATCCTCTGTTTTCTCTCACAGTCTCACCTCTCAGTTTCTTGCTCACAGAATACACATCTATGTCTTAGCCTCCAATACAATGCCCTCATCCAAAGAGAGGGGTTGCCTTCTAGGGCAAAAAACCCTAAACTAAACATAAGTTCTACCGTCAGATCATCTGCCTAATGAACAGCCCAGATTGACTAGAAATTACTATACTTTTACAAGGCAATTTTACATTTGTTTTTAGCTTCGGGGGCGTTGCCCCCGAGCCCCCGCCGGGGGACCACTGGCCCCCAGACCCCCCAGCCAAGGGGGATCGGCCCCCCCGCATCCCCACGTGGGGACAAGTCCCCCCCGCGTGGAGGGGTGTACAAACTTCCTGGGGTATACATCCGGCTGAAACAAAGACCTCTGAACAATCATGCTCCACACACACAACAATCTCCCACTTGGAGAATGATTGTAGAAACTCCACCGCTGCTTCATTTGTTGGAAAATGACTCCTCTTTGGACCTGCCTGTTTCTCATCTTCATCGTCATCCTTGAAGACCAATTGAAACTGAGCATATTCTCAGCTTCTCCCTGGTTACAACTTTTGTTAGCATATCTGCAGGATTCTGGCTAGTGTGTATCTTTTCCAGCTTCAACTCTCCATCTTCCAACACTGATCGTATGAAATGGTACTTGAGCTGTATGTGTTTAGTCCTAGAATGAAATGCTGAGTTCTTTGCAAGATGAATGGCACTTTGGATATCACTGTATAATGTGCCCATATCATGCTCCTTACCCAATTCACCCATAAACCTTTGTAACCAAATCATTTCTTTACTAGCCTCTGTAGCAGCAACATACTCTGCTTCTGTTGTTGAAAGTGCAACAACACTTTGGATTTTTGAAATCCAACTGACAACTGTTCCACCAACAGTAAATACATATCCTGTAGTGCTCCTCCTGTTATCCCTGTCACCTGCCATATCTGCATCAACATATCCCTGTAGAGAAATGTTTGCACCACCAAAGCATAATGTTTGATTTGTGGTACCTTTCAAATATCTGAGAATCCATTTCACTGCCATCCAATGTTCCTTTCCTGGATTGTTCATGTACCTGCTTACAACTCCCACTACATGTACAATATCAGGCCTTGTGCAGACCATTGCATACATTAAGCTTCCAACTGCTGATGCATATGGAACTTTAGACATATAATCCATGTCTTCTTGGGTCTTTGGGCACATTTCCTTACTAAGTTTGAAATGGCTAGCAAAAGGTGTACTAACTGGTTTTGCATTGTGCATATTAAATCTTTTCAACACCTTTTGTATGTACTCATTATGAGACAATGTTAATTTGTGATTTTTCCTGTCTCTAGTGATTCTCATACCAAGGATTTGTTTTGCAGCTCCCAAATCCTTCATTGCAAATGAATTTGCCAATTTTCTTTTGAGTACATTTATTTCCTGCATGTTAGATCCTGCAACAAGCATGTCATCCACATACAATAACAATATAATATAGCTACCATCATTTTGCTTTTTCAGATAAACACAATGATCAGAGTGACATCTAGTATAACCTTGTTCAGACATAAACTTGTCAAATTTTAGATACCACTGCCTTGGAGCCTGTTTTAAGCCATACAAGCTCTTCTTCAACCTGCACACTAGTTTCTCCTTCCCTTTCACCTCATATCCTTGTGGCTGCTGCATATATATCTCTTCCTCCAAATCCCCATGGAGAAAGGTTGTCTTTACATCTAACTGCTCAAGATGCAAATCTTCAGTTGCTACAAGACTTAAAATAGTTCTGATTGAAGTCATTTTAACAACAGGAGAAAATATTTCATCAAAATCAATACCTTTCTTCTGTGCAAACCCCTTCACCACAAGTCTATCTTTGTACCTCTGTTTTCCTCCATCTTCTTCCTTCAGCCTGTAAACCCATTTATTCTTCAATGTAGTTTTTCCTGCAGGCAACCTGACTAAATCCCAAGTCTGGTTATGCATTAAGGAGTCCATCTCTTCTTCCATGGCTACCTCCCACTTCTTCCTGCTTTCAACTTGCATTGCTTCTTCATAACATTCGGGGTCACCAGAATCAGTCAACAATAAATAATATAATTAAGGAGAGTATCGTTCAGGGGGTTTACTTATCCTGGTAGATCTTCTAACACCACTTTCAGGTGTTTGGGGTGCCTGTTGTTGTTGTGGTGGTTGTTGTTGTTGATTATTATTATTTTCAGGCACCTTTACCTTTTCAGTGATTTCATCAAGAACTGTGTATTCCTTGTTTTCTTTTTCCTGTTTCTTTTCTTGCAACTGATTCTTATACAAGACCTTTTCATTGAATATTACATCTCTGCTCCTAATGATTTTGTGATTTTCGTAATCATATAAGCGATAACCAAAATCATTAACACCATATCCAATAAAAGTACATTTCTTTGACTTTGCCTCAAGCTTTGTTCTATTTTCTTTATCAATATGGACAAAGGCCTCACAACCAAAAGGCTTTAAAAAGGAGTAGTTTACCTTTTTACCTGTCCATGCTTCCTCCGGAACACCACCATCCAAGGAACTTGAAGACCCTCTGTTTATTAGATAAACATCAGTATCTATAGCATCTGCCCAAAACTGTAAAGGCAATCCTGCATGCAATCTCATGCACCTTGCACGCTCCATGATTGTTCTGTTCATCCTTTCTGATACACCATTTTCTTATGGTGTTCTTGGAATTGTCTTCTCTCTGCGAATTCCATGTTCTGAATAGTACCTATCAAACTCTTTGCTGCAATATTCACCTCCATTGTATGATCTAAGACACTTCAATTTCTTTCCTGTCTCAATCTCAACCAAAGCTTTCCATTTCTTGAAAGTATCAAATATATCATATTTATTCTTAATACAATAAATCCAAGTTTTTCTAGTTGCATCATCAATAAAAGTAACATAATAATGAGAGCCACCGAGAGATGATACCTGAGCAGGTCCCCATACATTTGTATGCACAAGCTCTAATTTTTCGCTCTTCTTTTCTTTCCCAACTCTGAGAAATCTGACTCTCTTTTGTTTTCCATAAATGCAATTCTCACAGAAATCCAAATCAACATTCTTCAAACTCGGCAACAAATTCCTTGAGTGAAGAATCTTCATCCCCTTTTCACTCATGTGTCCGAGCCTATGATGCCATAATGCTACATCTGCTCCTTTGGAAGTTAAAGCATTAACATAGTTAGAAATACCATTGCATAAATACAATGTACCAACCTTTTCGCCTTTTGCTATTACCAAGGCTCCTTTGGTGACCTTCCATGCTTTATCTGTGAAAGTTGTCACACAACCTTCACCGCCTAACTGCCCTGTTGAAATCAGATTTTTCTTTAGATCTGGAACATGCCTTACCTCCTTTAATAGCCATTGGTTTCCATTCTGCTGTTTTACAAGAACCTTACCCATTCCAACGATTTTACAGGGTTTGTCATCACCCAGACGAACTTGTCCAAAATCTCCTTGAACATAGTCATGAAAGTATTTCTTATCAGGTGTGGCATGGAATGAAGCCCCTGAATCTACCACCCAGGAATCAGTAATATTTTCGAAAGAAATAATCAGAGCATCTTGTAACACCTCACCTGTCACATTTGCTTCATGATTGTTTTCTTGCTGTGCATCTCCTTCTTTTCCCTTCCGAGATCTATAGTCTTTCTTTAGGTGTCCTTTCTTTCCACATTTCCAGCACACTATCCCCGATCTAGACTTGGATCTGCCTTTCCTTGATTTACTGCGATATCCTGAGCTCTTTCCTCTTTCCATTTTTCTTCCTCTAGACTCTGCACTCAAAGCATTTCTCGATGTCTCACCGGAGCTTTTCCGTCGCATTTCCCCGCTAAGGATAGCACCGACAACATCATCAAACTTTAAAGTACTAGATCCAGAAACGGAGTTACTAATGGCCATTACCAAACCATTCCAACTTTCTGGTAATGAGCACAAGAATATAAAAGCTCTAACTTCATCATCAAAGTTTACCCCTACAGAACTTAACTGACTTGTAGTTACTGTATTAAAATCATTTAAATGGTCTGCAACAGATCCACCTTCCGACATCTTCATATTAAATAACCGTTTCATAAGAAATACCTTGTTTGAGGTCGAGGGTTTTTCATATAGTTTCGACAACGTCTGAATCAAACCCTCTGTTGTGGTTTCCTTCGAAATGTTGAAGGTGACTGACGCAGCAAGGCATAACCGTATTGTTTTGAGTGCCTTTCTATCAAGAAGGTTCCATTCTTCATCTGTCATACCCATCGGCATCTTTGATTTTCCACCCAATGGTAGGTATAGATCTTTTTGATACAGATAATCTTCCATCTGCATCTTCCACAGCGAGAAGTTTTGGCCATTAAATTTCTCGACCCTAAACTTACCATCTTCCGCCATTGCTCCCACTCGAACCAGGAACCCTTCTTTCCTGCACGTTTATTAGCCAAATAGACCTTCGGCTCTGATACCAGTTGTTAGAAAATTATATATTACGGAGCAATGGAACACATAAAATATTGCAAAAATATAAACACAGAGAAAGCATAAAACAAGAGAGACACAGATATACGTGGTTCACCCAGTTTGGGCTACGTCCAGCCCAAACAGCCAGTCCTTCCTTTCTATTATCCAACAAAATGAAGAGACACAACCTACAGCATATCCGTTGTAATATCCTCTGTTTTCTCTCATAGTCTCACCTCTTAGTTTCTCGCTCACAGAATACACATCTATGTCTCAGCCTCCAATACAATGCCCTCATCCAAAGAGAGGGGTTGCCTTCTAGGGAAAAAAACCCTAAACTAAACATAAGTTCTACTGTCAGATCATCTGCCTAATGAACGGCCCAGATTGACTAGAAATTACTATACTTTTACAAGGCAATTTTACATTTGTTTTTAGCTTGGGGGGCGTTGCCCCCGAGCCCCCATCGGGGGACCGCTGGCCCCCGGACCCCCCAGCTGGGGGGGATCGGCCCCCCCGCACCTCCCCGCGTGGAGGGGCATACAAACTTCTTGGGGTATACATCCGGCTGAAACAAAGACCTCTGAACAATCATGCTCCACATGCACAACAGCCTTCTGATTAATTATGAACTTTAGGGCTTTAGGCTGTCCTTGTAATCCATCTAGTTTATTTAAAATTTGCAACTTTTCTGTCAGTCTTAAATTTCCAAATTCATGGAACCATTCAGCATGCTATTTAATTAATTCTTGGTTGTTATCGGTTTCAAAACTGCCAATCCGTTCATGACAGAAAACTTGGGCAAATGGATTTGGCTCTATATTATCTCTTATCCTTAAACTATGAAAATCCCAGGGATAAGCAAATGTCTTTAAATACTATGCCATTCTTTGTATACACTGGGATACTTTGGTAACCTGAACCTTTCTGCACTCTCCTCTAATCTCCCAATCTGCAAAACTTTCAAAAATTTCATACTGAGGGAATGTATCAGTAAGATGATAATTCTCATCAATTCTCTGGAGGAAAGAAGCTTCGAGCTCCTCAAAAATATCTGGGATTTTTAATGTCACCAAATATTTTATCATTTCTTCTATCATGGGAATTTCTTCTAAATCTAAAATCTTAGCACCTGTAAACAAACTAAGGGCGAAATCAACACCTCCTATGATCTGGTAGTAATTCAAAATCCTGAGTGTCCAGATCATTTCTTTTGTATAAACACTAGAACATAAATCACATAAACTCTTAAAGAAGAGTTTTATCTTCATATTTGGTAAAGGAAAGATTTTTACCAAATTCTCATCCAAGCCTAGTGAGATGCCCACGTTCTTTGATTGCCATGCCTGACATTTTCTAATCCACATATTTCTTCTGAGTCTGAAACCGACCACTTTCTTGATTTCATCTGTTACAAAACTTGCATGACTTTCCAAAATTCTAAATCTATCTACAAATGTAGCAAAACTATCATCTTCGGGTCCTTTGCTTGGAATTTCAAAAACTGAATATTTACAAGTTATAAACATCTTATTCATATCCCTTGTCAAGGAATCTGTCAAGAAATTTGAATTGCTTGGAACCCACTCTACTTCGAATTCAAACTGCTGAAACCAAATTTGCCAGGCTAGAATTCTGCCTTTTGCAATTTGCCTTGAAATCTTAGCAGACAGAAAATATTTAAAATTTCTGGAGTCTGTTCTGATTAAAAACTTTACTGGGGTGAGATATACCTCAAAACGCTGAATTCCATTAAAAATAACTAACGTCTCTTTTTCAGCTATGTAGTAATTCTTTTGACTTGCCGTAAATTCCCCAGAAGCATATCCACACAAATTTTCTTCGACTTCTCCTAATCCATATCATTTGGGTCTTGAGAATTATGTTCTAACAAGGGAGCACAATCTACTCTTGTAGAGGGCTGTCTACTTTGAGACGAAGAAACACAGAACTTGGTTTTGGGTGGCCATTTCCCCCCTCTAACAAATCTTTTGTTAGCAAACTAATATTCTTCTATTGGTGGAAAAGTATTTACATGAGTCCTAAACATTTTATTGACTGCAAAAAAGGGTTTTTCTTAAGGAATATACAACTGATTTTCAAACCGGGGTGTACTGGTGGAAGTAGAAGGCTGTTCTTCTGGTATAGTGAGTTGTCTATAAAAATACCTTCTTCCACTTTGAATCTAGTGCCGGAGAGGGAACTTCCATAGGCACTGGTAAATTAACCAGTGACACAAAATCTTCAAAGACATACAAAATAGACAAACCATTTGAGTCTAAAAAGGAAGTCATGACATTAGAACAAGCTGCAACAAAATTCCCATCTTTTATTATGCCGTCCATCCATAATCAGAATAAAGCTCATATTCTGAAAGAAACTACGAAATATCCTAGAGTCGAAGAAGACCTGTTTGCTACAAACTCTAGTGGTTACATTCTAGACCTAGATAGCTCATCTAATCTAGGAGAGTCTATCAAAATTTGGATAGGAGCCTTGTACCAGATGCAGGTCACTACAAAATTAGATAATATATCTATTATGACTCTAGCTGAAAAAAGGATGGTAGGAAACCTGTGAGAAGAAATGAGCCATCCACTGGAAGGCAACAGATCGGACGGTAATCACGCAGTTAGCAAGCATGAGGGTTAATTAAAAATCGAATGTGATAAATTATAAAATTGAGTTAAAACCTCAATTGATCAGGGCCGTCGGCTTGCAGGCAGAAGATCCGGTGGATATTGTTGGATACCTATACCAACAGGTTTCATATTTCATGATTGGTAAATTCAAGAGCCAAATATGCTCTGCTTTGATGGTACAAAGATCCCATATTTCCAAGAAAACAAGGTGTGTACATAGTTCCATGTTTACTCAAATTTTGATGGATGGTCCAACAGCCTAATCTAGATCATGCCATGTTTCAATTTTCTGTTGTAGAATAGAGAAAGAAGTCTGTCCAAACTGTTTAATCTTGGCAGACAAATAGTTAGGTAGAGAATTAAGGTTCCCAACTGCTTAATCTGGGGCCTTGGAAGAAATAAGGGCAGCATTAGATAGGAAATCAAAAGGAAAAAGCCAAGGAAAAGAAAAGGCACACAAAGGGTCTGCAAGTCCAAGTGCACCCTCCAAGAAGAAACAAAAAATGCTAGGCAAGTAGCTGGGTAAGTAGATGGGGTTGCAGAAGTGGTATTCATCTCAGACTGAATCTTGCTGGTCAAGATAAGAAAAGCAACACAATGGAGCATGTCTAACTTCCCATTTTTCCCCTTTTACTTCCATCACTAACACCCCTTCATCAGCTGAGACTCATAGAAGAATTTGAGGTGTTATGGTGGTTCTTATTCCTTTAAAAGCCACATTTCTTGTCTAAAATTCTTTTCATTTTGATCTACTCCCTAAACTAAGTAGTTTTCAAACAAACTTAGTGGTATCACTCCTCATTCACATTTTCCCCCATATTAACCCCTAACTTCTATTATCTAAATCCCCTATATTCCCCTTCCCCTACTATTATAACACCATGGTGTATAAACCCCCAAGCATTCTATAAATATCCTCCTTTTAGCATTATAGCTAAATAGGTTTGTCTAAGGGAGACTTTAGTCCACCTGGGACTATGCTCAACCCTGTCATGGGATTACTCTAACCCCTGGTTAGGAGTAATAACCTCTCCATAAGCCCTAACCTCACCTCTGCTCAAGAAATTCCACAGAAACCCCTTCCCTCTGCTAAAACCCACCATAACCACTTTTCCCCTTTCAGATTGACCCTTACCCCGAAAAAACTCGCAAAAACCCTTAACTCTAAAGTTTTCCGCCTAAAAATATTAAATTGAATATTTAATAGGCCAGCGGGTCCCCCCAACTTGCACGATCCGTCGGAGGGCCCGCCAGCCGTCGATCTTCCGCCACCCATGATCTAACGGTGGGCGGGTATTCTTGGGCCCGGATCTGCCGACCCTTAGCGTCCGGGGAAAATGGTTTTCCGCCCCGTACAGGGACGCGTGGCAGGCGGTGGGGTTGTTCGGAGCCCCCTCCCTGATACCGCCTTTGGCCCAAAGGTGGTGCGGGGAACCCGCTTACCGCCTCCCCATTACCACCCATCCGGCGCACGTCACCCTCACGTCAGCCTGACGTCATGTCGCTTCTGCCCGCCCTCGCGTCCCGTGGCCCTCCACGTAGCCCTACCACCACATCTACCCGCCACCGTGTCCTGCCACCCTGGCCTACACCTCAACAGCCACGTCACCTTCGTACCCGGGCCCCACCATGACGTCATGCTGACGTCATCGGCGGAAAAGCGCCAATAGCATGTTTTTTCCAAATTTGTCTTTATAAACGACCAAATCAGCCGTTTGCGGTCATTTTCACGCACAAACGACGTAGCCGTTGCGAACCAGCTTGCCGCGAAATCTGTTTGCAGCCATCAAATCCAAGATTGAGACCGCTACAAGTCAAGAATTCAGCTGCATTAAGCCTCCATGGCCCGGCCCGCAGGCTTCCAAGCTAGTTTATCCAGGTATTCACCTTAAAGCTCATGTTTTGCCCCATGCATGCCATTTCTCTGTTAGTTCACCATTAAAACACTGGTCAAAGTTCACAGTCTAGCTCTGTCTGCTAACTAAGAGTCAGATAAAGTAACCTGCATTGCCCCCAGAACTAAAAATTGACATTAAAACAGTCGTTCCGCGGGCCAGAACCATAAAATTTTCCTCGAGGTGCTCGGCATTGTTCCCTTTTGCCGAGTACAGGCCAGCTGCAATTTCTACCAAAGGAAACCTCATACCCTCTACAACTTACCCTTAGCAATTCACATCCCTGTGAATTTGCAACAAACTACAGAAACCAGCTTGCATTTCCCACTGAGAAAAACACTTCAGACTTGGTCTACATTTGGCCTATTACTTAAGCTCTTAAAGAACTTTGCAAACCATTGCCATCACCTTATTTCAAAATCAAGTTTTACAATGGCTGCTTCTGCATCCTCATCCCTCAGTGTAGCTCCATTAAATCCACCAAATAAAGAGTTGGAGGCCTTGGCATTGGCTGACAAGGACTATCTTATTGAAGACTTTGAGGGTAACAGGGACTTCTTGCAGACCTTCTGTCAATTAAGAGTGGACTATAAGGATGGTCATGGTACACATGGGATATGGGAATCAAACCTACCATACTATTGTCTCCCAACTGTAAATGTCTTCCCTGAAATCATTCACCTATGTGCTGAAAACTATGATGTGCAGCACAGAGCTATTAGCACTCCATCTGGGAGGATCCTTTTCTACATTAATGCTGAGTCCATCAACAAAATGTTACATTTTGATCAGACAGAGTTGCTAATCCCATTTTCCATGAACTATTTGTTGGACATTGGTGCCAAGATGACCAGTGAGGAGATTCAAAAGGTCACCAGGACATTCATGAGACCTGAGTGCCAGCCTACAGGGCCACCTCCCTACCTGGATGTCCATTTCAATGATGTAGGCAGGCTTTTACTGGACATGATTGCCTATGTGTTGGGATACAAAAACAGTGAGCACGTGGATAAAACAATGCTGGTATTGCTATCTTCTTACAGCCCATGCCAACCCCCTGCCCGCAAATATAACTTTGCTAAGTTCATAGCTAACAAGATTCATGATCAGTTGAGCAGAGTGGACAGACAGGGGGTCTTCAAGTACTCGGCCTATATTTACCACCTGTTCATGTACTATCATTCTGAAGCCTTCCCATGCTACATCAAAAAGCTGGATCACAGAGGGGAAAGAAGATCTGTCATCTTCTGGACCTCTGTCTATCACAAAGTCACAAATTCACCCTATACCTACTGTGAATTTGTTGACCAATTTGTATACCCAGTCTCTTGCCTGTTGATGAGGTCCCCTCCTCCCAGAATATCAAATGAGATAAAGAAAGCTCTGCAACTTTCCAAAAAATATAAAATAGGTGACTGGTACCTATATGAGAACCATACTGTCATTAGGATCTATGGCTGTGAGCTCTTTCCATACAGGCTCCCAAAATATGTACCTATGAGGTTATTTGCCTTGGAGTATTACAGGCAGTTGATTCAGTCCGACCTCACCCATTTCCACAACGCCAAAAAGAAGGCCCACCTCAAGTTCAAACACCAATTGGGCCCCTTCATCATGAACAAGAAAGAAGGGTGGGAAGATGCAGACCTAATCCTTAAGGATAAATACAAGCTGTCCTATAGTTTTCGGTGGGTCCATTATGACCCTGAAGGTTTCATCACTGCTAGGAGAAACAAGTATAGGCTTATAGGCATTAAGCATTGCCAGTACCCACACATTGAAAAATATGCCAACCTGCAAGAATGGCAGATGGATACTCTAGTTGAAAATCTAACTGAGGAAGAGACAATGCTAAAGCATGTGAAGGAGCTTGAAAAAAATATTGACCTAGACTATGTGCAGCAGGTACCTTTTAGACCGCCTTATTTAGTGGGAGAAGGGACCTCAGCCTCAAGGACTGCACCAGTAATAAAGGCATCTTCCACAGCAGCACCAGTGTTAGATAAAGGCAAAGGGATAATGGGTGCAGAAGAACAAACAATGAAAGAGAAGACTGCCCCTTCAACTGAACAGCAAAATGAACAGCATACTGCACAGCAAAGTGAGCTGCAGAGGGAGGAGCAGCAAGAACAGCAGCAAGGGCAAACTGTCCTTCCACAAACTGAGCTACCAGCAGCTCCAGCAATGCAAATTCCACCCCCACAAACTGAGCCAGTAACTGCCCCAATTTTACACACCCCAGCACATGAGGAAAGGGGTACAAAAAGAGATAGAGAAGAGTCCACTCCTCTCAGTGGATCCTCCCAGCAGCCAGAAGCCAAAAGGCAAAGGGCAGACTCCCCAGAGGTAGAAGACATCACTGAAGATGTCTTGGACAGTGCAAGAAAAGACAGGGAGGGCAGTCAGCACACAGGTACAAGCTCCTTTCAGCAGGAGCAAGGTTTACAGCTTGGTTTGGAGGTGTCTTCCTCTTCCCAACAGAGCAAGAAGCCCAAGAGCACTAAGGCTTCCTTCAAACAAATAAAGGCTCAGAATGATCTGCTGAGGGCAGAGGTCTACAAACAATTTATAGATGCTACACCAGCCCAGCAAGAAAGGCTAATGTCTGTGTATGACATTAAAGAGGAAAAAATAATGCTCAGTCACTTTAAGCCTACAATACCGCAGCCTAAGTCAGCTGCAGATTTTGTGAAGACAAGGGTGGAGGTCTTGGCTAAAGACATCCATCCCATGGACCAAATCGAACTCCACAAGCAAGCTGGGGAGATGGTTTATGCAACCTTGGTGGAGAGGGCAACCATGGCCCATGAGCTGAAAGAGTCCCTGAAAAATACCAACACACAGTTGGATTTTGAGAGAATGTCCTCCTTGGCCAAAGACAATAGAATAAAGTCTCTTGAGGACATCATCATTGATCTAGGACATGATCCTAGTGATCCAAAGGGTGTGAAGGCCCTTATGAAGAAGAAAGATGATGACCTGAATGCATTAAAGAAAAGGTTGAAGCTACAGCCCACAGAGCACCCTCAAACCGCAGAGCTTCAAAAGCAAAAACAGGTCGATGACCAATTAGACCTCCTAATGCAGCAAGACCAGAGGATCAGGGATTTGGAGAGAGAGCTGGAAGGAACATTACAAGATAAACAGGCAGAATCCACTTCCCAAGCTCCTCCAACTACTTCAACAACAGCAACAACTTCAGGGGCAGCAGTGGCCCCCACAATAGAAGCAGCAGGAACAACAACAACTCCAGATACCAACACTAGTGTAGAAGACTTGACCAAGGCCATAAAACAAATGGAGCTGCAGGCTGATGAAATAAAATAGGCCAAGGCCAAACTGGCAGAATTAGATGCCAAATATGACAAGTCAAAAATGACTGTGGCAGAGCAAAGCAGAGAAATAAAAGCTCTGAAAGAAAAGATAAAGGCCTTGGAGAAAGAGTTGAATCTAGAAAGTGCCATGGCCGATATAAAAAGAATTCTATGGGCCAAAATTGGCCAATCCATCAAACAGCAATGGAGGTCAATAAAAATAATGCATGAGCAGATGGATTTAATGGGCCAAGCTCAAGCAGAAATTCAGAAGGCCAAGACGGTGCTAGGGAACAGAGCACAGCAGGCAAACAGAATGATAGACTTCCTGAACAGGCAAGAAAGGGAGGAATTGGCAGCTATAGGCATTCCCAACAGAACAGAGGCTGTCCTCTCTGCCAAGAAGGTACTAGCTCTCAGGAACTATATACAAACAGTGGAGAGGAAGTACTATGAGATGCAAGCAGATGTGGAGGAATACAAAGTTAAAATGGGAGTGCTGCAAGCAAAATGCCTGCCCAGCTTACTAAGTGGTGCAGGAAAACTGATCTCTCTAGATCAAATGGCCAACAGAATGGCAACCACTATTGAAAATCAGATTATTGCAGCTGGCAGTTCATCTGAACAAGCAGGGCCTCCCACAGGACAGAGCTTATATGACAAACTTGGAGACCTGTTCTTCATTGAGAATGAAGTAAATCACCTGTTTGAAACCCCTCCCAATCTTTATAGACATACAGAGGCCGAGGAAACATTGATAAAGATGCGCAGACATCAAATGCCTAAGGAGGATTGGTGGCAATTTATGCTTCAGATTTTGCCACGGTAGCTTCAGACATTCGGCCACTGCCAGCTCCAGCTCACTAGAAGACAAACAGCAGAAAAGGGTTAGCATTTAAAAGCAGCTGAAAAATGACTCAGCACATGGACAGCGACAGCTAGCCCAAAGGATAAAGATTATGTAAGTTTTGGACAGCGCATCCCCAGCCGACTCTAACAGTCATAAAGTCCAAATATCTTCTGACCATTTTTGACAGCTGAGGCACTAAGGAGTTATTACAGCATTCACTCCCTCAGCTACTACGCTCCAGAAGTTGGCTTATCATAAATGAGACATTAACTCATTCTTTGATATTTTTACATGTAAAAATTTTGTATATATACTCCCCTTAGTAACGCATAAGGGGTTGGTAATTTTCACTCTGAGGCAAATATATTGTACACTTTCAGAATTATCTAATACAGAGGGCTGGATCAGCTCAGTGATTTCCTGAAATATCTGATGTCTGGATGAAGCTACATGTGCTGATGCAGAATTCCTGTGATGTCTGATGAAATAACAAGTTTTTCTCAATCTCTGTTTCTTGTTTTCTTATGTTTACCAAATCATACTCATGTTGCAATAAACTAGCAGTAAAGAAAAAGAATAGTGCAGGATTTGTTTTATTACACCTTGTGCTCAATTTTTACTGCTGTAAATGTTTGTCTTCAGGATTACTATGGACATGAATTCTTAATTGCTCATGTGTATATTAGTTCTATATGTATGAATGTTACCTAGAAATTCTTCATTGCTTCTAGGATAATATTCTCACTGTCTTTCTTTAGCAGTTCGCTGCAAGATTCTTAATTGCCTTGCATAAACTGGATACACCCCACTCAATCACTATTATAAACGTTGTTCTCAGACACTAATCTGGCTCTGCAGCATCACTACAGCAAATCACTCAGCACCTCAAAACAACTAAAGGACCACTGACTCCATAGCCCAATGGACTAGAACACTTTGGAGAATGCATAAGCACCTTGACTGAAATTATCATCCAACCAAAACCTTAAACAAACCTGAACATAATAGCTAGCCTAAAACACTATCAAAACAGAGACAAATCATAAAGAGAGAGCCCTCTCTGATTACAGTTTGGCTAGAAACTGTAATCCAAAGATTGGTTAGTGGTTACCCCGGCCGTATTCCCTTGGGAGTCATAGGGAACAACCTGGGTGTTAACAGATATCACGTTGAAAAGTGCATGGGTTTTATTTTTAAAATCAGACCCGATAAGCCTTTTAATTGTAGTTTTATTTCCTATCGGGTTTGTGAGGAAGTCAAAGGCTTGTTGCAAAAGCAGACGCGATAAGGTTTTTTTTAACAGGTTTAAATTCTTGCTGATTTCCAAAGGATGGGACCATCCATTGAATGGGTGATCGGATGGTGATCACGCTCAAATGTGTGCGTGGGTTCACAACTCAGGTGGACTCGATATGTAATGAATTGGGGCTTTATTCCTTTGGTTTCCAGCAACGGTGATTGGTCAGGTTTCCTTGCATTTTAGCCAATAAGAACATTTTTTATGCATACATGGGCCTAAGTCCATGCACATAGTTTTGTTAAAATGCAGTGTGTTGTGTTAAAACAATTTAACTATTATCAAAAGATATACAGAGAAACTTCATCAACAGCCAAGCCATAGATCCTAACAACGAGCAACCATCATCAGTTTTCTCATTTTTGTTACTTCTTGTTATTTTGTTTTCTTGAGAATGAGGTGTCTTTTACCCTCTAATGTAATATTCTATAGTGATTTTTACTTTAGACATTTAGGAGATAATTAAATAGTTTGACAGTTTTGGTGATTACCAACTGTCTCATAATGTATAAAAAGAGGAAAATTTACAGAGAGGGTTTGAATTTTGAAGAACCCGGAGATTGTTGGGTTGTGTTATATTCTTTCTACAACTAGCCCACGTAGTTAACCGGGGGGTTAGAGGGGGCATGGAGCCCCCCTTCGTTGCACCGATTGTGTAGCGGGGGGGATCACAGGGGGTTTGAGGCATACCCGTAACCCCACTTTATGGGGTCTAGGGCAGCACCCCGGAAAATTTTGGTTTTGGACTCTATGTTAGGATGGGCGGACCCACCTATGGTTTTGTGCATGATTTTCGCACATGTTTTTAGATGCGATGGTTTTCGATCCATGGTATTGGATGCTTCGGCATGTATAAATATGTATTATAACATTGAAAGGAACATAATGAAAAATCAAGCTAGTAGTCCTAGTTTTGGGATCCAGGGGAAAATATCTGTGTATATGTGTTTTATGTGTTATGCTCTCGCATTGTTTATTTTCTGTGTTTTAAAATTCGTATGCAGGTAATTTCTGTATGGGGTTAAAACCTACATTTGGTATCGGAGTTGTTTTGGCTTCAAGGGGACGCCTTTGTTGCTGAGGGGTTTCGCTCAGGCCTGTGGTAGACCATGTTCAGTGGGAGATCTGCGAGATCGATTCTGGTGGTGAAAGATGTTATGAAACTAGCTCACAAAAAGATAGAAAATATAGATCAACACCTTAGAATTCAGCCTCTTCGAGGGGGAAAACTCCTTTACATTACACAAATGAATGATTCCTTGATGATTCAAATGACAAAACCTTCTTTCTATATATAGGAGTCTAAGGAGTCACAATATAACCCAGCCGACCTAACAATAATAATATAAAGGCACAAAAATAACAATAGAGGGATTCTATGGGGCACAGTGATAACAATATGGGGACAATAGGGGCACAACAATATTAATAAAGGATACAACTACAATAGTAATGGGGTAATCACTAGTATTATAGGGACCTAACATGCCCCTCTCCTTCAAAAAAGTGTTGTCCTCAATGCTTGAGTAGTTCTAGATGCTTCTGTATAAAATTCTCATCCTCCCATGTGGAATCTTCAGTGGATAAGTTTGTAGAAATTTTGAATAATATGACACTTATTCACAGAGATTATCCTGATTATACACTATTGCGGAATGCATGCATAATACATAACCTCCTCTACGTTGATCATCAATTTTGCGGAATTAAAAACAATGAAACATCAATCGCATGCGCACATTAACACAGTATGTAATCCGAAGAAAGCATAAAACTGAAAACCCCACACTATCTGTATATTATAATGATTGAGAACATGTAACAATACATAGTACAAAACTCCTCACAAGTACTCAGTACTATCTCCACCTGCTACACACAAACTAGCTCAGATCTAAATCAATCACAGGTTCAAATCTCCTCCGCTGCTTGCCTGCCTCCACTGCGCAATACTGCATGAGAATAGATGAGAATGGCTGATCCAAACTCGTATTTCCCTTGGCTGAACCACACAATCCTCATTGGCAATACTCAATCCATTGATTGTGCAAATCTCATGCACAACTATAGTCACAACTGACCGCTGTCTTGCCCTTTCACTCACCTCTAACACCTGTCTCCACTAAACTGTCCATGCACTAAGTTAACTGATGTATTCTTTAGTTGCTTTATGAGTTAATAATTAGTGAATTAATTAACAATTAATTCACATCACTCATCACTAGTGTATTCTGCAGTTAAACTAAATACAACTAGTTCAACTAAGTCAAACTGAACACAACTCCATCAACTCCTCAATCAACTCCACCAAACTCAATCACTTGAGTTCTAACTGAAGTCCATCATGCAATAGCTCAACTGACCCATAAGAAAGGTGTATTTCCTTCTGACAGCTGCATGTGCCACATCTGTAGCTCGAACTAAAGTGCTCCAAGAGGATAAGATAATGTTTATAGTCCAAACATTATTATGAGCTAATAATATTCGACTGTTCTATTTTTAGCCTGGTAGTCTAAAAATAGACTCCGCCCATATGTCTAAAAATAGAAGTCCATCTATTTTTACCAACATGACCAATCATCCACAAATAACATCCTGCAACTCATAGACCATGATCCATATGTCTAAAAATAGACATAGTCTAAAAATACACTTTGCGCCAAAAATAGCCTGCGGGCCCACTTAGTGAAGGCGAATCCTTTCCACTAAGCTCCATCATCTTGTTGCATTCTCAACAAAGTTCTTCCACTTGATGAGATACTCCGAAATTGATCGATTTCATAGCTGTCGAGTTCTTGTTTCTGTGACTGCTTCTGGTTCCAATATAATTTTTCCTTCCTCGTCAAGTTCTGGCAATATTGTTTGAACTGGGAGATTGTCGCCTATAACCTTCTTTAAACATGAAACATGGAAAACTAGGTGCACTCGAGAAGCTGCAGGAAGCTCCAATTTGTATGCCATAGTACCAATCTTTTGCAACACCTTGTACGGACCATAATACTTTGGTGATAATTTATTATCCTTCTTAGCTTGCTTGAGGGACATTTGTTTATATGGTTGTAGCCATAGGAATACCCAATCACCTACATCAAAACTTCTTTTGTTGTGATGTTGATCTTCCTGTTGTTTCATTCTATTCTGCGCCAACACGAGGTTATCCTTTAAGAGTTGGAGGACTTGTTGTTGATGCTCGATGTGATGTTCCACTGCTTGAACCTTAGAATTTTCTTTTAAATATGATGTGATGGATGGTGGCTGATATCCATAAAGTGCCATAAATGGGGTCATTTTTGTTGCTGTATGGAAGGACGTGTTATACCACCATTCAGCCAGAGGCAACCATTTGACCCATTATGTCTGTTTATCAGATACAAAGCAACGAAGATATCCTTCCAAACATTTGTTTACTTGCCCATTAGATTAAGGATTATAAGATGAGCTATGAGCTAACTGAGTACCGAGACAAGAAAATAATTCTATCCAAAAATTTCCAGTGAAAATGGGATCTCTATCATTGACAATAATCTTTGGGTTTCCATGTAGCTTTTGAATTGTTTCCATAAATGTAGTAGAAACTGTACTGGCTTTAAATGGATGTGATAATGCACAAAAGTGTGCATACTTGGTAAGTCTGTCAACTACCACCATGATGACACTCTTTCCCTCAGACTTGGGTAAACCTATGATAAAATCCATTGAAACCTCCTCCCAACGTTGGCTTGGAATGGATAAAGGTTGTAATAGACCCGACGTCTTAATTGTTTCAACTTTATTTTGTTGGAAAACCAAACATTCTGCCACAATCTTTTGAATATCCGATTTAAGGCCATCCCAAAAAAATTCCTTCTTAACCCTATGGTAAGTTTTTAAAAGTCTTGTGTGCCCTCCTAAGGGAGAAGTGTGCAATTCCATAAGATACTTTTGCTTGACTTGGGAATTCTTATAGAAGTATAAGCGATCTTTGTACCATAATGAATCATTTTGCCAACTAAATGTATCAGATGTACTGGAATCTTGTTGTAACTTTCGAATACGTGCCCACACTTCTTCATCATTCTTCCATTCCTCCCTTGCTTCATTTATCCAATCTGGTTGGATAATAGAAATGGCGCACAACAATGTTTCCACATCCTCATCCTTTATTGAGAGTGCATCTGCCACCACATTTTGCTTCCCTTTTTTTAGATGATTTCAAAGTCATGACCCAACATCTTTGTGACCCACTTTTGTTGCTCTTCAGAGGATAATTTTTGTTCTAAAAAGTATTTAAGACTATCATGATCTGTTTTTACCTTGAAGTGTCTTCCCATTAGGTAGGGTCGCCATTTATTAAGTGCATGTAGTATTGCCAACATTTCCTTCTCATAGATAGCTTTGTGTAAAAACTTTCCCTTGATTGGATGACTTTCAAAAGAAATGGGTCTTTCATCTTGCATTAAAACAGCACCAATTCCATTTCCTGAAGCATCAAATTCCACAATAAAGGTTTTTGTGAAGTCCAGTGTAGCTAAGACCGGTGCTTGGCACATTGCCTCTTTAAGATGTTCGAAGGCCTTTATTGCTTCTGGAGTCCATGAAAATGCATCTTTCTTCAATAAGGTTGTTAGAGGTGCTACTATTCTGCCATAATTTTTAACAAACTTGCGATAATACCCTGTCAACCTGAGAAATCCTCGCAGATGCTTTATGGATGTGGGGATTTTCATTTCCTTAATGGTTTTAATTTTGCTAGGGTCTACCTTAACTCCTTCACGAGATACAATATGACCCAGATATTCCACCTCTTGTACTCCAAAGAAACATTTGGATCTTTTTGCATATAATTGTTTCTCCTCCAATAAGTGTAGCACCCTGTCAACATGTTCAACATGATCCTTCCAAGACTACTTGTAGATTAGTATATCATCAAAAAATACTAACAAAAATTTTCTAAGGAAGGGTTTGAAAATGGAATTCATCAAACCTTGAAATGTAGAAGGTGCATTGGTAAGGCCAAAAGGCATGACCAAAAATTCATAATGACCCTCATGAGTTCTAAATGTGGTTTTCGAAATGTCTTCAGTCTTCATTCTGATTTGATGATATCCTGAACGAAGATCCAACTTGGTGAAGTAAATTGATCCATGCAATTCATCCAGTAATTCATCAATGACAGGAATGGGAAACTTATCTTTAATAGTGAGCTTGTTGATCTCCCTATAATCCAGACACATGCACCATGATCCATCCTTCTTGTGCACCAATACTACTGGAGCAGAGAAAGAACTTTGACTAAGTTGAATTATACCAACCTCTAACATTTCTGCAACCATACGTTCAATTTCACTCTTTTGGGCATAGGGATATCTGTACGGCCTGATGTTTGGAGGAACACTTCCTGGAATCATATGAATAGCATGATCATGATCACGAATAGGTGGGATACCTTTGGGAGTCTCAAATACCTTGGAATGATTGTCCAAGACTTTTTGGAGATCTGGAGAAATAGATGATTTTGATGTGGAAACATCTAGCGAACATAATTGTGCAATTACACCTCTTTGTTCCTTTTTTAGAAGCTTTGTCATACCGTTAGAGCTAATTATCTTTCCCTGTTTCCCTGCAATATCCCTTAATTCAACTTCTTTTCCTTCCATAGAAAATTTCATGAAAAGTTTTTGAAAATTAAAAGCTATTGTACCCAAGGATTGTAGCCATTGGACTCCTAGTACAACATTAGCACCTCCCATTGGAATGGAAAGCATTGGGCTAGTCAATACATATTCTCCCATGGATAGCTTGATATTATGGCACTTTCCAGAGCAATTTATTGTTCCTCCATTTGCAACCATCACTTGGCACTCTGGTGCTGGATATAGGAAGCAATTCAATTCTTTTGCTACCTTACAATGAATAAAATTGTGTGTACTTCCTGAATCAATCAACACTATTACCTTTTTCTTCTTGATTTGTCCTTCTATCTTGATGGTTTGAGGAGTGGTAATTCTATCCAATGCATTACAAGATATGGTCGGATTCATTTCTTCTTTATCTACGCTTTGTTCCTGGAGTATATCCTCTTCTTTTGACCTTTCTTACTCCTTTTCTTCTTCCTCTTAACAATATATGTAGAATAATTTCTTCTCAGCACACTTATGACCTTTAGTGTATTTGCTATCACAACTGTAACAAAGACCTTTTGCTCTTTTTTCTTCCAATTGTTGTGGTGTCAACCTTATAAGTTGTGGAAGACTAGGGAAACAACAATTCCATATTTATAGTTGTGAGTGGTATGCTTCCTAGTTGCCATAATTTTGCTTTCCATTTTTCTTGCTAACCTAAATGCCTTCTCTAACGAATCAGGTTCCAAAAGGTGAACATCATGTTGGATATTATCCTTTAAAGTCCCTATGAACACATCAATCCTATGCTTCTCTGGAATATTTTTTACTCTTATGTTCAATTTTTGGAACTCCTCAATGTTCTCCATTATTGAACCCTTTTGTTTGAGACTTATCAATTGGCTAAAAAAAGTGTTTCTTTTTGTATCCTCATAATGTGCTATCAATTCTTCCGTAAAAATTGCCCAAGTGATAATTTTTCTATGAGAGCAAAACCATTGATACCATACAAACTGATTTGGTTCCAAATATAAAGTTTCAATACGTACCTTTTGTGTGTTTTACACATTATTGAGATCGAAAAATTGCTCCATCTGTAATATCCATGTTGCGGGATCCTTGCCATCAAACTTCCTCATATTGATTTTTGGAATATGGTGGGTCTTAAATCCAACATTAGAGTCTATGAAATCATGATTAACATTTCTTTTGTTCACATCATGATTTTCCTTTACTACCCTTTCACCATTAGTAAGTATTTATTGTAGAAAATTTGTCAAATTTGTCTTCAAATCTGCCATCATGCCTGTCTTCAAATTTGTGTTCAAATCTATCTTCAAATTGTCCATCTTAGCTTCCATGTCATTCATCTTAGCTTCCACGCCATTTATCTTAACTTCTGTTAGCTTTTGTGAGAGTGACATTTGTTGCACTTGGTCTTGTAATTTTGATATATCATGTAGCATTTCTTCCTCTTCTTCATGAGTCATGCTAGATATTTTAGGTTGCTTACTAGGTGTTTGTATTTTCTTTCCTCGGGGCATCAGTTACCGATAATAATGCTCTACTATGCCCTTTGAATTCCTTTAAAATAATTTTTCAAGCCAAGCCTAAGCAAGAATTTAAAAAAATCTACACACCTTTTTTCACTTTGTAGGAGCTCGATATTGCCTCTGAAGTATCTCTGTAATTTCGGATCATCCAGTTTTGAAATTGTGACCTGCAGTAGCCCTCTGTGTCCTCTTTCCAATGGCACTAGTCTGATCCAAATTGGATTCTCCAAGGAAGAGTTATGTCAAATCTCCCACAGTGACCTAATTATAGACTAGTTCAGTAGAGTGAACTTGTACGACGTGTCACGTGTCCCTGTTTCGACCTTTGGCTCTGAAAAATATAAACAAGAAACTATAGTCCGTCCTCTTCCTATAACTTCTTATGAAATTTCAATCCGATTCTTAGAGAGAAAGTTATGACAATTTTGCCAGGTCACCTGTTTGGAATGTAATTCAGGAGTCTGCAAAAAGACCAACTTCCTCAGATCTTATCTCCACAAATATAACACAAAAAGCTCTAAAATTTGGACCCGAAGTTCAGTGTGATTTCGTTTCAAATGGGGTTTTTTTTTTACTTCTGAAATATAATAGAAAAAAAAGTTATAGCGAAAATACCATGATGACCTATTTGGAGCAGCGAAACCCTAGAATCCAAAAGCTCTGATACCAAATGTTATGAAACCAGCTCACAAAAAGATAGAAAAGATAGATCAACACCTTAGAATTCAGCCTCTTCAAGGGGGCAACCTCCTTTACATTACACAAATAAATGATTCCTTGATGATTCAAATGACAAAACCTCCTTTCTATATATAGGAGTCTAAGGAGTCACAATATAACCCAACCAACCTAACAATAATAATATAAAGGCACAAAAATAACAATAGAGGGATTCTATGGGGCACAGTAATAACAATATGAGGACAATAGGGGCAAAAAAATATTAATAAGGGATACAACTACAATAGTAATGGGGTAATTACTAGTATTATAGGGACCTAAAAAAAGAATATGGCGAGCAGTGGAAAGATAGAGATCGAGAAATTTAATGGTCAAAGTTTTGAGTTGTGGAAACTCAAGATGGAGGATCTGTTGGTGGATAAAGATTAGTGGATCGCGGTAGATCTAGGTACTAAACCAATGAGAGTGTCCAATGAAGAATGGAAGAAGTTGGATCAGAAGGCAAAGAGCACAATATGATTGTGTGTCTGAGATTCAGTATTGCTGAATGTATCAGGGGAAGTTACGACAAAGGCTTTTGGGACAAATTAGGGACTTTGTACCAATCTAAGTCTCTAGTGAATAAAATATTCTTGCGGAAAAAGTTGTATAACCTGAGAATGAATGATGGAGACTCGGTGACAGTGAATTTGAATGCATTTAATATTATGGTAAGTCAGTTAGCATCTGTTGATATTAAAATTTCAGATGAAGATAAGTGCATTAGTTTGTTGTGTTCTCTACCATATTCGTGGGATAGTCCGGTTATTGCAATAGGTAGCAATGCAACTGCCTTGCATTTTTATGAAATAGTCTCATCCTTGCTGACGGAGGAGATGAGATGGAAAAATATGGAGAGCCAGAATGGTGATGCCTTGTCTATACGAGGATGGTCCCAGAACAAAAACAAAAATAAGTCATCGAGTGAGAGATCTAAATCTAGAGGGAGATCTAAATCTCCAGGAAAACCTGTAAAGGTGGTATGCTAGAAATGCGGAAAGGAAGGGTACTTCGAAAGGGACTATAAATATAAAGCTCCTGATAAAGGAAAGGGATCTGATGATGCTCCTTTTGTAGAGGCGAAAACCACCTCAGATGAAGGTGGGGATGTGTACTTGGCTTCTTCAAGTACACATGTAGATCATGAGGCATGGTTGATTGAATCAGGTACATCCTTTCACTTCACTCCCCATAGAGAGTGGTTCTACGAGTATGAGAAATATGATGGTGGTGATGTCTTCTTGGGGGATGATAGGAAGGCTAGAATCATTGGTCACGGAAAAGTAAAGTTGAAGTTGCAAGGTGGAAGGGTTAGAAAACTTTCGGATGTTCTACATATTCATGCATTGGCTAGAAATCTGATTTTTGTAAGCAAGCTAGATGATGCAGATGTAAAGACAGTGTTCGAGAAAGATACCTGCAAGATGGTTTAGGGAGCACTAGTATTGATGCGGGTAGTTCGGATTGGAACTTTGTACAAGCTGCAAGGTAGCACTGTTGTTGATGGGTGCAACAGTTCTATGGTTCCTGAAAGTGGAGATGAAAATATAGTGGTCTCTGGAGAGAAGAACATGCTGAGGCATCAAAGGCTTGGACATATTGGATAGAAGGGCCTTTCAATACTTCATGGTAAAGGTATGGTAGAAGGTATGAGTAATAGCTCTCTGGATTTTGATTTTTGTGAAAATTGTGTATACGGGAAGCAGAATCATGTGAGTTTCCCCTCTGGTGGTAAGAGGGCGAAACAGATATTAGAGCTTGTGCACAATGATGTGTTTGGACCTATGAAGGTTCCATCACTGGGTAAGTCTGTGTACTATGTATCATTTATAGATGACTTCTCAAGGAATACATAGATATATTTCCTTAAGAAGAAATTTGAAGTCTTTGATAGGTTTAAAGAATTTAAGGCTTTGGTGGAAAACCAGGCAGAGAAGAAGATAAAGGTGTTGAGGATAGATAACGGTGGAGAGTTTTGCAGTAAAGAATTTGAAGAATTCTGTAAGAAGTGTCGTATAGCACGGCAGAAGACTACTCCATATACACCTCAGCAAAATGTAGTTGCAGAAAGAATGAACAAGACGTTGATGGAAGGGGCAAGAAGCATGCTCAGTGGTGCCAGGTTAGGACAGGAATTCTGGGCAGAGGCAGTGGAGACAACATGTTACCTGGTCAACAGATCACCTTCATCAACGTTGGAGGATAAGACTCCACAAGAGGTATGGACTGGTAAGAAACCCTCTCTTTCACATCTGAGAGTATTTGGATGTGATGCATATGCACATGTTCCAAAGGAGAAACAAACCAAGTTGGATAGTAAATTTGAAAAGTGCATCTTTATTGGGTATAAGGATGGTTTAAAGGGTTATAAGGTTTGGAACCCAACAATAAGGAAGGTTGTGTACAACCAAGATGTGGTGTTCAGAGAGGTGAAAGGTGTTATTAAACATGAAGTCCAACCAAAGGAACTTGAGAAGATAGAGTTTGAGCTAAAGGAGGAAGAATCAGACTCTACAGCAGTTGAGGAATCAGAAGATGAAGAGCCACAAACTTCAGGTGTAAGAAGATTAGTTCGAGAAAGAAGGCTGCCAGAAAGATATAGTCCATCTGCTTTTTGTTCAAATTTTGCTTTATCTATTACTGATGATGATCCCAGAACTGTGAAGGAAGCAGTAGGTTCAGAGGATGGAAAACTCTGGAAAGAGGCCATGGTTGATGAATTGGCATCTTTGCCCAAAAATAAGGCTTGGGATCTGGTGGAGTTGCAGGCTGGAAGGAAACCCATTAGCAGCAAATGGGTGTTTAAGAAGAAGACAAATGCAAAAGGAAAAGTGGAGAAATACAAAGCTCGATTGGTAGCAAAAGGTTATTCCCAGGTATCGGGAATTGATTTTGGTGATATTTTTTCTCCTGTTGCCAAGGTAACTTCTATTAGGTTACTTTTATCTGTTGCTGCTGCTTTTGATTTTGAGGTAGAACAGATGGATGTGAAGACAAAATTTCTTCACATGGATCTGGAAGAGGAGAGCTACATGAAGCAGCCTGAAGGCTTTGCAGTGAAGGGTAAGAAATAACTGATGTGCAAGTTAAAGAAGTCTCTGTATGGGTTAAAACAGTCATTAAGGATGTGGAATCAGAAATTTGATACATTTATATGGGGACTTGGCTTCACTAGAAGCAAAGTAGATCACTGTGTGTATTTTAAATTAATTGGTGACCATGTTATTTATCTGGTCTTGTATGTGGATGATATGTTGCTGGTTGGAAATGACAAAGAAATTATCTAGAATTTGAAGACCCAAAAATTCGACATGAAAGATCTCAGTGCTGCAAACTATATTTTGGGCATGGAAATTAAAAGAGATCAAGCAAAGAGGAAGCTCTGGTTAAACTAGAGGAAGTATGTCGAGACAATATTGCAAAGGTTTAATATGCAGGATAGTAAACTGGTGAAGGTTCCTATTCCTGTAGGTGTGAGGTTATCTGTTGAACAGTGTCCCAAGACACAAGAAGAGGAAGAGGACATGTCCTGTGTTCCATATGCAAGTGCAATCGGTAGCTTGATGTATGCAATGGTCTATACTAGACCAGACATTGCACATGCAATGGGAGTATTGAGCAGGTTTATGTCAAAACCAGGGAAGGAGCATTGGACAGTAGTGAAGCAGGTTTTCAGGTATTTGTGTGGCACTAGTGATTATGGTTTTTGCTACCAAAGAAGATTAGGATTGGACAGAATGTTGGATATTCGTGGCTTTGTTGATGCAGACTGGGCTGGAGATTTGGATCAGAGAAGATTTATAAGTGGGTTTGTGTTTAACCTATTTGGAGGTGCAATTAGTTGGATGAGTAAGAAACAATCTGTAGTGGAACTATCAACTACAGAGGCAGAATACATGGCAACCACTCATGCAAGCAAGGAAGTATTTTGGTTGCAGAGATTGTGTTCAAGTATGGGGTTAGTACAGGGAGATATAAGGATGGAATGTGACAGCCAAAGTGCAGTTTTCTTGGCAAAGAACCCTGCATATCATTCAAAGACAAAGCACATTGATGTTCAGTATCACTTTGTGAGGGATATGATAGAAGACAAAAAGGTGTTGCTAGTAAAGGTGGACACTTTGAAGAATACTGCAGATGCATTGACAAAATCTGTGAGCTTTGAGAAGTTCTCTTGGTGTAGAGAGACAATTGGCGTTTCAGGGCTGGAAAAATGACTAAGCTCTCTTGTGGCCCCTTGTGGAAAGAAAACAACAAGTGTGAGAATGTTGGGTTGTGTTATATTCTTTCCACGACTAGCCCACGTAGTTAACCGGGGGGTTAGAGGGGGGGCAGAGACCCCCTTTGTTGCGCCGATTATGTAGTGGGGGGTCGTGGGGGGGGGGGGGGGTGTTCACAGGGGGTTTGAGGTGTACCCCGGACCCCAGATATTTTTGGTCTTGGACCCTATGTTAGGATGGGCAGACCCACCTATGGTTTTGTGCATGATTTTCGCACATGTTTTTGGATGCAATGGTTTTCGGTCCATGGTATTGGATGCTTCAACATGTATAAATATGTATTATAACATTGAAAGGAACATACTGAAAAATCAAGCTGGTAGTCCCGGTTTTGGGATCCAGGGGAAAATCTCTGTGTATATGTGTTTTATGTGTTATGCTCTCGCATTGTTTATTTTCTGTGTTTTAGAATTCATATGCAGGTAATTTCTGTACGGGGTCAAAACCTACATAGAATAGGCCACTGTATTCTTGATAAAAATATTGATTAATGAAAGAATCAGAAGTTTTCCACACATTGTTGGGTATGATTTGTGACTTCTCTGTAATGTTTCATCATATGTATTCTTTTTTTAAGTATGGTAATGAAGCAGCAGGTCTTTATTTGCTTATGTAAATGAAGTTAAAATTCCTTAAAAGAGTGATCCTATACTTGAAGTTCCTACCTCTAAAATTCTTCTAAGTTACAGATAGTAGTTTATGTGTAAAACAAGATATTGTCTTTAGCTTCTCTAAGTGTCATAGATAGTAGATTTTGTGTAAAACAACATATTGTCTCTGACTTCTCTTAGCATTCTTCATTCAACATTCATATTCAACAATCAAATGGCATTCTGAGACTTTCATTTCACCTAAGTATTGAGGGTTAAAAAACAGTTCTTTCAGGTCCTTCATTTGAGAATACAACATACAATTAAATGACAACTAAGTGACATAAACAATAAACATTAATGTCTTAAGCAAAATTTCTACACACCCAAGAAATTGGTTTCTTAAGGGACAACAATCACATTGACATCTTCCTTTCACATGAAGACAGATGAGTTGTGAGAAGATGATCCCTCGTTGCCCCCTTGCAGAGGTCGAGAAGGTTGAGAAACCATCTACTACTGGGGTTGTGTAGGGAATGTATGAGTAAAAAAGATAGGCCATTGAGTAGATGGTGGTGAAAGAAGCCTATGGACTTCATCCATTCGAGGAAATTCATGAGTAAGATGGTCACCTTGACAAATTTTGTAGGGGAACTTGACTTTATGACGATGTTCACTAGTGCCCCCTCCCTGAATCTAGGGGTTTGGTTGAGACTCTTGAGCATTTTTATTCTTTTTGTTTATTTCGCTTATTATTATTTTTAGCACCAGATTGTTGGTTGTTCTTCAGTTGAGTGGACTTCACCGTGAGAACATTGGTGGACTGCTTAAGAGGGGGTGCTTTAGCAGATCCAGACCCACTTACTAGGGCCTGAGATGTAACAATCAATTGCCCAAGTTGGGCAGCAAGTTGGCTCATGTAATCAGAAACAAACCCAATCACACCATCGACATGTGGCCTAGGAACAAGTTTTAGAGGGTCAACGGAAAGCCCAAGGGCATTAGGAAACACTTCATAAAGCGTATCCGACTGTGAATATATAAGATCCAACTGTTGGGCGACTAGAATAGCTTTTTCCTCAATAATGGCTTGAAAAATGGACACATCCTTGGCAATTTGCGGTCGAAGGGATCGAATGAACCATTTACGTAATATCTCATCAGGTAACTTGGTTCTTACTGAGCACTTGCGACGACGCCACTCATGAATATGATCAAAGATTAACGTAGCATCATCTTGCTTGAAGTTAGACAAGAGGTCATAGTCGATATCATACTTAGTGGGCAATTGGAACTATGTCAAGAAAGTTTGAGCAAGGGAGGCAAAGTCACCATAGGATGCGGTATCTAACTCGATGTACTACTTTACGACATCCCCAGTCAACATATGTTGGAATAAGCGAAGTTTAATAGAATTATCCACCAAAGAATTAGATGAACACCACAAATGATAAGTGTTAATGTGTGTCTATCAGTTCTCCCTAGGATTTCCTTCAAATTTGGGAATATCAGATGGTAATTTGGCAGGCATGGGTGGCCACCATGGATCATGACGAATGGGTTCATTAGTCAGTTTCGCGAAATTTGGTAAATCGAGAGAAGATAAGAAAGGATTTTGGAGCTAAATAAATGGTCATAGGCAGGAGAGACCCTTGACCAACCATGTGGTCCCCTATATAAGTAGTGGATTGATGTACTTGTTGGTGAAGAAAAGGGTTCACACTGGCATAGGATTGTTGCGGGCTAGGTTGATTGGTAAATGGAGGTTGCCCCAGGGGTAAATACCACTGGAAAGAAAAGGGCCCCCAAAAGCATGACTATTGATGGGGTTGTACTTGGGGATAGAAGAAGGACTACCCTGTGCAGTAGGACCAACATAAGGAGAATACCCTGTGTGTGAAGCGGTACTGGTAGCAGAGTTGCCCCTAGGTAAACTAGCCCCCCAATAAAAGTGCTGGCAGGTGGTGCCCCTCTAAAAAGACGTACCCATGCCTAACTGAGGGACAAAATTAGTTTGTTGGGAAAAATGTGGTGTAAAAATTCCTGAACCTACCGATTGACTAGGTTGGGGGGCCATGGTTGGCATAGGAGATGGTGTGGGCATGGAAAAGTTTGAGAAATTTGCAGGAGTCATAGAAGAAACTGGTGGAATTCCCTAAGAATAAGTAAGAGGTGTGGATGAAGGAGTGGGTATAGCCACACTAAGAGGTGGAAAAGATGTCATGGAAGATGATACTACTAATGCAGAAGGTAAGGACGTCTCAGACTCTACCATAGGGTAAAGTACGGACAAAGGCACTTGAATGTAAGCATGTGTGGAACTGTTAAGGTTCAACCACAATAACTTGGGTCCCAACGGATCAGTCAAAGGTGGGTTGGTAGGAATGTCAGACTCGTATGCCAAAGTCTTGATAGAAACCAAATCAGTACCAGAAGGACTAGGTATAGAATCCATGACAATGTGGTGGTTTAAATCTTGAGCACCAACAGGTACTCTCCTTGCAGGGGTAACAAGTCCACCTCATTTAGGAGGAAAATTGTGAATACAACGTGGCCATCAATGAAAAAATTCAACCAGGGTGGTAACTTATGATTTAAGTACAATTATGTTAGTACAAACAACTTAAGGCCAAAGCTACTAACTCAGACCAAACAACACACAATAGAAATGTCCTAGAAGATAGCACAAGAAAACCAAAATACAAAGAAGCTAGCGGTGGAACAATTATACTAGCGACCTGCTTCCTAGCCCTTTTATCTACAAACTTGGTGCAAGTTCCCTTATTAGCCATGGGGCACCCTCTGAGAGGACTGAGAGAGTATGACTAATATTTATCCCAGGTATAGAGAAGATGAACCCAACCTTGAACGTATATATGAGCCCTAAGAAGATAGGCCACTATGGTCACCACGTACAATAACACGGCCTGGGGGAATAGTCGCAGGACACATCCACATGCAAGGGAAAGAAAATTAACCCCAAAAGGAGATAAGACCAAAACCCCCTTGAGAGTTGCCTCCCAAGTGGTCCCTAAGTGATAATGACAATGTTTGTATGCGTGGATATTCCACTATATCATGCCACCTGAAACTAAGTGAAAGGGGTTGTGTCAATTTTCCTAGCCCAAGTGTGACCTTGTGATTAACCCTTTTGTGAGGAGGGCTTCCGAGACCGCACTATTGTAAATGGATTTAACTCCCTACTGCAAGCTGCTAAGTTAATTTTGTATCCTTGGAGAAGTTAACTCACACTCCTATCTCCAAGAACCTAGCCTAAGTTAGTGTTGGTGTACTACCAGTGAAAATAAAAGATGAATCTAGTTAATTTTATTATCGCTTTGATTTTAGTGGCTGTTGTTAACACAAGTGGGATGCAACGTGAAACTGAGATGGTGTGAATGACCCTTAGTTAGTCACCCTAATGCAGCTATATGCAATTTTTCGATTTTACATTCGATGAATGCTAACTATAGGAGGGTAAGAGCCTTCTAACACACCAATGTCTATTATGATGCACCTCTAAATTTTCTTGAATGCAAATTATCCAAAATTTTGTGAATTAATGACCCAAAACAAACCAAGAAGGAAACCAAAATAATTCAAAAATAAACCAAAGGAAAATACTCCCAAGCAAGAACGCAAGGTGCTCCAAAAGCGACATAGCTAGGAAAAACAAAGCCCAATCAAAGAAACATGTTGAAAACAATCAAATTGAAAGACAAAAGTGAAAAATGGAGGGCAATGTCATCATAGGGCTATAGTACAATGGCCCAACCAAGGCCAATGGTCTACAAAGGTCACAACTTGGCCTAGAGGAAAAAAGGCCTAAACAAGATCAAATGAGGGTGCTACAAAAACAACTAAAACACATTCAAGGGAACTTTTTTTAGATGACCGTTGCACAATCAATCACAACAACACCAATTGCGATGAAGAAAACAAGAGAGAGAATAGGTAACTTAAAAACAAGCGACCAAACCACACAAAGGCAACAAAATACCAAAGTGGGATATCAAAGAGATCTAAGTAGTCACCAAAAGCAGCCAAACATATCTGAAACAAAGATCTAGAGATGAGAACACTAGTCCTCAACCAAAGCACATAAAGAATTCTGCAAGAGAAACCTTGAAGAACACAAGCAATGGATGATCCCAACCAATAAATAAGAAATGGCTCAAATCTGATAGAGATTAGCAGCTATCAACAACAAAAAAAAAATAGATCCAACAAATAGTAGCAAGTTTTGAAGAAAAACACCTGAAAAATCAAGCAAATAATCTGAAAGAAAACCCAAAAATTGGGAAAAACAAATAGAAAACAGGTTGATTTTTCAATCAACTATATCTTCCTCATACGAACTTCGTTTCAAGTGATTTTTTTTTGAGGTAAAACATAAATAGGATTATAGATCTGTAATTATTTTTACTGAATTTTGTATAGAAAAGAACAAAAACGATCAGAAAAACTATTGTGTGCGAGGGTGAAAGAAACACAAACTGTCCAATTTTCAATTGCCCATAACTTCCTCATACAGAGTCCACTTTCAGTGATTTTTTTTTTGGGGGGGGGGGGGGGGGTGGAAAGCTGAGATGAATACAAATATTTGGTTATTTTTAATGAATTTTGTACATTAAAGAACAAAAATGAATAGAAAAAATAGTCGCGCGCGAGGGCAGAAGAAAAACAAACTGCCCAATTTTCAATTGGTCATAACTTCCTTATACAAACTTTGTTTTCAATGATTTTTTTTATTATTTTGGGGTAGAAATATGAGAGGAATTCAGATATGTGGTTATTTAAATCAAATTATATACAAAAACTTCCATAATTTGATTTTAATTATCGGATTTGTTATTCTCTCATATAAAAAACAAAAATAAAACTGTATTATGTTTCTTATGTCGATGTTTCGAACCCCAAAGGGGTCCATCCTCAGGACCAAATTTGATAGAATATGAATGACAATTATTTTGAAAGAAGAAACTTCCGACTAGACTATATATACAAAACCTAGAAATTTTTATGTATAAGCCGACCTATGAATTATTATTATTATAATTATCTTAATTAATTTTGTTTATTAATTATTTTAATTATTTGTTTTGATTTTTATTTATTTTTATTTTATTTAATTACTATTGTTTATTAATTATTCTAATTTTAATTATTCTAATCATTTGTTTTGATTAATTGTTAATATAATCATTAATCCATTAAAACTATTTAAATTAATGAGATAAGTTTATATATTTTTATTGTTTTAATTAATTTTAATTTTATTATTTCATTATTACTTTTAAACCTAATAATCTGAGAAGTAAATGATCTAATTAATTTAATTAATATAATTAATTAATCAATTATATTAATTAATTCATAAATTAATTAATATACTAAATTAATAAATAAAATTAATTTAATAAATTAATTAATATATATAATAAATTAATTTATTACTTAATATAATTAATCAATAAATTAATTCATATAATAAATTAATAAATTAATTTATATAATTAATTAATAAATTAATATAATTAATTAATTATATTTTTATATTTTTATTTGATTAACTAATTAATCAATCAATCAATTAATTAATTAATTAATCTTATTTAATTTTAATTTTATTACTACTATATAAATTAATTAATTAATTATATTTTTATATTTTTATTTGATTAACTAATTAATCAATCAATTAATTAATTAATTAATTAATTAATTAATTAATCTTATTTTAATTTTAATTTTATTTAATTTACTATATTAATTAATTTATTAATTTATTATATTAATTAATTTATGAATTAATTAATATAATTGATTAATTAATTTTTAATTAATTATATTAATTAAAATTAATTAAATTACAAAATAATTAAATTAATTAGATCATTTACTTCTCAGATTATTAGGTTTAAAAGTAATAATGAAATAATAAAATTAATTAAAACAATAAAAATATATAAACTTATCTCATTAATTTAAATAGTTATAATGGATTAATGATTATATTAACAACTAATCAAAACAAATAATTAGAATAATTAAAATTAGAATAATTAATAAACAAAAGTAAATAATAATAATAATTCATAGGTCGGCTTATACATAAAAATTTCTAGGTTTTGTATATATACTCTGGTCGGAAGTTTCTTCTCTCAAAATAACTGTCATTCATATTCTATCAAATTTGGTCCTGAGGATGGACCCCCTTTGGGGTTCGAAACGTCGACATAAGAAACATAATACTGTGGATAATCCGGATCATGCTACTCCAAAAAACTACCACAAAAGCTTAAAGTCTAACAAAAAATAAAACTCCATATCTAAGATCAACTCAGATCTTAAGCAAGTAAAATAAATGGATATTAAAATGAATCCAAAAAAATATAGAGAACTCAATGGGAACAAGAAGAAACCAAAAAAACATAAAGAAAAAAATGAGATCTTAAACAAAGAGGGAAAAATAAAAATGCTCTCATTGAAAGCACCAATTCTATTACATTTAAATATGCGAGCTATTTCTCCATGATCTCATGTTCGATTGAGATAACTAGACAACAAAATATAATGGCTAATACAATCTAATACTGGCCCCCAATCCAAATGGTCATGCATGAAACAAGCTATTGGGTCTATTCTATAAAGATAAGAGATCACACCTGGAATCCTCACATGTCGAGGAAGGGTTTTGAGTTCGATGCAGATGTTGTGCTCCACTCGAGCGATCCAACATGTCTACACCTGATCTATATCCCTGCACACAAACACAACTGAACAAGGACAACATTTGATCTTCCTCGAAAGATCACTAGATCGAAAGCAATAGATACGATCATATAACATATTGAACACAAATTCATGTAAGGAAGGGAACATATTTTTATTAACCATATAAACAGAACTACATCAAATGTATACCATTGACACATAATATCCTCTCCTCCAACTTGCACTATGGTCTCCTCTCCCAAGATAGCAGAGCTCTCACACTATAATTTGGATTCTCCCCCCTTTTCCCTCTTGATGAGATTATAAAGTCTCATTCTATCCTCCAGGAGTATGTATTTACACACCTAGGGGCTTGAGAAGTTAGGAAACTTCTACAATAATATACCTCTAGCCAACTCATATACAAGCGGGTCAAGTTGATCTCGTTGGGAATGGAAAACTCTAGAAACCTTTTTTACAATTATGATCTTTTTCTCAATTATCTCAATTATGAAATAATTATTATCTCATAATTTTGGCAAAATAATTGAGAAATTGCTCAATTATGTAATTTCACCCTTTTAACATGGGATAAATTTCACATAAGTAAAATAAAAGGTGAAAAGGGATGCATTTTAACCAAACAACTGAGGTAAGTTAATATTGGGTTTCTCTCACTATAATGGAGTGGAAAATAGGGTTGTAATAATTATTTTCCCTCAGAGACTTGTTTGAGATTGAATTATGGAGCATACAAAACCGTGTTGTAGCCACTACAACAACACCCAAAACTTTTGGGCATATTCCAAAAATTTAGGTCCCCCTTTGCTTTCCTAGGTTCATAAAGGGTATGGTCCTGTTTTTAATTGGTCAATATTCCCTTGACCTATTCCTATCAAACCCTATCAATGCTCGCACTTACATGGTACATGTTATCTTTATTCTTGTTGACTGACCTCGGCACGTGACCACACCAATGCATTAGGGTTTTGGGGTTATTGCTCTAATAATGTATTAAGAGTCTCATGAAACCTCATGCCTTTATGTTTCTGCAATTGATCCAAGTGGATATTGGTGGGCGGATATTAGTGGCCACCTGCCTATTCCACTTGGACCCCCAACACTGTTTCTTTCAGTTTTTCGGTTTCCTTAATTGTAGCATAGTTTACTATTTTTGGTAGTTCTTGGGGTCCTGAACTTTCAGAGCCATTTTGACGCCCTAAACAACATTTTATGGAAAAGAGAGAGACTGAAAACATCCCAAATCGACTCGCTTGTTCACTTTCGGCCTTCTCTTTGAGATCTCTGAAACGAGGTATTATGATAGCCAAATGGGGATCGTATGCCAAAGTTACGACCCCGCGAAGTTGATGTACCAATTTACCCAAACAGGGCCCACAATTTTGGCACTTCATCTCCTAGGGTTAGGCTTTTGGATGTTTAGGGTTTTCCATTGTTTCTCAATAATAAATAGGCCTTTGAGCCTCATTGTAACACAGTTCAGTAACATGTAGCCGCCACATCTCTTCTCAAAGATAAGCTACCATTACCCGAGCTATCTTATTTCCATTCTGTTTCTAAGCATAGTTCAATATTTTTCTATTAATGAAATGAAGTTTTTTTATGTTGCATCTCTGTATCTATGATTATATCTGTAAGTTGGTGCATTCCTGTTTAAGTTCATATCAGTGGTATCAGAGTTGTTTTCTCTTTCTATATTTTTCTTTGCATGTCCCCAACGAGGTCAGGTTATAAGGAGTTAGGGCTCAATCTAGTTGAACCATTGCAAGATTAGCCTCACGAAACCTGACGACCTCCGGTGGCGGAAGAAAATAAAGACAAGGGGGTGGGATATCCTTTGAAAATGTTGCTCGAGGAAGCCCTTGAGTGACAAAGGGACGCGGTGATGGATAACTTTTCCCAAATCCTTCGACAGCTACCCACACTAGGGGCATTTTAAGGTCTAAAATGGGCCTCCTAAGGAGATTATAAAACAATAATGGAAATAATAAAATAAGATTAGATTACATCATCAAATTTTAGAGGGAAAAAAGAAAAAACTATATTTTCAACTCGTATTTTCAACTTATCTCCCTATGGGTTTACTCAAATTTCGAGTGGAAATACTCGTTGAATGTAGAATTTGATTCTTGATCCAAGGAGTAGCCATGTTGCATACTTTCGATGCACCCTACTAAACGAAAAATTAGAAATACACGAAAAATGTGATTGCAATCACATTTTTTCATGTATTTCTCATTTTTCGTTTAGCAAGGTACATCGAAAGTATGTGACATAGGTACTCCTTGGATGAGGAATTAAATTTTTCATCCAATGAGTACTCATGCTCAAAATTTGAGTAAACCCTTAGGGAGATAAATTGAAAATACGAGTTAAAAGTAGTTTTATTATTTTATTATTTTTTGATATTTTTACCTTTTTACTCCAAAAATGGAGAATCATCCCCGATGGTTGACATCATCATCTTGAATCCTATTGGTTCTTATAAATTTTATTTTTGGTTGTACATTTTTCTTAGGAGGCCCATTTTAGACCTCAAAATTCCCCTAATGCAAGCGATGCATCTTCATCCAATAGCCACTCTGGAGGCGCCACTCCTTTTAAGGAACAAGTTAATTTCGATATTCCCATATTTGAAGGCCTAATAGATGCAGACGTCGTAGATAAATGGTTAAATTTGTTGGAACGATATTTTTCAGTTCATGACTTTTCCACTCGCGAAAATATTACTTTTTCACTTCTCAAAGCTTCCCTGCACATTAAGGACTGGTGGGAAACCTACTATGAACAAAAGGATGAGAGTGAACCCTTGTTGTTTTCAGCCGCACCCACTTGGGATTCTTTCTGAGACGCCATCAAGGAACAATATTACCTTGTTGGGAGCTACGAAGATAAATACATAAAGTGGACCACGTTACGACAGGGAAGGGACCAAGATGTGTCGGAGTTCACAAATATGTTCCATACCCTTCGCACGAAGTTGTGTATTGGGGATACTGAGCAACATTTAGTGCTCAAGTACCATGACTATTTACACAAGTACATCTAGGATGAGATGGAGTTCCTGGACATTTCCTCGCTCGGCACGGCATACCAGTACACTATCAAGATTGAGCAAAAGTTTAAACAGAAGAAGCGGGACTTTGGATCTGTGAATCCAAAGCAAGGAAAAGGCACCCCCAAACCACAGAACAAAGGACCAAGCCAAGGTGGGGCTACTTAGGATAACCCACCGAAGCTGCAAGCAAAGAACAACACCACGAAGACAAAGAAGGACACATGAAATGGTGTGAGTTCCATAAGAGCTCCACTCATAATACAAGTGAGTGTCAAGCCAAGCAATCACTGGTGGCTGAGTTGAAGGCTTCTGAATCATACGCATGTTTTGACTCTGAATCAGAACTTGATAAGGGAACTAACAAAGGGAAGCAGATTATTGATGTGGAGCCTAGTGCCACTGTGGCCACCACCAAGATCTAGACGATTGAGCCTGAAGATCCAGAGGAAGGGGAATGCCTCTTCCACTCACAGATGTGGGTGAAAGGTTCTCTGTTTCAGTTCATTATCGACAACGGGTGCCAAAAGAACCTCATTTAAGCAGAGGTCGTGAAGCGGCTGGGCCTAAAGACTACAACACATCCATAGTTGTACACCATTGGGTGGCTTCACCAAGGACGAGATCTTCGTGTCATCCAATAGTGTTTCCTTCCCTACAGCATCAAGCCCTTCACGGATGAGGTATTGTGTTATGCTTCTCCTCTTGAAGTTTGTGATGTGTTGTTAGGACAACCATACTTGTGGAAGCGACATGTTGTATATGAGTATAGACCTCGCTCTGTGATTATTACCTTGGCTAACAAGTTGTATAGGATACTGGAGGTAGCCTCGCTTACCGCCATCTATTTGATCACTACAAAGAAATGTAGTAAGATAATTTCCCAGACTAGGAAATTTGTTTTCCTTATGATTCACCCTTAGGGCAAGAAGAAGGTTGTGGCCATGACTTCCAGGCAGGGTTCCTATACACAGTAGCAGAAAATGGACAAGGTTGTTGAGGAGTATAGGGATATTTTCGCCTCACCTACAAGGGTGCTTCTACATTGTCAGGTCAAGCACTCCATCGATCTGACCTCGGGCATGTCGATACCCAATGAGCTGATCTATCGGTGCTCTGTACTAGAGAATGATGAGATCACGAGGCAAGTTTAGGAGCTGTTGTGGAAAGGGCACATCAGGACAAGCTCATCACCCTGTGGGAGCCTGATTGTATTGGTATAGAAGAAGGATGGGACCTGGAGGCTCTATATTGACTACCAGGCATTGTACAAGATCATTGTCTAGAATAGGTACCCAATCCCGCGAATTGATGACCTTATTGACCACTCAAGGGGGCCAAATATTTCAGCAAGATTGACTTGAAGTTGGGTTATCACCAAGTGCCTATTGAACCCTCTGATGTGTGGAAGAGTGCCTTCAAATCCAAGGAGGGCCTTTTCGAATGGTTGGTCTTGTCGTTCGGATTGACGAATGACCCTGCAACCTTCAGGAGACTGGGATGAGCACCTCTACCATATTCGACAAGTCCTTCAAACCCTGTGACAACACAAGATGTGTGCAAGCTTAGAGAAGTGCACCTTTGGCCTGACCTGAGTTCAATATCTGGGGTACATAATTGATGACCAGGGTGTACATGTGGACCCATCCAAGATACAAGTCATTCGGGATTGGCCAGCCCCAACCACTCTAACAGAGCCCTGCAAATTTTTGGGGCTTTCCAACTTCTACCGTAGGTTCGTGTTGGGTTCCTCTCATATCACTTGGCCTCTAAGTCAAGTCACCAAGGATGAAGCAAAAGAAAAGCTTCTTTGGTCTGAAACAAAACAACAAGCATTCTCTGAGTTGAAGAATCACCTATGTTTTGCACCAGTGCTCACATTACTAGACTTGCAACAACTACTTGAGATTGAGACAGATGCCTCCGACCGTGCTATTGGTGCGGTTCTTACTCAACATGGGCATCCAGTGGCTTACCCCAGTGAGACAATTTCAGACATAGTATGAAAGTACCACTTACGATAAAGAAATGTATTCCATTATGCAGGCCTGTTGTCAATGGAAGCATTACATTATGGGGAAGGAAATGATCGTCCACACAGACCACTGACCTCTATAGTTCATACAAACACAAGGGACGTTGTAGAACGATCGTCATCAGAAATGGTCCACCTACCTGCAACAATTTCATTTGAACATTAAGTATAAGAAGGGCATCACCAATAATGTCATTGATTGCCTCAGCCGACCACCAGTCATGGCGCTGATCATTGTGCTCAACTCCTGTGGGCATGAGACATCAGAGTGGCCACATCTTCATAAGAGCAATCCACAATTCGGCAGCACATACCAGACACTCCTGGAAGGGAAGCAAGTTCCAAATTTTCACCTTCAGGATGCACTATTATGCCACCTAGGACACATATGTGTTCCTCCAAGCGAGCGTGCGAAGATTATTTGGGAGGCGCACTATAGTCGGGTCGCTGGACATTTTGTAGTAGAGAAAACAATGGCAGTATTGCATAAGTATTTTTATTAGCCGAAACTTCGTCAGGATGTTGGGAAGTACATTAGATCCTGCACTGCTTACGCCATTGCCAAACCAACCATCAAGAAGCAAGGCCTGTATACTCCTCTACCTACTCCTAGTTGGCCTTGGGAATCTGTCTCCATGGATTACATGTCGGGCCTTCCTTCTACTAAGCATGACAATGATTGCGTTTTCATGGTCGTCAACATATTCTCTAAGATGACCATCATGGCGGCTTGCAAGAAGAGTATCACAGTAGAGGCCACTGCTAAGCTATTCTTTGAGCAAGTGTGGGTACACTTTGGGATCCCATAGTCCATTGTCTCAGATCGGGACAACATATTCCTAAGTGCATTTTGGTCAAGTCTCTGGTCGATGCTGGATACAAAACTTACTAAGTCCATGACTTTCCATCCCTAAACTGATGGCCAAATAGAGGTTGTCAACAGGATGATCATACACATTCTACGCATGTACAACTTGAAGAATCCACACACATGGGATGAAAGCCTCCCCTATGTCTAGCACAGCTACAACAGAGCTCTCCACAACTCAACGGGCCACAACCCCTTTCAGGTAGGGCTGGGATTTCAACCATTATGTCCCATTGATGTGGCCATACCATTTGCAGCTACTCAGGTAGATTTGGCTCATGTCCAGTCCGAAGCTGACAGGGCTAACAACTTCATTGAGCACATTCAATACATCTGCTAGCAGATCCACGATATATTGGACAGAGCCAATGATAAGTACAAACAATGCCATGATCAACATCAAGTGTCGCACAAGTTCCAAGTGGGCAGCAAAGTTTGGCTACATTTGGAGAAGGAGCGCCTTGCTGGACCCCACCACAAGCTTCACTCTCTCTGATATGGGCCATACACCATCACTGAGGCTGTAGGGGACAATGCCTTTGAGCTTAGCATTCCACTGGTCCTTGGTTTGCACCCACTATTCAATGTAGACCACCTTCGGCCATACTTTCCACCATTTTTGGATACATCCAATGTTGCAAAAAAATTCACACCAATAGAGCTAAACCCAGACTACATGGAACATACCACATTGACTGGATCATGGACACACAGATCAAGAGCATTCACCACCAGAAGATCCAACTATATCGGGTTGTCAAAGCTAGCCAACTCCTTCACCAAGGCAATTGGCTCACTAGGGACCAAGTTCAACAGAAGTTTCCCCATCTCATGGAGGCACTCAACACAATGGGGACCATTGCTTCCTAAGGGGGGAGGAATGATCCAAGTGGATATTGGTGGGAAGATATTGGTGGCCACCCGCCTATTCCACTTGGACCCCGAACACTGTCTCTTTTAGTTTTTCGATTTCCTTAATTGTAGCATAGTTTACTATTTTTGGCAGTTTTTGGGTCTCGAACTTTCAGAGTCATTTTGAGGCCCTAAAAAACGTTTTTAGGGAAAACGGAGAGACCGAAAATGTCCCAAACTGGCTTACAAATTTTTCATTTTTTGGCCTTCTCTTCGGGATCTTCGAAATGAGGTATTATGATAGCCAAACAAAGATCATATGCCAAAGTTATGACCCTGGGAAGTTGATGTACCAATTTACCCAAATGGGGCCCACAGTTTTGGCGCTTCATCTCCTAGGGTTAGGTTTTTTTATGTTTAGGGATTTCCATTGTTTCTCAATAATAAATAGGCCTTTGGGCCTCATTTTAACACAGTTCAAAGGCATGTAGCTGCCACATCTCTTCTCAGAGATAAGCTACCATCGCCTGAGCTATCTTATTTCCATTCTGTTTGTAAGAATAGTTCAATATTTTTCTATTAATGAAATGAAGTGTTTTTCTGCTGCATCTCTGTATCCATGATTATATATGTAAGTTTTTGCATTCCAGTTTAAGTTCAGATCAACAATGTTGTAACGCCTCCTCCCACATTTAATCAATTTCATAGGCCTGCCAGGTTAAACATGAGACAAGTGTCACTATGACATGAACCAACCTCCAAGTTTGACTTGAGGAGGTGGTACCTACAAACTAAAACCTTTTTGACCTTTCTTAGGGGCTACAGATCACCCAGGAGATAAAAAACCACCCCATGTGACCATTCCTTGAGCTAGAACCGTTTTTCACTAACCTAGACCCACAAATGCACCCTTGACACTACTTCGATGTGTTTATGAAGCTATAACTACACTCACAGGCTTGCCTCCATGTGGTTATGGCCCAAAAACTCTAGTTTTATGCTCGTGGTTCCGAGAACTAATTCACTTTTTAAGCTAGTCTCCAAATCACTACCCAGAACTGCTTGTAACTTTCCAGAAGCATAAATAAGATGCTAAAAATGTGGAACTTGAACAAGAACTTGACCTAACTATGCCTAGCCATGACAGGCATTTTATCAAACATATGAAAAACATAGAATTTGCAGGTCATGAATGCATATCTAATCTTAGATATTTTAACTTCATTTGGAAATCACTGAGAAGGTCTAATGCCCTCTCAAGTAGCTACAACAACACTTGTTAGCCCATACATTCATCAACCATTCACTAAATTATCAAAGCATAACAAAAGCCATAGCCAGAGCACATCATAAACCATTCTTATAACAAACATATAATCAAAATATTAACCATGATAGAATAGCCATTAAATCAACATAATAACAAGTACAAGTACTCATAAATCACAATAGGAAAACATCCAATCAAGTCAGTAAATTCCATGTACCACCCGACCATATATTGAGTTGAATAAAATATTTATTTCAGCTAATCACCCTCGTTCCATATTCCAAGCATGAATGTTGGATCTCATGGGATAAACCAAGTGTTACACAATAATTTGTCACCAACCTCATGTCATTCCCTGAGTGACATCTCGACTGTGTCATACATCAAATAAACATGTCCATACCTTTCCACTCATTCAAGAAGATTAAGAAAATGCTCTTTGATCCTGAAGACTGACCCTTTTACCTATGTTTCTGCATTGTCACAAGTAAGCATCATTATTCTTGTGACAATTCTTTGTGTTGAACTATAAGGTCGTGCCGTTGTCACAGGGGTACATCAGTTTCCTGTGACGGTCAAATTTTAGGGCTCAGTGCAAATCCTCAAGATCCTTATTGCGACGATTTGTTTGAATACATTGTCTCCTTGCGATGTCATTGTTGAGCCCTAGTGTATGACTTGTGACAATCCAGATATGGCAAATTAGTTCAAATAGTTGGCCTTCTGGGTGATTCTAGAACTGGTTGTTGGGTCAAGTTGGTTCGCCTTTCCTCCTCTGGGATGGTGGTTCCACCTTTTGAGAAACCTCCCTTGAGGATAAGCTCCTTCTCCCTCATTTCATGGAGGCTCCTCCTCCTATAAAAAACACTCCCTATTGCTATGATCAACTAGTTCTTAGTTTTTGGATTGGAGCAAATTAGCTAGCTGTGGTGTGAGTTTGCAGTGTGAATTGCTGATAGTTTAGAAATTGGTTGTGGATTGCCTTAGCTTTGTACTAGAGCTTGTGAGTGAGAGAGAGAGTTATCATCCATTTGGGAGATCCTTTTGAGAGTGAATGCTTGAAGAAACATACCGACTGGACCCTTCGAGAAGGCTTGCGATGTCAAGGCTTGGTTGTAAGCTTTGCTTTTGATTCATTTTAATACAATCAATGATGATTTCCTATGTCTTGTGTAAAATATACTTGATAGCTTATGGTTCCTTGACTCTGTAAGTAAATAGATCATTGTTGTTTTCCATTACGTGTTTTGTTGTTCTCTTGTGTTGTTTCAGGTAAATTGCTCATCGAGGAGAAGGAAACGATAGCTAAAGTGGTACAATGAAAGCTCCATCGAACACCGGTTTGAGGTAGGCTCTTTCAACAATGACTGTTTAAGGAAATTGATTGTTGTTTTGTCTTGCTGTGACTAGACCCACTCTAGGGCTAGAGGGGTTGCCTCTATCCGCAAAGGGAACATTTCCTACATCACAAGTTGGCGACCATACTAGGGAGTCCTTTCTATGTTTTCTCTTGTTTTCTCTTGCTTTGTTTTTGATATAGCGTCTCTTGATTTTGGGGCTGAGCCATCAGTATTTTGGGTTACCTGGGTCAATCTGGGAGTCCCTCTTACTGTCTGGAAGATTAGTCTGGTGTCCTTCAGGTGTTTTTACTTGTCTTTTCCCTTTAGTAAGATCGTTGCTAAAGATAGCTTAACAGCTGTGACAACGTTGCATCTGTCCTCTTTAGTAAACCTGCACGTCGCAGATAACCCGTCATATAGTTGCGACGATTCCTGAAATTGGACTATCGCAGAAGACAGGTGTACACCTGTGATTAAGTCACCCAGTTGCTATCTCTGTGCTTGTGACGATTGGATTTTTTTCTCAAGTTGCTGGTTTTAGACCCGTGACAATTCCTGTACAAGTTGTTTTTACAACTTTGCCTCCTGAGTTAGCCAGTACTACTTGCCCCTTGTTGTTTCTTGCCTCTCATCAACTTGTTTTGGCTGTGTTTGGTTAAGGTATTCTCTCTTTGGTTTCATTGAGTGAGTCTTGTGTTTTCAGACTGTGTGACCTAGCTCTGTTAAAGGTTTCGTCAAGAAGTCGTTTGTTGAGTTACTCGTTTGTCCAAGATTCATCCACAACCATCTGATTGATTTGCTTGAGGCCGTTTTACTGCTTGTTTTCTTACTGATTGATTTTTAATGTTGGTTATTGAACCGACTCTTCACATTGATTCGATTTCTTTACTATCAAACATAGATCACAATTGTTTGGATCAGTCAGGTTTACACTTGCTTATTTGTCATTTAAATTCAAAAAAATCAAAATATTGCATTCATTTAGTATATGAAAGTGAAAGTAAATTTGCATTACGAATTTTCATTATTGAGAAATTGGAAAGCGAACTTTAATCTTTCATTAGTAGTATCGATGCATTGCGAGATTAGTGTATTGATGCATTGTGTTTCTTAGTGCTTACATTTTCTGGTCTTGGTTTGTGTTTGCTTGGAAATGAACTCTTTACCCTCCTTTAAGTAGGTGTTCATCAAAAAAATTTATGCTTTACTCATTGTAGCTGCATCTCAGGAATTGTTGAGATACATTCGGTAGGGCTTGAAAACCAAAACTTAATTCAAGATCAACTCTTAAAATCAATTGAATAAACCTAACAAGGCATTGGAACTTAACGCGCATTATCTAGAGGTCTAGGCTAGAGACGTGCTCCGACGTCGTTAAACCTAGTCATTATTGTCTTCACTTAAGGTTGGGTGATTCCTCCTTTTGTGACTCAATAGCTGCTAGCACGGACTTATGCTCCCTATACTGTTGAGTATATATCAGGAAACCCCAATAGGTTATCATCCTACATCCATAGGAAGCCGAGTCTGCTGCCTTACGGACCGTAATGCACCGAACACAGCATTCGGGAAGACTGACTACCATACGGAAAGTCCTTGGTCATTTTTTCTTTCATTTGAACACCAAGGTGTATATGTAGTTTTACGGTTTGTGTGGTAAAACTCTTGTCTAGTTCTCTAGAGTAGTCACTTTCGTTCCTTTTTGACTCCTTAAAAGAAAAGGATCATCTAAGCACTTGTCCTTTCAGGCTCATTAAACCTTGAAAGAGATAGAGTCACCTTTTTGTCCTTTTCTCGACTCTTAAAACATGAATAGGATAAGTTTTTTTCCTTTGTCATAAAATTTACTACCCACGAAATATTCTTGGTAACTGTTCGAGTTCTTGGTTATAGTTTGAGTGTTTTTTAGGCTCGTTCCTGATGGCAACATTCCCTAAGTCTACCGGCCAAGGTCCTCCCCTAGATGGAAATCCTGGTCCATTTCCACCTTTTGGAAATGCCAATGCTCCATATATGGCAACGTTGCCCTTGCTTGGGTTAACCATCAGTTTTCCCATTTGGTTGTTGTCAACCTCAGTGGTCTCAGGCGTCATGACTCCTGTTCCACCGTCTCCTTCATCTGAATCACGACACGCTGATTCTAAAGTTGAGTCGGTGCCTTCTTCCCCTGTTTCTTCATCTTCATCTCCTACTTTTCCTGATGAAAGCTCCACATCTAGTAACCACGAGACTAAGAAGAAGAAGAAGAAGAAGTCCAATAACTGCAAAGCCACCCGTGCAGCTATTACTCCGAGTACATCTCAGGTTGGAACACCTTCTGCTCCTCCGTAGAAGGTTAAGTTTCCTTGTAAATTGTGCATGGGTGACCATATTCTTCATGATTGTCCTGGCATTCCTAGGATCTTGGAAGTATGGTCTCACGATCTGGCTCGTCCCTCATCGTCCTCTGAACCTCATGTCGATGTTAAATCCTCAATTGGCAGTGGTACGAAGGCAGGGAAGATTCAATTCCCCTATAGGCTATGTGAAGGCAACCATCTCCTTCACCTTTGTCCACTCATGGATAAAGCTTCAGCTATTTTGGAAAGTCTTACAACTTCTTCGCCTCCACTTCTAGTTGGTTATCAAAGGCTCTCTTCAGACCCTCTCCTGGTTGACTAAGAGATTAACTTAGATTCTTCTCTTGTCCATCCTTCTCTACCTGAACCTGGCTATGCTCAACTTGTTCCTTACCAACCATTGATTGGAAAGAGTGTCGACTTGGATTCACCACTAGTGGTCCACTCTGTTCCCGAAGAACATCATGATTATAGTGCTCATGTTCTTCTCCTCGTCTTGTCAGATTCTCTTGAGTTCGAGAATGACCTTCCTATCCTAGCTAGTCCAGATAGTCCTTCTTCAGTTCTTGTAGAGCAGGGGGTCACTCCCATGGTGCCCCCACCAAGTAGTTCAGTCGTTTCCTTCGACTGGGGCCACTTGACTACATTCTGCCTTCCATCCTATGTGCCTTTCCAGATCACCGTACATGCCTATAATAAGGCAGTACCTGGAACTCTCTTGGATGAAGGGGCATCTATTAGTCTCATGCCTTTCACTACTTGGCAAGCTTTGGGCTCCCCACATCTTGTGCCAGTCACTCAAAATATGTTGGCATTTGACGGAGGAACAAGTCAACCTTTAGGGATCCTTCCATAGTTCCATGTTACTTTGGGAGGCAAAATCGTCTATATAGACGTGATGGTTGTCCAAGGTGCTTTATATTTCTGTCTTCTCCTTGGCTGTGATTATATGTATGCCATGGGAGCTCTTATTTCTTCACTTTTCCGTGTGGTATGTTTTCCACATGATGGAAGAATGGTGACTATCGATCAATTGTCATTCTTTAGTCACCCGGTGCCTCCTGTACCACCATCATCCCCCATCGGTTCTTATCTGCAATTAGGACCTTCCCCACCACAGGTCAATTATGTGGCTACCCGTTCCGTCCCTGCCTCTATTGATGATCATGTAGCTGGTCTCATACATCATGTACTAGGGGAATTGGAACCCGATCTATCGTTGGTTCCCAATGACATGTGTTCCTCCCAGAGCATGGTTCTTCCTTCCAGTGAAGACCTCTTGGGATTCATGTTCTCGTATGGCCCATGAACAGGAGTCTAAGGATAGTTCTTATCCTGTGTCAACCTTGTTAAATAATGAAACCGGGGGTGTGGAGCATAGTTCCCGATCTTGTGTTAAGCTTGTTAACAAATGAATCAAATAGTCACAAGGATAGTTCTTTTACTGTGTCAACCTCATTAAAAAATGAAACAACTCCCTTTTCCAAATCGAGTCTTTGACTAAGATCTTGTAAAATCCGAGACGAGGCTTTCCAAGATCTCGAAAGTGAATCTTCATTCCATCCACCTCATTGAATGCAATGAATCTTGGGGGGCATGTACCTTGATTTGAGTCATTATGCTGGGGGCATGCGAACTTATAACAAGCATAGTTTTTCATTTCAAGCTTGTGTAAACAATGAAACCGAATCCAAGCATATTTCTCCATGGTTCAAGATTGTGTAAATATGAACCCATACCTGATTTACATCTCGTGATTGCCGTTTTTATCCGCTAATTTCTGCTAGATGAGGCTTGGTTGTTTCATTCCATTATCACCATCTCTTTGGTTGTTTTTCCTTTCCTGAGGGACCACAACGATGAGTGGTTTTATTAGCCAACCTCTTGACCATTACATGTTTTGAGCAGTTCCACCATTGTCAGAACCAGTTGCTACCCTTTATACCACTCGTTCCTCTAGGATGAGTCACCTTTAAGCTCTTTTCTGACTTGTAGAAGATGAAAAGATTGTCAAGTATTTTTCCCTTTTTGACTCGTTAAAGAGAATAAATGTGGCAGTTTGCTTTCAGCTCTTTTCTGACCGTTTAAAAACGAAAAGATGGCCGGGCTTTTGTTTTTTCAATCTCGTTTTTGGTTATGGAATGTCGTGTCTCTGTTTGATTTTCTACTTTTTCAGATCAGGTACACTAGTTACGAAAAGTATTCCTTGATTGAAATGGTCAAGCGGTTCTCTCGAGTATTATTTTCTACCTTTTCGGGCTTGAGGGACACAAACTTATGAAAAGGGGCCGCCCTAGAGTTTTCATTTTCGTGTCTTTTTCAAACTCTCTAAACATGAAAAAGACTCCGATTTTTTCCTGTGTCGGACTCATTAAACCCTAACGACATTGGACTCATCGCCATGATGAGACCCAAGCTTCTCCTTCCTAGGGCTCGTTAAAATTTTACTAGGTTGGATTTGTTTGAAGGACAAACTTATACTGCAAGCTATTCTATCCCCTTCAAGATTTTTTTCAAAAATAACTGGGGTACTCGCCAGCAATGGTGGGGGGGGAATTTGGGAATCTTCATTGGTTACTTACGACAGCTAGTTACTCTTGAACATCGACACTTTTGCTTCTCGCTGGGTTTGGGACATCCTCAAATTGTTGTTGGCCTTTCGGGGTTTGGGTTTGCCATTTTTCCTTATTCCATCTGATCCTTACCGTCTCCATTTGACCTTTGATCCCTTGGTACCAAAATGCTACCGCCTTTCGGAGTCGTGTTGCCGATATGTTCAAGAGTATAATCCTTCTGCAGTTTGCACCCTTACCTCCTCCTCTATTTCTATGTTTCATCCATATTCATCTTGTTCCTTGTCTCATGTTGTTGATGAGGGAAACATTATGGCCCTCCTGCAACAGATCGCTTCCTGTCGACACCAACTCATTATCCAGGAAGTTGATCTAGAGATCCCTTTCGGTACCTTGGAGCTTGCATGCCTCAATGGCAAGTTCTTCACACTCGATGACAGACTTACATCATTGGTCTTCGATCGGGTGATTTTTTCACACTTCGTGCGTTGTACTGACAGTACCTTGAGAACCATTGACATTACTGGTGGTCTCTCTCGCGCTTGTTAATGGTTTACATCATTGACCGGTAATCAAGCGATTTTCTACCATGCTCGACATCAGCACATCTATTCGCATGTTGGAAATTGTACTATGATTGGTTGGGATTCAAGACCCTGGACTAAGATTACATAAGTTCGGGTTGCGTGGATTAGTTCATGATTACATACATGACTCTTTGATTGGATGGCTACAACCATACCTGAGTATTTCTGGATGGCTGTGACCATACCTCTATCTTTATAAATGGTCTTCTCAAATGGGTGGCTGCGTCCATACCATAGACCAAGTTTCATATGTCTTTTGGATGGCTGTGCCCATGCCTAGACTACATGTATTTCACTATCAGAGATATCAGTTGTACTTGCGCCTGCAGGTTTTCTGTGATGGTGTTCCAGTTCGGTTATGATTTCGTAAAGCATTTCACCCCTCCCACTCTCTCGAGCTTCATGCTTTAGGGGGCATCTGTTACACAGTAATTTGTCACCAACCTCATGTCAGTCCCTGAGCGACATCTCCACTGTGTCATACATCAAATAAACATGTCCATATCTTCCCACTCATTCAAGAAGATTAAGCAAATGCTCTCTGATCCTGAAGATTGACCCTTTTACCTATGTTTCTGCATCGTTGCAAGTAAGCATCATTATTCTTGCGACGATTCTATGTGTTGAACTATAAGGTCACGCCGTCGTCGCAAGGGTACATCAGTTTCCTACGACGGTCAGATTTTAGGGCTCGACACAAATCCTCAAGATCCTTCTTGCGACGATTTGTCTGAATACACTGTCTCCTTGCAACGATTAGTTCAAATAGTTGGCCTTCTGGGTGATTCTAGAACTAGTTGTTGGGTCAAGTTGGTTCACCTTTCCTCCTCTAGGTTGGTGGTTCCACCTTTTGAGAAACCTCCCTTGAGAATAAGCTCCTTCTCCCTCATTTCATGGAGGCTCCTCCTCCTATAAAAACACTCCCTATTGCTATGATCAGGTAGTTCTTGGTTTTTGGATTGGAGCAAATTAGCTAGCTGTGGTGTGAGTTTGCAGTGTGAATTGCTGATAGTTTAGCAATTGGTTATGGATTTCCTTAGCTTTGTACTAGAGCTTGTGAGTGAGAGAGAGAGTTATCATCAATTTGGGAGATCCTTTTGAGAGTGAATGCTTGAAGAAACATACCCAGTGGACCCTTCGAGAAGGCTTGCGACATCGAGGCTTGGTTGTAAGCTTTGATTTTGATTCATTTTAATACAATCAATGATGATTTCCTATGTCTTGTGTAAAATATACTTGATAGCTTATGGTTCCTTGACTCTATAAGTAAATAGATCATTTTTGTTTTCTGTTACATGTTTTGTTGTTCTCTTGTATTGTTTCAGGTAAATTGCTCAATGAGGAGAAGGAAATGATAGTTGAAGCGGTACAACAAAAGCTCCAATGAACACCGATTTTAGGTAGGCTCTTTCAACAATGATTGTTTAAGGAAATTGATTGTTGTTTTGTCTTGCTATGACTAGACCCACTCTAGGGCTAGAGGGGTTGCCTATGTTCGCAGAGGGAACATTTCCTACATCACACCAAGGCTTAATCAACAAAGGGAATCCATAGGTTAAACCACCTCCACCCTCAAACTACTGTGATCTCATCAAAATCAGTCAAGAGATCACAAAACCAAAACAAGCTTGGATGCCTCAGAATTTCTTCACCATACCTTGAGGAATTTTCCTGTCTCCACCCACCTGTCAAGGGCTTCCTAGAGAAAACCATATCCAACCCCAACCCTTGGGAATTTTCCTGAGACCACCTCACCCGGTTCCAAAACCTTCTAGAAATCCAAAGCTTAACCAAGAAATGAATCCCATCACACCATGGATATCCAAGAAATGGAAAGGCAAGGCTGACGCCACTATCATATGTGAAAAAACCCATGACAATGACAACAAATGAACCAAATAAAAAAATGCATGTACCATGCATTCACACCTCAGCTAGAAAATCACACATGTAACCTGTTACCTACAAAATATTCTTGTTGAAGTTGTTGATCCAACCTTGTCCTTTCTTTCCTTTATTTTCTTTCCTTCCTTTTCTTGCCTGCTTGTCTAAGTGCTTGTTCTCTCTCCTTTGCTACACCTCCTCAAAATATGGGCAAAAGGATATCAACTAATTCTTAGGCACATTTTTATCATTGATGTCTCTTTTTTTTTTCATTTTCCTTCATTTTTCCTCTAATTTCCCTTGCATGCAAATATGTGTCTCTTCACTTTCCTTTTCTCCTATTTTATTTTATTACATAATTAAATTCCATGTATTGCCTCTTTTCCTTCGTGAATGTCTTTTCCAATTTCCATAGCCATAAATAAACTGAAAATGACCCCCAATGTGATGTTTTCCCCACTATTCATCTTGGAATATGTGTCCCATGAACTTTGTCTTATTTTTATTTACATGGAAACTTAACCCGGGGTTATTAAAAATGTGCATTACAATGGAGTAATGATATCTTGTGTCAATATTCATGCCTCCACTCTAATTGAATTAGAGTTTGTGAAGTGCTACTTTATTCATGCATTTTGAAACCCTAGATCATCATGATTATGAATATGACCCATAGTTATAATTGTCACCGATCATCATCCCCTTTGGTGCATCTTTTGATTTAGTTTCATCAACACATTTTAACATTTTCAAAGGAATTACCAAGATTAAGACACTACATACTATGTTAATTAAATGTGAGTTATAAATTTGACCCATGTGCTAAGATGTTAAATTGGGTGAAGGAAAGTTTCACCAATGCTTTCAAGATTGACTATTCAATCTCTATAAATTACACTACTTGTGGTTCTATAGACAAACCCTGGAAGTCGCCCTTATCATATTACAAGTTCGGTGTAATAGCCCTTGTGAAAATTCCATGTAAATAAAGTTAATAAAGGTAAAATAATAACCACGGTTATGGGACACTTATTCCAAGATGAATGTTGGGCAAGGCATCCTGGTGTGGGTGTTCATTTGGTTTATTATGGTTATAAAGGAAATTGGCAAAGGAAATGGCAAAGGATTTGGAAAGGAAAAAGGACGTTAATTGGAATTTTATTTATGAAAATAAAGGAAATTAGGATAAAAGGAAGGTGAAAGGTCATAGGTTGCATGTGAGGAGGAAAATCAAGGAAAATAATGGAAAATGAAGAAAATAAAGGCCTCATTAATAAAAAGGCTTTTGAGGATCAGTTGGTACCTTTTGTCAATTCAGTTTTAGAGCTCTCTCTCTATTCTCTCTCTCACACTCTTGGACACTTAGAGTTTTCTTGGAGCACTTTTGCATTAGATCAAGAAAGGAAAAGAAGGCAAGAGGAAGCAAAGATCAAGAAAGGAAAAGAAGGCAAGAGGAAGCAAAAATCAAGAAAGGAAGAGTAGGATCTAACAGTTACAATGGGATTATTTGTAGGTATTGATTTACATGTGTTATTTCCTTGCTATATTTAGCATGGATGGTTATGCATGTGTGTTCTTGGTTCTCTTCTTGTCATGGGCATGTGTTTTTCTAGGTGTGACAATGTTTTCCAAACTAGCCTTGTCATTATAGATAGCCATGGTATGCTGGGTTCTCATGTTTTTGGTTGAGATGGATTGTTGGATGGACTCAAAATTGAGTGGAGTCGTCCCAGGATTATTCACAAAATCTAGGAATCCCGAGATGGGATACACGGTAGAGATTGAATGTGAACACCTTGATTGATCCTAGGAATCCCTTCACTGGTAATGGTGGGATACACGGTAAAACTCAGTGGTGAGTACCCTTGTTTGGGCCTAGGAATCTTGGGATGGGATAAACAGTAAATACCAGAGGGTGGATACCTTGTAGGCATAGGAATCACTTGACCTATAATTGTGAGATACCCAATAAAACCGAGAGGTTGGGATGGAAAAATTCCTCATGGTGTACGTGGAGATATCCAGTGGTGTTCATGTTTGTTGTTGGCCTAATGATTTGATGAGGATTGCAGTAAAGCTTGGTATTATATGTGTATTTTTATGGCCTAGTGATCTAGTGGGGATTGCGATAAAGCTTGGTTCTATTGTTGAGGGTGAGGTGGTATAGCATCAGAAATCCTTGGTTGATTTTGGCTATAAGTCTCATATTCATGCTTGGAATATGGAATGAGGGTGATTGTTTAAAGAGAGACTTGGATCAACCAATCTATGTTTGGGTGGTAGTCCCATACCAGGTTGGATTTTACATTCATTAATTAGAATTATTTCTCCTTGGTATTTTATGAGAAAATGTATTGGGTCACATGAGGCATTTATGACTGATGTATCCTTGTTACTTCTATTGGTTATTGCAGGTTATGAGCATGTTTTATGACAGTGATGATGTATGGATCTCATCTTGTTTTGATTTGTAAATGAATGTATAATGAATATATGACCTAACAGATAATAATGCAACTAATGTGATAAGGCACCAATGCTTCTTATTGATTCTCAGATAAGTATGAGGCCCCTATGCTTAGATCCATTGTTATGACCTTTACAATGCATATTTGTGACATGTTTGAAGAAATTCATGTCATGGCTAGTAGGGGTATAATCAAACCTTTGTTCAAGTATTTGAATTTGTATCATTTTTTTTATGTCACGTTTCATTCTTGAAAGTTTCATGGAGTTCTAGGTAGTGGCATGTGTCTTGGCCCTGAAAAAGTGGCACAAAATCTAGGGCCACAGACTCAGAACTAGCTAAAAAATACCTCAGTCACTTGCATGCCCATGCTGTGAGAGTGATTGGAGGGCCCCAATCACATGCATACCAATGCTATGAGAGTGAGTGGAGGGCCCAAATCACATGCATGCCCATGTAATGGGAGCGACTGAGGCTCTAGGGTAGTGAAATGTCAAGTTGTTACAAGGGTTAATCATCTATAAGGATTGGTTGGCTCCTGTAGGTTATAAGTTGTTTGTAGAAGGTCAAATTGGTTTTGTTGTGTAAGTTCCACTTCCTTAAGGTGACCTAGGAGGTTGAATTCTCTAATGTAGTATCCTCTTATCACATGTTTACCCCAACAGACTAGTTAACTTAGGTAAATGTGGGAGGAGGGTGTTATAGAGTGGTATCAGAGAATGTTTCACCCCTTGCATATGTGTTACTTATACTTGTGGTCTAAGTGCTTGTTTCATATGCATGGTTTTGGTCATGGATGTAGTGATGTCTCCATGTGAAAGTGGATGGTGTGTTGTTGGATGTGTTTATCATGAGTATAGGTTGGTTATGCACTGGTTATGCATGTTAGTGTTTGTATGTATCGTGTATGCATGCATGTCGTCCATATGTTAATTATGCATACATTGATATGGGTGTAGTTGTCATGCACAAGGTCATGATGTGTGGTTGATATGGTCATGCATTAATGACTGGACTATGGTTATGATGATACAACATACATACATATATATATATATATATATATATATATATATATATATATATATATATATATATATATATATATATATATATATATATATATATATATATATATATATATATATATATATATATATAGATATATATATCTATATATATATATTGTTATGATTATGTTTATATTTTGGTTTAGCTGACATGGTATTCTTTTCAACAAGAAAACAACAAAGATGATTAGCAAGGTGGTAGAATACAGTTCCTGAGACTCTCCTTATGGATCATATGAGTAGTGTGGTGTTGGGCATCCTTTTGACTTAGCAGACACGTTGAGAAGATTGAAGGAATAATTAAGGAGTGGCAAGGAAAATAATGATCGAATCATGTAGGCACAGGAGAAACAAGCACAAGTCAATGCAATAATCCTTCAAAGTTTGTCAGACTTATAGAGACAGGGACGACTATGGATCAGCTGTGGATAGGAGAATAGGACTAATGGGGCATATGTTAGTATATCTCATGATGTGAAAGGGTCATATAGGGATGACACAGTTAGTGATGGTAGGTTCTTGGATACTTTGGATCAGAGAGGTGATGGGCACAGGTACTACTCTAGTTTTGGTCTCGACAGGCACTATGATCATCATTGTTATCATCCTTACAGGAGGAGTGATAGGGGATATTTTTCGGATGAGTTAAGAAAGCTAAGCCACCTACCTTTGATGGAGATTTGAAGAATCCATGGGATGCACATGCTTGGTTACTTGGGATGGAGAAATTATTTGAGTTTCATAATTACACAAATAATATGAAGGCCAAAGTAGTTATCTTCAACCGGAAAGGTAAAGTAGACATATGGTGGCAATATTTGAAGCGGGTCAGAGACATCAAGACATAAGAGTTGAGTTGGCATGAGTTCAAGAGACTTTTCAGGAAGAAGTATTTGTCGAAAAGGTATTACGACAACAAAGCCAAGGAATTTTATGAGCTACACAGGGACATGGGTCACAACAGCAAAATAGAAGTGATGGTACTAGATGGTTGGAGTGTTGGATATGTGGTAAAGAGCATCTCAAGATAGATTTTCCACAGTATCATGGTGGTATGCCTCAGATTTACAGTGCACAGGAGGCACATACTATTGGGGATGTCAGGAAGATAATTCCTCATATCTATGTAGCGTTGGATAATAGGAAGGAAAATTATTAGGAATCTATAATTGAGATGTACAGTAAGATTTATGATCAAGTTGTTTCTATTTTGGTTGACCCTAGATCTAATTATAGTTATATTAGTCTTGACTTGGTGGATAAGTGTGTGTTTAAATAAAGAAGTGCATGCAGAATCTTGGTTAGTACAGTTGGCTATAAGTACTAAGAAGCGAGTTCATCATTGGGTAAGATCTTATGCATTTGAGTTGAATGGTATGCCTATTGTTGGCTTAAGGGGGCTTGGCCCAAGTTCAGAGTTATTCGCGCCAACCAACAAAACCCTAACTGCTGGCCCTTTCGACAGCAACCTTTGTAGCATAGGCTGCAGTCTCACCCGAAGCAGTATCGGGGGATGCTAAAACCACGTTTTTGCATCTAGAGGCCTATTTTATGGTCTTACCTGGGATCTATAGCTTAGATATGCCTTCTTATTGTGCATCAATTTCATACAGGTCTTTAGAATAGTGGCTAACAATGAATGATCTACCTCCTGCGTCATACTAGTTTCCGGCAATTTCTCCTGACTTCTTGAGGTGGAGGCCTCAACGAATCTCTTCTTTTCTTCAATGAAAGTATCTTTAGATTTATTAAGGTCAAAGTCTACTTATTTAGTGGCAGCCTTATGCACCCAACCTTCAGCCTTAGGCTGCTTTCTCTTGTCTTCTCCTATGGCCATACCACTTCTTGTCACTATATTTACACCATGATCTTATTCACGAGGCTCAACCCTCATCATCTGGATGTTCTGTGTAGGTTGTTGGGTTTGTGTCTTATTTTCTTGCATATTTTATATAAGGATTAGGAATTCTTCTATCACATGGTTGAACTGTCTGCAATATTGACATGATGGATGCATAGGGCTCAGACATTTGTCCACGAAATGTCCAGCTTCACCGCAATTATAGCAAATAACTTGTCCGCGTCCTTTGTCAGCCCCTCCTCCTCTTCCTCTTCCACAACCTTGTAATCCTCCACTCGTTGCACCCATGCCCTGATCCTGAGGCCGAGTTTCTAGCTTCATTTGGTAGGTAGTGGTCCTATCCATCATAAGTTCATAACTTCTGCAATGCTGCTCATCATGGCCTATGGATTTCCAAAAATTACAAAAAAACTGTTGAGGGGTCTATACAAACTTTTGTAGTAGATGGAAATTTTCCATCACATGTTGTCATGTAGCCTAGCATATGGCACACAATGGCACTGCTCCTGTACTCATCCCAATGATATTTTCTATCTTTAGGGGGGACAGGCCCCCTCCCGTAAGATAATTATGGTAAATTGGACAATGGTCCTTATCGTGACCATGGCCCTTTGATTTCAAGCACCAAACTTTAGCACACACCTTAGGTTGGATTTCCTTTCCCTTCTTCAAGCACTAAAACTCCAAGTGTAGGCTTTCTAGTTGCGAGTGAATCTGTTGTACTCTAATGTTTGTATCCTGTATTGGTGAGGCTTCTAACCTCATCACAATTTCTACAACCTTTGCTTGGGTTGCTATCTTTTGTTGTGACAACAGAAATCTTAAGTGTGGTAAGAGCGACGCGATATACCAGTCCCGATGATGGGAATTTGTAATCACCATATTTCCCTTCTTGATCAGGCATTTCAAACTCTGATCGAAATCCCAGGATGACTCAGTTACATTTTTTCGAATTTCTTTGAACTCAGTTACCGATTACGCCTCTGACTTAGGCTTTCTAAACTCTTTATTCAGTGTCTGCTGGGTTTCTGCCAATGTCGCATTAGGGTTATCAATGCAATATTTGATGTACCATGTCAATGCTCGGTCTTGTAAGGTCATGATCAGCTGCGATTTCTTGATGTTATCATTTTTAGTTTGTTGTGTTGTCCACACAGCGCCTACAACGAACCAGAACTGTTCAAGGTCTTTGCTCCCTACCACTTAAAAAATTGACATATTCATTGAGTTCGCCATGTTGAATTGTGGAGGTGGAGCTAAAGGTGAAGGTGTATGCGATGGAGGTGGAGGTGGAGGTGGAGTGGATGGATGAGTTATTCATGGGATACCCTACCTAATCAATGATACTGCACTCCTGGGTGTACTTAGAATTGTCCCTTCGTCGTTGCTTGAAGGGGATCTAATCAACGGACTATACTTGGAGCCTAATTCTCTGTTCCTTCTGAAAGGTTTTCCACTTCGTGTAGTCCCAAACATCAAGGTAATGGCATAAGCCATTTTTCACATAACAACATCTTAATCCAAGTATTCAGAGATCGTAAGTACGTATCTCGTGGTCCCTTGAAGAGCCTACGCCCTTCTTCACTGTAACTGATAGTTGTGTCGATCGCGAACTCAGTCATAAATGCTCCAAGTTTTCGGTCAATCCAGTGATCAACGACCCATGCGATGTTGTTTCCTGAAGCTTCCAAGGACCTCACTAGCTCTGGAGTCCACACAATAGGTTCGTCAAGTCTCCACGTACCCTCATTGTCTGCCAATATAAATAGCCACTCGTGTAATTTGGTAGGGAAGAAACATAAAAAAAATCTCGGTTTCGTCTGAGTATAGGTATCTACTCAACCACTACTCCTTGGATAACTATAGATTTCTATTCTCCTAAGTTGCAGACGCGTGCTCCTTTTGATCAACACTTCTCAATTTCCTTTTTGGTAGGGAATCACTTATTTGACATCACATATTCCTCAGATTGATCCCAGTCTCAGCAACAGAACCATTTGTTGGCTTAAGGGGGCCTGACCCAGGTTCAGAGTTATTCGCACCAACCAACAAAACCCTAATTGCGGGCCCTTTTGGCAACACCCTACGTAGCGTAGGCTACAATCTCACCTAAAGCAGTATTGGGGGAGTGCTAGAACCAGGTTTATGCATGCAAAGGCCTATGTGATGGTCTTCCCAAGGATCTATAACTTAGATTTGCTTTAGCACATACCCATTCCTTCTAACTATCGACTACTGCAACTCTATTTAAACGACTTTGAGACCTTCGTGAAGGTACTTAATTGTAATTAACAAGCATAAAAGAGACAAATTTACTACTTTCGCGCAATAAACTAGGTATTTTGCAGCCTTTATACCTTAGATCTGCCTTCGCACAGACCTACACTTTCCGATCAGTTAACTCCTATAGATCTATCTAATACTTCGTGTAGGTAGTTAATTACTCTTATCATGCATAAACATTACAGATCTATCCTTTTTGCATAGAAATAAAGCATTAAGTCATATAAATCAGATCATTGAGCGAAGATGCATAAACTTAAACAAGAATAAGAACAAGGCACAAATGCAATAGATTCGATCCAAAATAGTCTTTATTAGATTTAGCATTCAGTTACAAACTCTTTCCACCCTGCACACTCAGCTGCAGGGGCCCACACACTCAGCTGTAGACTTACCAAGGTCTCCGCCAGTCAACTGCAGGAGCCTTCCCCTTTCACCTAAGGATAGGAAACAAACCTTTCATGCCTCAACACCTTTCCATTACAATGATTCTCTATCCAAAGTTCGATACTTAGACTCGCTATGACTCAACTATATATAGCCTTTTCGTTACAATACCATGGCCCGCGGCCCATGGGTGAGTCTCAAAACTAACCTATCACCTACCCATAAAAGGGACTAGTGCCCCTTTGACTCACTCTTAGCCTCACGCTCTACTTCCTCATTTCACGAAGACTTTACCTTCTTTTACAAAAGCTTTTACAAAACTATCAAAAATTGACCCTAGGGACCTTATCCCAACACCTACATCAACACATTTGAATATATTTCCATTGGGATAAAATAATATGTTGTTGGGTATGGACTGGTTGTATCTACATAATACCAAGGTGGATTGTCATGAAAAAACTATTGAGTGCTTGGATGACAATTTAGAGCAAATAATCTTACAAGGTAAGAATAAGGCAACATCAATTAGGATGGTCACAACTATTTAGGTTAAGTGCAGTTACAGAAAAGGGTGTGTGATTTTTACAGTTCATATTTCCAGTGACAAGGGTAAGGATGATGAGGATGCTGAGGTATTGAGTAGGTACCCAGTTTTAGAGAAATTTCAACATGTGTTTCCAGCAATGGTTTCAGAGTTGTCACCTCACATAGAAGTGGAATTTTTTACTAAGTTTGTACCAGGGGTAGCACCAACATCAAAGGAACCTTACTGGATGAGCACTCCAGAGTTAGTACAATTGAAGTTGCAGTTGAAGGAAATGCTTAACAAGGGATACATTAGGCTAAGTGTATTTCCTTTAGGTGCACCATATTGTTTGTGAAGAAGAAAGATGGTACTCTTAGGTTATGAATTGATTACAGGTAGTTGAATAAGGTGACCATAAAGAACAAGTATCTATTTCCAAAGATTGATTAATTGTTCTATTATATGAAGGGATCAGTAGTATTCTCAAAGATTGATCTGAGATATGGATATCACCAGGTATGCATTAAAGAAAAGGACATTTACAAGACAACTTTCCGGACCAGATATGAGCATTATGAGTTTTTTGTAGTTCCATTTGGTTTTAATAATGCTCCATCTACCTTTATGTTCTTGAGGAATAGTGTTTTGCATCCTTATCTGGACAAGTTTGTCATTATATTCATTGTTGACACCTTGATATATTCTAATAATGAGAAAGAGCATTTTGAGTATCTAGTACTAGTATTGAGATTGTTGAGAGTGAATTAGTTGTATGCTAAGCTCAGTAAATGCATTTTATTTCAGACAGAGGTGCATTACTTGGGACATGTTGTTTCCAAGGAAGGAATAACAGTGGATGCAGAGAAGATAAGAGCTATCATACAGCGGGTAGCTCGTAGAAATGTGGAAGAGGTAAGATAATTTATGGGGTTATCAAGTTATTATAGGAGGTTCATCACAAAATTCTCCTGGATTCAATATTCTATTACATCACTGCAGAGGCAAGGTAAGAAATTTGAATGGACAGAGGAATGTGCAACAAGTTTTGAACAATTAAAGCAGTTATTGACAAATGCTCTAATGTTAAAGATTGCAGACCCAGACAAAGATTTTGTAGTGTGTACAAATGCTTGTAAGAGAGGAATTAGTAGAGTCATTATGCAGGAGGGATAGGTATTTCTCTACAAGTCATGGAATCTGAATGAGCACGAGAAGAACTATTTGACACATGATCTTGAGTTAGCAGCGATCATTCATGCTTTGAAGATGTGGAGGCACTATCTTCTTAGCAAGAGTTTTGTATTGATGAGTGATCACAATAGGTTGAGGTACTTATTTGATCAACTGAATCTGAATGCTAGGAAAGCTAGATGGTTGGCCATGATTAGTGAGTTTGAATTTGAGATTAGGTACATCAAGGGTAAAGAGAACAAGGTTGTAGATGCTATTAGCAGGTAGTTACAAGTAAATCACATCGCAACTATGAGTTCTTATGGGACAGATCAACTAGGTCAGATCTTATGGGCAAGTTAGCAGGATAATAGGTACATGGAGTTCAGACAGAGGTTAAAATAGGGTACAGGTGCACAAGATGTGGACTATCATCTCCCAACATATGTCTTGATCAGATTTAAGGATAGGATATATGTTCTAGATAGTAGTGAAATCATGTTTCAGGGAAAACTAGTGTCGATTCGAACTATTAGTCCCACTAAGATGGGTAGCTATCTTAGAAACAAACAATCAAAGCAATTCGATATTTCCTTTAGGTGTAATAGATAAGAGGGAAGAAAAGAGGATTGACCTAGATCTTCCACTTTGATCCTTGCTTGATTTCTCTTTCCCTTGATAGAATTTTCCACTCTTCTCCTACTTGTCCCGCTTCAAAGAGTACTTGTAGAGTCAAAGTAACACAAAACCATTAAAGCATCTCTATCTAAAACATCATAAACAATAAGATTCACAAATACACGATTATATGGAGGAAAAATCAATGAAATTTATTAATAGTAGAAGAGAGGATTACAACCCAACTGTCTGATCCAACATCATCCTCCTAGCATAGAAGCCCTCTTCACCTCATGAAAAGCAAGATCACCCAACAATACAATGTCTCTTCTCACAGATAAACCAACAACACTTCCTTACAAATTAAAAAATTCCAGCCTCCAGATCTCTTAGATGAGGGATCCATTTATAGATGTCTTGCTAGGGTGTGAGTCAGATCTAGGTTTTTGATTAGTGTCATTCCACTGATAGTTCTTGGTTCCACTTGGAGATTTCATTGATCTCTTACTCATTCCTAGGTGAATTTAGAGAGGCAAGCATCATAGGAGAAATTTCTGGAAGATTCCATGAACTTCCACTTAGCAAACTATCTCTGCCATTTGTTTATTCTCACTCATCGCAGCCTATAGAAGGCCATTTCAGTATGCATTGCACCTGGCTAGTGTGGCAGCCAGTATGCATCGTACCTTGATCATGGAGCAGTCAGTATGGTCCAGTTTTGGCCAGTTCTGAGTAGTTTTTTAGGTGGAACTTCTGGGAAATGATGTAATCAGTTGACCATGATCCTTTAGGGTATGAAACAACACTTTTAGGGACTAAAGATCCCTTGGTTTATGGACATATGAGTTTGGGGTTGTAGTGCCCAAGTATGTCTATAACAAATCAAGAAGATTATCTTGAGGGCGTTTCATGAAAAACTTCATTCAGGTCACCAAGAATATCAAAATACATTGACAACAATGAAGAATTTCTATTATTGGAAAAATCTAAAGAAGGATGTGGCATATTTTCTATCTAGGTGCTTGGATTTTCAACATGTGAAGGCATAGTGTAAGCACCCAGGGGATTACTACAGTCGATTTCGATTCTACAGTGGAAATGGGAAGTCATTTCCATGGATTTCATTATAGGTTTGCTAAGGAAATCTAGACCACATGATTCTGTCGGGCAGATGAATCGTTCTTGCGGACAAGACCAATCTCCCTAGTATCTAATGATATCTAGCGACAAGCAAACCAAACAAATTCTATCTTTCTCTAAATATGCAATTTATAAATAAAGGCCAATAGGTGTTTTAGGCCTACCTTAGGTCCAGTGCTAGTTTGTGGAAGCCACGCTCTGTTGATCCAAATGAGCTCCCTTTTAAAGAATCTGCAAACAGAAACAAGCACACATATTAAATAGCACTTGCATAGCCAATATAATAAACCATACATATCATTATGATCAAGGAATTCATGAAACAAACCGTAGAAGACAATTTATTGAGAAAAATGAATCTGATTGTATTAACTTTAATCAAAGAAGAACTTTACAACCTTGGTGCTGTTAGGTTCCTATACCAATAGGTTTCATTTTTCATGATTGACTATAGAAGAGCCAAATATGTTCATCCTTGCATGCTGCAAAGGTTCCATATTTTGTAAACAAATGAAGGAAATTAAAAAATGAAAAGAGGGTATGCCCTAAAAGAAAAATCAAAGGGAAAAAAGACTAAATTGGTAAAAAAAAATGATGAAAATGAACCCCAAACCAAAAGACCAAGAAAGTGTGATAGTTTAAATGCCACTACTGTTTCATTGTTGCAGAACTTCATTGTGTAAAGGTGGTGAATTCTGGATACAGTTGATGAATAGCAAGATAGTCCAATCCTGGCTAGATCATGTTTGAATTTACTTGTCTTTAGAATAGAGAATAAAGATCTGTCCAAACAGTTCAAGCTTGGCAGATGAGTAAATAGGTAGAGAAACTAAGGAGTCCAACTGCTTAATCTGGGCCCTTGGAAGAGATATGGGTAGATTTAGATAGGAGGGCATTCAAAAGAAAAGAGGAAAATCAGGGTTTTCAATTCCAAATGCACCCAATCAAAAGGAAGAAAAATGTTAGGTGTATTAGGCTGGGTAGGCAGTTTGAGGTTGTAGAAGCAAGTTTGTGATCATTTTTGTCTTGTTAAGAAAGACTTATCTCATGGATGTCACAAATACCATGGCAAAGTGACTGTAGGACAGTGGGAGCATGACTAATTTCCCCTATCATTCCCCCAGAAATCATTTGCTAACATCCCCTCAAGGACATTGGGATCTGCCCAATAGTCCTACTTCAATTCATTTTATGAGAAATGCTAAGTTGAACTCTGAGTTTACTTAGTTAAAGGAAGCCACATTTCTTGTGTAAAAGATCTTACCATTTTACTTCATTTCCCTAAAAACCTAAGTTATTACCTTATCAACTTAGCGTTTCCTATCCATAAAATCATATTGACATTAACTTTATTATTTAGTTCCTTTATCATTTTTCCCACCCCTATTTTACAAAAAACTATATAAAAAACCCAAAAAATACCTAAATATCCTTACCCTTGGAAATTATAGCCATATAACACAAAGTTTGGGGATTATTGGTCCATTTGGGACCTTAATAATAACCCTTCCGCATTCAAAACACATTAGGGGTTAATTTAACATCTGGTTAAATTAACAACCACACTGAACCCCTCACATGAACCATACATTAACCTGGCGCGCATGTATATTGGAATTTGTTTTGACATTTGGTTAAACAAATAACCATGGCCACCTGCATAAAACCCATAACCCAAAGTTTTATACCCCGTGAATATTAAAAACATTAAAATATTACGGCGGGTCCCGTATCATAAACCCTCCGTCATCTATCACCGCCCGTCGACCGTCCGATCCCACGCCATAGATCCAACGGCTGGCGGCAATATCGGAGCCCCTCATCTGCCGAGAGTTAGCGTCCGGGGGATGGGCGGTATTGCTGTCGTACCCCTTCCACGCATTGGCTTCCCTGGGAGATCGGAGCCCCCTCTTGCAAAACCACCATGGGCCAAAGGCGGTGCAGGGAATACCGCTTACCGCCCTGCCACCTACCCCCTGACATCAAGCCCACGTCACCCGATGACATTGCGTCCATGTCGCCCGCCACTGCTCTGCACCAGTGCCATGTCATCTGCTAACATCACCACCCCGCCACCGTGTCATCCACCACGTCATTCAACACATCATCCTCCATACCCGCTACACGACAAAAATATGTCATGATGATGTCATCACAAAAAAGCGCCAAAAAGCGCTAAAAAGCCCAAATTTTGTTAAAAGTAAGGAAAGTGATGGTTTACGTTCATTTTATTTGTTCGCTTGCGGAGACCGTGCATGCAACTCATGACCAATTCGCCTCCAAAACTCCAATTCACCACCCAGACGAGTTCACTCTGCAAACTCGACCCCCTCAGCTTAGTGTTGTACCTATAATTTGTACCAGTGGCTTGTAAAATAGGTATTTACCCATTATTTGCCTGTAAACCCCGTTTTTCGAAATTTCTCCATTTGAAATCGACTGAGGAACTAGAATTCAAAGTAAAATGCGCTCCTACCTATGAATCACCACCTTTTAATTCACTATGTGAGCCATTGTTCAAAAGAAAACCTGCAAACTTTGCCCTCCTCTGCAAATTGGCCATTAAACCACACTTCAAGCCCATTTCCACCGACAGGGTCTCTAAAACTACCCAAATAGTGAGTTAATTCGTCAAAATCCACTACAAAAAAGCACTAGTTCCTCTATTTTATCCAGCTTCCCAATTTACCCTGCAAACTTTGTCTTTCTCCTCTGAATTCTACCTAGTGAGGCCATTTCTATATCAAAGCTTAGTCTGCAAATTCCCTGGGAAAGGCTTCAGAGCCAATGTTCTATTGTCTGTTGTTTCACAAACCCGAGTTCCAAATTACAAACACAGAGAATTTAAAGATGGCCACTCCAGCAGCCTTGAATATCACTCCTCTCAATGCACCCCACAATGAATTAGAAGAACTACCTTTCGCTGATAGGGACTACTTAATCCAAGACTTGGTTGGTGACAGAAACCACCTGCAGACATTCTGTAAGCTGAGGAATAGTTATTTGAACAACAGTGATATTTATGGCATATGGGAATCAAATTTGCCCATATACTTCCTCCCTTCTATCAATATCTTCCCTGAAATAATTCGCCTCTGCTGTGAAAACTATGAGCCAACTCAAAGGGCAGTTAAGTCTCCATCTGGGAGCATCCTCTTTCATATAACTCCTGACTCCATCAATCAAATGCTAAACTTCAAGAAAACTCAGCTTCTGGTCCCTCTTTCTATGAAATTCCTGCTTGATGAAGGTCCCAAACTCTCTAGCTCAAAGATAGCCCGAATTGCCCAAGTATTCATGAGAGCAGATCGCCAGCCTACAGGGCCACCTCCTTTTCTCTATGTACATTTCAATGAAGTGGGTAAATTACTAGTTGATATGATATCTTATGTTCTGGGTTTCAAGACAAGTGAACATATTGATCAAACTGTATTGGTCTTGCTATCTGCGTTTAGCCTAGGACAGCCCCCTACTGTCAAATACAATTATGCCAAATTCATTGCCAATAAGATACATGACCAACTACTAAAACTGGATAGGGAGGGAGTCTTCAGGTATTCATCCTACATCTATCATCTATTCCTGTATTATCAGCCAGACTATTTCCAATGCCCCATCAAAAGATTGGACTCTAAAGGAGAAAATAGGTCTGTGATTTTTTGGACCTCAGTCTTTCATGAAGTCCGCAGCTCTCCCTACTCTTACTATGAGTTCGTTGACATGTTTGTCTATCCAGTCTCTTCTCTCCTAATGAGAACTCCTCTTGCTAGGCTATCCTATGACATGCAGAAAATATTGCAACTCTCAAAAAACTACAAAATAGGTGATTGATACTTTTACCAGAATCACACTGTCATTAGGATATATGGCTGTGAGCTGTCCCTACAGGCTGCCAAGATATGTGCCAATGAGACTATTTGCCTTGGAATATTACAGGCAATTTATCAACTCAGATTTAACTCATTTTCATAGCACCAAGAAAAAGGCTCATTTGAAATTCAATGACCAACTAGTCCCCTTTGTCATGAACAAAAAAGAAGGATGGCAAGATGCCGATCAAATATTGGGGGAGAAACTCAGGTTAAAAAGAAGTTTTTGGTGGGTACCTTATGACCCAAATGGCTTTATCAATTCCAGAAAAATAAAATATAGGCTATCAGCCTATGAACATTGCAAAATCCCACAGATAGAACAATTTTCCAACTAAGATGAGTGGGTGGAAGGCACACTAGTTGAAGAGTTCACCCAAGAAGAAATAATGGAGCAAAATATGAAATATTTGGAAAAAACTCTTGACTTGGATTCTTTTGAGCAGGTGACATTCAAACTGCCACAACAAGTCGGAGAAGGCACATCAATTGCTGTAACTTCACAAGCTGCCCAAGAAAAAACTACACCAGCAGTAGGTACAACAAAAGGCAAGGAGGTAGTTGATGCAGAGCAAGAAACAATGACAGACCAGCCAACTACCTCAAAGGAACAGAGTCAAGGGCAAGCCCCTCCACTGTAGACAGAGGCTTGATAGGTACTGGCTTTACAGACTCCTCTCAATGAGGAAATAGGCAAGAAACGGGACAGGGAAGAGACCACACTTGCAAGTGGGTCAACACAGCAGCCAGAGGCCAAAAGGCAGAGAATAGATCCTCAAATTGAAGAGGAAATTAGTGAAGGAATCATAGAGAGCCCAAGGAGGGAGAGGGAAACCAGCCAGCAAACATCCACCAGCTCTCACAGACAAGAAACAGAGAGGCAACATGGTATGGAGGTGTCCTCCTCGAGGCAGCAAGGTGCACAACCATCTGGTATTAAAGGAACTTTCATGGAAATCAAGGCCCAAAATGAGTTATTGAGAATACAGCTGTATGATCAATTTCTCAAGACAACACCCTCCAAACAGCAGAGATTAATGGCAGCTTATGACATTAAGGAGGAGAAAATGATCTTAAGTCATTTCAAGCCTAAGGTACCACAGCCACAGACAGTTGTAGACTACATAAAGACAAACTTAGAGGTCCTCACCAAGGACATACACCCGATGGACCAAATTGAGCTACACAAGCAGACAGGTGAAATGGTCTATGCTACACTAGCAGACAAGGCAATGCTGGCCCACCAATTGAAGGAATCATTGAGAAATACATCTACTCAATTAGATTTGGAGAGAATGTCTTCCTTGGCCAAGGACAATAGAATAAAGACATTGGAGGAAATTATTATGGAACTAGGGCATGATCCTAAGGATGCCAAGGGCATCAAGGCCCTCATAAGGAAAAAAGAAGAAGATATTGCTGCACTTAGAAAGCAATTGAGGCTACCTGCAACCATGCACCCACAAACTACAGAACTTGTGGAAGAGAAGGCAGAAGGGGATACAATGGATTTGCCGATGAGGATGAACCAAAGAATAATTCAAATGGAGCAAGAACTGGAGAAAGCATTACAAGGCAAGCAGGGAGAGTTGACTTCCCAGCCACCTGAAACAGCCCCAACAGTTCCCACTGCCCTTCCCACAGTAGCAGTAGAAATTCCTCCTATCATTCCAGCATCAACAACAGGTACATCAACCATGGATGCTTCAGCAACAGCAGCAACAATAGCACCAGAATCTAGCATGAGTATGGAAGAAATAATTAAAGCAGTCAAAGAGCTAGAAGTTCAAATGACAGAGCTGAAAGAGGCCAAAGAAAAGTTGGCCAAGCTAGAAGTAAGCTATGAAAAGTCCAAGATAACAGTGGCTGAGAAAACAAGGGAAATAAAGGCCTTGGACAATAAAATAAAGTCCTTAGAAAAAGAGCTTACTCTAGATAAAACTCTAGCTGAAATCAAGAAAATTTTGTGGGCCAAAATTGGCCAATCTATTACTGACCAATGGCAATCAATTCAGACTATACATGAGCAAATAGAATTGATAGGCTTAGCTCAATTTGAGACTCAAAAGGCCAGAGCATCATTGGGAAATATGCCTGAGCAAGCCAATAGAATGATTCAATTTTTGAGCACTCATACCAAGAGTCGCTGGCAGCTCTAGATATCAGGAATAGGACATATACCATTTTGATAGTGAAAAAGGTGCTGACCCTAAGGAATTTTGTACAGACTTTAGAAAGAAAGTGCCAAGAAATGCAGGCAGAAATAAATTCCTTTAAACTAAAGTTTGCAACATTGCAGAGCAAAGGATTATCCAGCTTGTTAACCAGCAGTGGAAGATTGTTAACACATGAACAGTATGCCAACAGGGTAAATAATTATGTCTCCAATCAAATTACAGCATCCTCAAGCACCTTGGAAGAAATAGGGCCTCCCTCTGGACAGAGTCTATATGAAAAACTGGAAAATCTATTCTACATTGAACATGAGATAAATCACCTTTTTGAGGTCCAGCCCAACTTTTATAGATACACTGAAGCTGATGAAAAACTTATAAAAATACAAAGACATCAGTTGCCAACAGAAGAATGGTGGCAGGGAATGATGGAGATTTTACCAAGGTGATTTTGTTTCTGTTTCCTTTTTTTAGTCAGCTACAGGTTAGCAAATTCAAAGGCACGGGACACCTATCAAAAAGTGAAAACAGTAGAAAGAAGAAGTCAGATTGTGACTGCAGCTCATTAATGCAAGACCAAGCACCAATGACAAGGCCATGACTGCAACACAGCAAGACATCAAAGTAGCAAACACAGGAAACGCAGAGTAAAGACGCAGCTACCAGCCGACTTACTCAGTCCAAAAGTCAAATATCTCTAACAAATTAAACAACAAGCACACCAACATTTACTGCGGCATTTATTTCTCGCATTTACTTCTTCTGAAGAGTTGGTGAAGGAAGTTATTGCTTGAGAACTTATCTACATGATATTTTGTGTCTCCTTTTTGTATAAATACCTCCCCATAAGATGTATTTAGGGTTGGTGATTTTCTCTCTGGACTGCGCTGTAATTCTGAGACTGTCCAATACAAAGGCTATTGAAATTCACTGTTGCTGGACTGTCTGAATGTGGATTCGATGATTCTGGGACCTGCTACAGAATTCTTGTGTCTTTCTATGGATCAATAAGTTTTTCTAAACTGTGTTTTGTGTTTTCTGTGTTTGCAAATTTCATATATGTTTCATAATACTAGTAACAGAGAAAAAGAATAGCCCAGAATTTGTTTAAATACACTCTGTGTTCAATCTCTGGAATTAATTATGTTTTCTTCAGAATTAGTCATAAAGAGGAATTCTTAGCTGCTCCCGTTTCAACTAATTCTTTCACTTTGAATATTGCTTAGGAATTATTTACTACTCCTTGATAATATTCATTCAGCTTCCCTCTACCAGCATGATGAAGGATTCTTGACTGCCCTTCATCCACTGGCTTACATTCCACCAATTTCCAGATTTCAAAATTGTTCCAAGATCAACTATCTTGCTCTGTAGCATTGCCCTTTATCAAAGAAAACACTCTCAGCATTTCATCCTCATTGACCCCATTTGCCCAATGGTATAAACTGTTTTGGACTTGCATCCCAGCTCTATTTGAGATCACCATCCAACAAACTTAAAACCAAACTCTGTGCATCATAACTAGCCTAAAATACTTCAAAACAAAGCTAAATTACAAAGAGAGAGCCCTCTCTGGTTGCAGATTGGCTAGAATCTGCAGCTAAAAGACTGGTTAGTGGTTACCTCGACCGTATTCCCCCATTAGAGCTTTCCTGGGGAACAACCTGAGTGATAACATCATTGGCGACTCCACTGGGGATCTGAATGACTGTTTGTTACTGCTGTCTACTTTCTAAAGCTACAGATGCAGCCTGAAGTTAACGAGGTAGCCTTTGAAACTGTTTTTGTTGTGCATTTACAGGAGTAAATAAAAGCTGCTTCAGTCAATATCCAGTCTAGTTTTAGGCTTTAAAATAGCTCTCCCAAAGATTTGACCAGTTTCCTTATTTCAACATATTCAAAGGAAAGCCCAAGGCCTCCTATATTTCAAAGAACTTCCTGTAGAATATTGTCAAAAGCTGTGATCTCTAAACATTTCCAGAAAATACCAAAAATAGATTTAGAAGCTGGCTCCAAAGAAGAAAACTTGTTACACCAAGTCAAACCCTGACCCAAATCCTCCAGCTATTTTTTAAAATCCTAACTTGATCTCTAAGACCCTTAGAAAACAAGAAAAACTAGAAAAATCTGCTGATTTAGAATTTGATATACTTCAGCAAAACCCCACTAAATCTGAGCTCACCCTTGGGAGAGCAGCAGTCCTTTCTACAGCCTCTCCTAGTTCCTCATCCACACCTCAAAGTATCCTCTCCACTCCCCCATCCACTGCACATATTTCCACTGCTGTCCCTGCTATTCCAGCTGTCTTATTTCTTCCTGTTGTCCCATTTATCCCTGTAAATATGGCAAACCGTTATGCTCCTCTGCAGTTACTTGGAAATCCAGGGGCTATGCCTTAGGATTATCAGAGAAAAATTACATATTTTGATGGTATTGGCTCCTATACAGCCCAGCAACACACTAAGAAAATGCAAGATTATTTTGAGAATTATGAAATTGATGATGATGATGTGAGAATGAAGATCTTTGTCCAAAGTCTAACTGGTGATGTAAGGATTTGGTTTAGAGAACTTGTTGTAAATTCTATAGCCAATTCAGAAGCTCTTTATCAATCTTTTTTAAACAGATGGGAAAAGAAGAAAGACCCTTTACACATTTTAACAGAATATGACAATTTGAAAAGAGGCCCACAAGAAACTGTCCAAGACTATTGTGCTAGGTTCAACAATGTCTATAATGCTATTCCTCAGAACCTTAGACCTCCACCTGATTTGGCCTTGATCAAATTCCCTAATGGATTTGATTCTGACATGGCATATCAACTGAGGGAAAGAGCCCCTCCAAGCTTAGCAGACATGCAGAATATAGCTATTAGTGTGGAGGCAAACCTGATTGCTAAACGAAATCGGGCAAGAGCTGAAAGAAGAACAACTTTCAAAGAAGAGCCTTCAGCATTTGAACAAAAACTGGATGCAATCATCAAAGGTATGGACAGACTTGGAGATAGAGTGGAAACTATTGAAAGGAAATCATCTTGGGAAGGTCAACCAAGTAACACCACAAGAAACCCAAACTTTAGAAAAAATCAAAATCCAAATGTTGGGAGGGTTGGCCCTGACCAGAACATCAAACCTCCATTTCAAGAGAACTATGCCGAAGCCTCAACATCTAGTGAATCAACAGAGGACCCTCACATCAACTTAATGGGTTTGAACAGTGAACAACAAATCTTTTTAACCCAAGATGACCAAGAAGCTCATAATTTTAATCAATTTCAAACCAAATCCGAAGAGTCATTTGATTTCAGAGAAGGCTATGATGCAGCGGTCTATGAGGTTCATAAACAATATAAGTTAAGAAGCAGAACTATAGATGTGCCTGAACCTGCCAAGCTGAAAGATACTAAGCAGCCAAAGAAAACAAAGGATAAAGCTGTCCTGATAGAACCCTCTACTAAAACAGACCTCGACCCAAAGGAAGCCACTGTGGAAGACATATCAGACTTACAGCCCTCAAAAAATCAGTCATCTACATCCCTTCCCTCAAAAGAAAATTTGAACTACCCTCCTGAAAATAGTTTCAAAATAGATTTACCTCAAAATAACATTTACAATGAAGAGAAGGTCACTGAAAATACAACAAAAAAGGAAAATCTTTCTGCTCACAATACAAGAATTCAAGTGGAAAGACCTTTTAACTTAGAAACAGAAATAGGCAAGCTAAAAATAGCGATTCCTTTTTCTGAATTGGCTAAACATGAAGTTTATATGGAACAAATCAACAGGTCACTTCAAATATCAGAGAATAGGGATGCAGTCAATGTTTTAGATGACCAACCAGAACTGATTTTTGGTCCTAAAGTCAATGGTAAAACAGTAGATGGAGGGGTTCCTCCATTCTATGTAAGCTTAAATATTCATGACAAAGTGTTGCATAATGCAATGTTTGATTCGGGAGCTTCCCATAACCTAATGCCTAAGTCTGTGATGGAAAGACTGGACCTAGATATCACAAGGCCATACAAAGACTTGTTCTCATTTGATTCCAGCCAGGTCAGGTGTCTAGGCCTAATTAAAGACCTTTGTGTATCTTTGGTCCAATATCCAGCCAAAACAATCTTGATGGATGTGGTGGTAGCCGATATTCCACCTAAGTATGGTATGCTTTTGTCCAGATCTTGGGGTGCAAAACTCCAAGGGTCTTTGCAACTAGACATGTCCTATGCCACTATTTTAGTCTTTGGTCAGCCAAAGAGATTATACCGGGAAACATTAATGAAATATGTGGTTAGTAGTCAAGAGAAACCCCAAAACTTCCCCATCTATTCTATGCATTCTGATATGGATTCATTCATTTTATACAATGCTGAGATGTGTCCCAAAACTGAGGTCAAACTCCTAGAAACAGCACAAACAAAAATCATAAATGAACAATCTAGTGCCCAAGATCAAAAAATTATTGATATGATTGATGCAACAAATGAACAAGACATAGCATATGACTTACAAAGTCCAAATCTGCCCACTGAGCAAGTTTCTAAAACTCCTAAGACTAGTGCTAATCAAGAAATCTTATGGTACTTAGAGTTTGATGGGTCAGTGAACAAATTAGGAGCAGGGGCAGGGGTTTGGATACACAACATGCAAAATGACCATGCTGAAGGTCATGCATATAGGCTAAATTTCAGATGTACAAACAATATGGCCAAGTATGAGGCCCTTTTACTGGGTCTCAAACTAATTAAAAGTCTTGGGGCAGCTAGGATTTCAATTCTAGGGGACTGAGATTTGATCATCCAACAGATGAAGGGAAATTTTGTTACAAATGATCTTAGGTTGAGAGCTTATAGAGGGGCAGCCATTGAAATACTTAACACCTTCTCAGAATCTCAGCTCACCAAAATTCCAAGAAAGCACAATTTACATGCACATAGCTTGGCAACTTTTGCCAGCACTTGCAAGCTACCATTTGAGCCCAACCACCACTTCACTGCTGAAATCAAACACAAACCTGCTATCCCAGATAATGTCAAAAATTGGCAGGTGTTTGAAAATGATACACAAATAAATAATTTCCTGACTTTGAAAGAGGAATTCTCAAGTATAAACATTGACACAAGCACCATTGATGATCAACAGCAAATAGACAAAAGTGAGCATAGTATATCAGCTGAAACAACAAATTTAATTTTGCATCCAACAACTTTTGATGACAAAAATTTACAAGAGCTGAAGAAAATGGACCTTGATGAAATGGCTGAGGGAGAATCTGAAGTAATTGAACTAAAGGATAATTTTCTGCCCATAGGCTTAACTCCTTTGGAGGATATATTTGATTCAAATGATATTCCAAGAAAGCCAAAAATGCAACCACTGAATGCAGAAATTGAGGACTGCAATATTGGAACCACAGAAAATCCCAAAATGGTAAAACTGTCAAAAACATTGCCTCCTAATCAAAAGCTGAAATACATTGAGTTGTTTAAAGAGTTCCAAGATGTCTTTGCCTGGAGCTATGAGGACCTCAAGTCCTATGATACTTCTGTCATCCAACATACTATACCTTTGAAAGAGAATCAAAAACCTTTTAAACAAAAGCTTAGAAGGGTGAATCCTGTCCTCCTTCCCCTTATTGAAAAGGAAGTTAAACAAATGTATGAAGCTGGAATCATTGCACCTATCAGGTTCTCAGAGTGGATTTCAAATCTAGTGCCTACTAGGAAGAAAACGGGAGAGATAAGATTGTGTGTTGACTTAAGAAATTTGAATAAAGTCTCTCTCAAATACCACTACCCCTTACCCAAGATGGATCATATTTTACAAAGGGTAGTGGGGGCCTCTAGGATCTCACTGTTAGATGGATTCTCAGGATTCAATTATATTTTAGTCCACCTGGATGATCAAGATAAAACTGCCTTTACACCACCAGGGGGAACCTTCAAATATGTGAAAATGCCTTTTGGACTCAAAAATGCAGGGGCCACATTTCAATGAGCAATGGACATAGCCTTTTCCAAAGAGATCCATGATTTCTTAGTCATATACCTTGATGATCTCACTACTTTTTCAAAATCAGACCAAGAGCATTTAAAGCATCTGAGACAAGTGTTCCTAATTTGCAGAAGATATGGCATATCATTGAACTCAAAGAAATCACTGTTTGGTCTAGAAGAAGGCAAACTCCTAAGTAACATAATTTCAAAAGATGGCATTAGAATTGATCTGGACAGAATACAAGCTATCCTCCAAGTGCCTCACCCAAGAAACATCAAAGAACTGCAAGCTTTTTTAGGAAAGATCAATTTCCTAAGGAGGTTTATTCCCAACTTGGCCGAACTGATAAGACTATTGAATAATATGTTGAAGAAAGATTCTAAAGTCAAATGGACGATGGAAGCTAAACAAGCCTTTGAGGACATCAAAATAGCTTTAACAAAAACACCAGTCCTCACAAGCCCCAAGTTTGATAGAGACTTCATGATCTTTTCCTTTGCATCTGAGCATACTATTGATGTTGTCCTATTACAAAAAGATGACCAAGGATGTGAGAAACCCATTGCTTTTTTTAGCAAAGCACTTAGAGATGCACCTTTAAAATATCAGATCATGGAAAAATAAGCTTATGCCCTTGTAAAAGCCATCAAGGGTTTCAGAGTTTACATCTTATATTCACATGTGATAGCTTATGTCCCTAATGCCGTGGTCAAATAGATTCTAACTCAAGAAAGAATCGAAGGTAAAAGCGGCAAATGGATAGCTAACATTTTAGAATATGACATCGAAATTAAGCCAACGAAACTGATAAAAGGATAAGGACTAGCCAAGCTAATGACTGAAACCAATTTTCAAGCCCTTGACATCAATGAATTGGATAACGAACAGGAGATGGCGACTCCACAGATCAATCAAGCCTTTTTACAATCACCTTGGTATGCTGACATATGCTATATATTTCTAAACTTGCAAGCTCCTCCAGGGTTATCCAGGACTAAAAAGAGATTCTTGAAAATGAAGGCATCAAAGTTTTGTATTATAGACAATGTTTTATTTTCGAAAAATCATGAAGGTATTTTACTTAATTGCCTAATACAGGATGAAACTAACAAAGTACTCAAGGAATTTCATGTAGGAGACTGCGGAGGACACTTGTATTGGAAGTCAACAGCTGATAAAATTCTAAGAGCTGGTTTTTATTGGCCCTCCCTATTTGCTGATGTGAAAAAATTTGTAGTTTCTTGCCATAAATGCCAGATCTTTGAAGGCAAGAAAAAGCTGCTCCCTTTGCCCCTCAAACCCATTTCAACTGAAAGGCCATTTCAACAATGGGGTTTAGACTTCATTGGGGAAATCCACCCTTCATCCTCTGGTCAACATAAGTGGATTTTGACAGCCACAGACTATTTTACCAAGTGGATAGAAGCTACCCCTTGCAAGCAAGCCAATGACTCAATCATCATGCAATTCTTAGAAACCAACATCTTGTCTAGATTTGGCTGTCCGGAAAATATTATTACAGACAATGCAACTGCCTTTAAATCCAAAAGAATGATCAATTTTTGCCACAAATACCACATTACCTTGGGCCACTCCACATCCTATTACCCTCAAGGTAATGGTCTAGCTGAGTCATCCAACAAATCCTTAATCAACATCATTAAGAAAGTCTTGGAGGAAAACAATAAAAATTGGCATAAAAAACTTGTAAATGCACTATGGGCAGATAGATTGACCACCAAAAGATCCATTGGAACAAGCCCATATGAATTGGTTTATGGCATGGAGGCAAGATTCCCTTCATCTTTTGGAATCCCAGTGATAAAGTTGCTACAAGAAATACAAGTAGAACCTAATTATATTCAGAGAAGGATCAATCAAACTATTCACTTGCAGCAGAATAGAGAGGAAGTATATCAGAGAAGTCAGGTTCTACAAGAAAAACTGAAAAAGATGTTTGATAAAAGAACCAAAGCAGAGGACTTCTTCATTGGGGATAAAGTTCTAAAGTGGGATTCTAGAAGAGAGGATAAAGGGAAACATGGAAAATTTGATTTTCTTTGGAAAGAACCTTTTGTTATTTAGACTGTACAAGGAAACAACACATATTTTCTGAAAAGCTTGGATGGCACACAGGCAAATGATGGACCAGTAAATGGTCGAATGCTGAAGCATTATTTTGACCAGGTTTTTTGAAGAAATAAGCACTTTAGTTTGTACATAATAGTGTTTACTTTCTGCAATTTACTACAGCAATATTATACAAAATGAGATGCAACAAATTTTGAGGGAAAAGCAAGCAATTCTGCCACCTTATGGTATTACACTTGAAGATTATCACAAGAAGTTAGAAGGAGACTTGGGAACTGTAAAAATGATAGCAAATATTCAGACAGAGTAAGCTAAACAGAGCTGCAACTAAGTGAATGAATTCATGAGAGTCACTCAAATTTTGCAGAGGCACTATTTTGTCTACAACAGAAGGAATTTTCAGATTACAGCAAAGATTGAACATAAGACCCTCTGACCTGTTGTTCTTGGCTTTTCACCAGGAAAAGCCATCCCCAAGTGGAGCCACTGTTAGGTTCCTATACCAATAGGTTTCATTTTTCATGATTGACTATAGAAGAGCCAAATATGTTCATCCTTGCATGCTGCAAAGGTTCCATATTTTGTAAACAAATGAAGGAAATTAAAAAATGAAAAGAGGGTATGCCCTAAAAGAAAAATCAAAGGGCAAAAAGACTAAATTGGTAAGAAAAAATGATGAAAATGAACCCCAAACCAAAAGACCAAGAAAGTGTGATAGTTTAAATGCCACTACTGTTTCATTGTTGCAGAACTTCATTGTGTAAAGGTCGTGAATTTTGGATACAGTTGATGAATATCCAGACAGTCCATTCCTAGCTAGATCATGTTTGAATTTACTTGTCTTTAGAATAGAGAATAAAGATCTGTCCAAACAGTTCAAGCTTGGCAGATGAGTAAATAGGTAGAGAAACTAAGGAGTCCAACTGCTTAATCTGGGCCCTTGGAAGAGATAAGGGTAGATTTAGATAGGAGGGCATTCAAAAGAAAAGAGGAAAATCAGGGTTTGCTAGTCCAAATGCACCCAATCAAAAGGAAGAAAAAATGTTAGGTGTATTAGGCTGGGTAGGCAGTTTGAGGTTGCAGAAGCAAGTTTGTGATCATTTTTGTCTTGTCAAGAAAGACTTATCTCATGGATGTCACAAATATCATGGCAAAGTGACTGTAGGACAGTGGAAGCATGACTAATTTCCCCTATCATTCCCCCAGAAATCATTTGCTAACATCCCCTCAAGGACATTGGGATCTACCCAATAGTCCTACTTCACTTCATTTTATGAGAAATGCTAAGTTGAACTCTGAGTTTACTTAGTTAAAAGAAGCCACATTTCTTGTGTAAAAGATCTTACCATTTTAATTCATGTCCCTAAAAACCTAAGTTATTACCTTATCAACTTAGCGTTTCATATCCATAAAATCATATTGACATTAACTTTATTATTGAGTACCTTTATCATTTTTCCCACCCCTATTTTACAAAAAACTATATAAAAAACCCAAAAAATACCTAAATATCCTTACCCTTGGCAATTATAGCCGTATAACACAAAGTTTGGGGATTATTGGTCCATTTGGGACCTTAATAATAACCCTTCTGCGTTCAAAACACATTAGGGGTTAATTTAACATCTGGTTAAATTAACAACTGCGTTGAACCCCTCACATGAACCATACATTAACCTGGCGCGCATGTATATTGGAATTTGTTTTGACATTTGGTTAAACAAATAACCATGGCCGCCTGCATAAAACCCATAACCCAAAGTTTTATACCCCGTGAATATTAAAAACATTAAAATATTACGGCAGGTCCCGTATCATAAACCCTCCATCATATATCACCGCCCATCGACCGTCCGATCCCGCGCCGTAGATCCAACGGCTGGCGGCAATATCATAGCCCCTCATCTACCGAGAGTTAGCGTCCGAGGGATGGGTGGTATTGCTACCGTACCCCTGCCACGCGTCAGCTTCCCGGCGTGATCGGAGCCCCCTCCTGCAAAACCACCATGGGCCAAAGGCGGTGCAGGGAATACCGCTTACCACCCCACCGCCTACCCCCTGACGTCAAGCCCATGTCAGTCGATGACGTCGCGTCCACGTCGCCCGCCATTGCTCTACACTAGTGCCATGTCATCTGGTGACATCACCACCCTGCCACCGTGTCATCCGCCACGTCATCCTCCATACCCGCTACATGACAAAAATACGTCATGATGACGTCATCACAAAAAGCACCAAAAAGTGCTAAAAAGCCCAAATTTTGTTAAAAGTCATGAAGTGATGGTTTACATTCATTTTTATTTGTTCGCTTGCGGAGACCGTGCATGAAAATCATGACCAATTCGCCACTGGAACTCCAATTCGCTACCCAGACGAGTTCACTCTGCAAACTCGGCCCCCTCAGCTCAGTGTTGTACCTGCACTTTGTACCAGTCGCCTGTAAAATAGGTATTTACCCATTATTCACTCATAAACCCTGTTTTTCGAAATTTCTCCATTTAAAATCGACTGAGGAACTAGAATTCAAAGTAAAATGTGCTCTTGCCTATGAATCACCACCTTTTAATTCACTATGTGAGCCATTGTTCAAAAGAAAACCTGCAAACTCTGCAAATTGGCCATTAAACCACACTTCGAGCCCATTTCCGTCGGTAGGGTGTCTAAAAATGCCCAAATAGTGAGTTAATTCATCAAAATCCACTGTAAAAAAGCACCAGTTCCTCTGTTTTATCCAGCTTCCCAATTTACCCTGCAGACTTTGTCTTTCTCCTCTGAATTCTACCTAGTGAGGCCATTTCTATATCAAAGCTTAGTCTGCAAATTCCCTAGGAAAGGCTTCAGAGCCAGTGTTATATTGTCTATTGTTGCATAAACCCGAGTTCCGAATTATAAACACAGAGAATTTAAAGATGGCCACTCTAGCAGCCTTGAATATCACTCCTCTCAATGCACCCCACAAGGAATTAGAAGTACTACCTTTGGCTGATAGGGACTACTTAATCCAAGACTTGGTTGGTGACAGAAACCCCCTGCAGACATTCTGTGAGTTGAGGAACAATTATTTGGACAACAATGATATTTATGGCATATGGGAATCAAATTTGCCCATATACTTCCTCCCTTCTGTCAATATCTTCCCTGAAATAATTCGCCTCTGCTGTGAAAACTATGAGCCAACTCAAAGGGCAGTTAAGTCTCCATCTGGGAGCATCCTCTTTCATATAACTCCTGACTCCATCAATCAAATGCTAAAATTCAAGCAAACTCAGCTTCTGGTCCCTCTTTCTATGAAATTCCTGCTTGATGAAGGTCCCAAACTCTCCAGCTCAGAGATAGCCTGAATTGCCCAAGTATTCATGAGAGCAGATCGCTAGCCTACAGGGCCACCTCCTTTTCTCTATGTACATTTCAATGAAGTGGGTAAATTACTAGTTGATATGATATCTTATGTTCTGGGTTTCAAGACAAGTGAACATATTGATCAAACTATATTGGTCTTGCTGTCTGCATTTAGCCCAGGATAGCCCCCTGCTGTCAAATACAATTATGCCAAATTCATTGCCAATAAGATACATGACCAACTACTGAAACTGGATAGGGAGGGAGTCTTCAAGTATTCATCCTACATCTATCATCTATTCTTGTATTATCAGCCAGACTGTTTCCAATGCCCCATCAAAAGATTGGACTCTAAAGGAGAAAAGAGGTCTGTGATTTTTTGGACCTCAGTCTTTCATGAAATCCACAGCTCTCCCTACTCTTACTGTGAGTTCGTTGACATGTTTGTCTATCCAGTCTCTTCTCTCCTAATGAGAACTCCTCTTGCTAGGCTATCCTATGACATGCAGAAAATATTGCAGCTCTCAAAAAACTACTAAATAGGTGACTGTTACTTTTACCAGAATCACATTGTCATTAGGATATATGGCTGTGAGCTGTGTCCCTACGGGCTGCCAAGATATGTGCCAATGAGACTATTTGCCTTGGAATATTATAGGCAATTTATCAACTCGGATTTAACTCATTTTCATAGCACCAAGAAAAGGGCTCAGTTGAAATTCAAAGACCAACTAGGCCCCTTTGTCATGAACAAAAAAGAAGGATGGCAAGATGCTGATCAAATATTGAGGGAGAAACTCAAGTTAAAAAGAAGTTTTTGGTGGGTACCTTATGACCCAAATGGCTTTATCAATGCCAAAAAAATAAAATATAGGCTATCAGCCTATGAACATTGCAAAATCCACAAATAGAACAATTTGCGAACCAAGATGAGTGGGTAGAAGGCACACTAGTTGAAGAGTTCACCCAAGAAGAAATAATGGAGCAAAATGTGAAAGATTTGGAAAAAAACTCTTGACTTGGATTCTTTTGAGCAGGTGACATTCAAACTGCCACAGCAAGTCAGAGAAGGCACATCAACTGCTGCAACTTCACAAGCTGCCCAAGAAAAAACTACACCAGTAGCAGGTACAGCAAAAGGCAAGGAGGTAGTTGATGCAGAGCAAGAAACAATGACAGACCAGCCAACTACCTCAAAGGAACAGAGTCAAGGGCAAGCCCCTCCACTGCAGACAGAGGCTCCATAGGTACCGACTTTACAGACTCCTCTCGATGAGGAAAGAGGCAAGAAACGGGATAGGGAAGGGACCAGACCTGCAAGTGGGTCAACACAGCAGCCAGAGGCCAAAAGGCAGAGAATAGATCCTCAAATTGAAGAGGAAATTAGTGAAGGAATCATAGAGAGCCCAAGGAGGGAGAGGGAAACTGGCCAGCAAACATCCACCAGCTCTCACAGACAAGAAATAGAGAGGCAACATGGTATGGAGGTGTCCTCCTCAAGGCAGCAAGGTGCACAAGCATCTAGTATTAAAGGAACTTTCATGGAAATCAAGGCCCAAAATGAGTTATTGAGAATACAGCTGTATGATCAATTTCTCAAGACAACACCCTCCAAATAGTAGAGATTAATGGCAGCTTATGACATTAAGGAGGAGAAAATGAACTTATGTCATTTCAAGCCTATGGTACCATAGCCACAGACAGCTGCAGACTACATAAAGACAAACTTAGAGGTCCTCGCCAATGACATACACCCGATGGACCAAATTGAGCTACACAAGCAGACAGGTGAAATGGTCTATGCTACACTAGTAGACAAGGCAATGCTGGCCCACCAATTGAAGGAATCAATGAGAAATACATCTACACAATTAGATTTGGAGAGAATGTCTTCCTTGGCTAAGGACAACAGAATAAAGACATTGGAGGAAATTATTATGGAACTAGGACATGATCCTAAGGATGCCAAGGGCATCAAGGCCCTCATAAGGAAAAAAGAAGAAGATATTGCTACACTTAGAAAGCAATTGAGGCTACCTGCAACCATGCACCCACAAACTACAGAACTTGCGGAAGAGAAGGCAGAAGGGGATACAATGGATTTGCTGATGAGGATGAACCAAAGAATAATTCAAATGGAGCAAGAACTGGAGAAAGCATTGCAAGGCAAGCAGGGAGAGTCGACCTCCCAGCCACCTGAAATAGCCCCAGCAGTCCCCACTACCCTTCCCACAGTAGCAACAACAATTCCTCCTATCATTCCAGCATCAACAACAGGTACATCAACCACGGATGCTTCAGCAGCAGCAACAACAACAGTGCTAGAATCTAGCATGAGTATGGAAGAAATGATGAAAGCAGTCAAAGAGCTAGAAGTTCAAATGACAGAGCTGAAAGAGGCCAAAGAAAAGTTGGCCAAGCTAGAAGTAAGCTATGACAAGTCCAAGATAACAGTGGCTGAGAAAACAAGGGAAATAAAGGCCTTGTAAACTAAAATAAAGTCCTTAGAAAAAGAGCTTACTCTAGATAAAAATATAGCTGAAATCAAGAAAATTTTGTGGGCCAAAATTGGCCAATCTATTACTGACCAATGGCAATCAATTCAGACTATACATGAGCAAATAGAATTGATAGGCTTAGCTCAATTTGAGACTCAAAAGGCCAGAGCATCATTGGGAAATATGCCTGAGCAAGCCAATAGAATGATTCAATTTTTGAACACTCATACCAAAGAGCAGCTGGCAGCTCTAGATATCAGGAATAGGACAGATTCCATTTTGATAGTGAAAAAGGTGCTGACCCTGAGGAATTTTGTACAGAATTTAGAAAGAAAGTGCTAAGAAATGCAGGCAGAAATAAATGCCTTCAAACTAAAGTTTGCAACATTGCAGAGCAAAGGATTACCCAGCTTGTTAACCAGTAGTGGAATATTGCTAACACATGAACAATATGCCAACAGGGTAAATAATTATGTCTCCAATCAAATTACAACATCCTCAAGCACCTCAGAAGAAACAGGGCCTCCCTTTGGACAAAAACTATATGACAAACTGGAAAATTTGTTCTACATTGAATATGAGATAAATCACCTTTTTGAGGTCCAGCCCAACTTTTATAGATACACTGAAGCTGATGAAACACTAATAAAAATACAAAGACATCAGTTGCCAACAGAAGAATGGTGGCAGGGAATGTTGGAGATTTTACCAAGGTGATTTTTTTTTTGTTTCCTTTTTTTGGTCAGCTACAGGTCAGCAAATTCAAAGGCACGGGCCACCTATCAAAAAGTGAAAATAGCAGAAAGAAGAAGTCAGATTGTGACTGCAGCTCATTAATGCAAGACCAAGCACTGATGACAAGGCCAGGACAGCAACACAGCAAGACATCAAGGCAGCAAATGCAGGAAACGCAGAGTAAAGACGCAACTACCAGCCGACTTACTCAGTCCAAAAGTCAAATATCTCTGACAAATTAAACAGCCAGCACACCAACATTTACTGTGGCATTTATTTCTCTCATTTACTTCTTCTGAAGAGTTGGTGAAGGAAGTTATTGCTTGAGAACTTATCTACATGATATTTTGTGTCTCCTTTTTGTATAAATACCTCCCCATAAGATGTATTTGGGGTTGGTGATTTTCTCTCTGGACTGCGCTGTAATTCTGAGACTATCTAATACAAAGGCTGTTGAAATTCACTGTTGCTGGACTATCTAAATGTGGATTCGATGATTCTGGGACCTGCTACAGAATTCCTGTGTCTTTCTATGGATCAATAAGTTGTTCTAAACCGTGTTTTGTGTTTTTTGTGTTTGCAAATTTCATATATGTTTCATAATCTTAGTAACAGAGAAAAAGAATAGCCCAAAATTTGTTTAAATACACTCTCTGTTCAATCTCTGGTATTAATTATGTTTTCTTCAGAATTAGTCATAAACAGGAATTCTTAGCTGCTCCTGTTTCAACTGATTCTTTCACTTTGAATATTGCTTAGGAATTCTTTACTGCTCCTTGATAATATTCATTCAGCTTCCCTCTACCAGCATGATGAAGGATTCTTGACTGCCCTTCATCCACTAGCTTACATTCCACCAATTTCCAGATTTTAAAATTGTTCCAAGATCAACTATCTTGCTCTGTAGCATTGCCTGTTATCAAAGAAAACACTCTCAGCATTTCGTCCTCATTGACCCCATTTTCCCAATGGTATAAACTATTTTGGACTTGCATCCCAGCCCTATTTGAGATCACCATCCAACAAACTTAAAACCAAACTCTGTGCATCATAACTAGCCTAAAATACTTCAAAACAAAGCTAAATTACAAAGAGAGAGCCCTCTCTGGTTGCAGATTGGCTAGAATCTGCAGCTAAAATACTGGTTAGTGGTTACCTCGGCCATATTCCCCCATTAGAGCTTTCTTGGGGAACAACCTGAGTGATAACAGGTGCCTTGATGGTATACAAGCTCCTCCCAGGGTCCAGCAAGAATCTCCTCTACTTTGACAAGTTTCACTCTCTTCCCAAAGAAGCCAAAAGGTATGTAATCTCTCCTCTCAAGATTAACTAGGAAGTCTCAATTCCAACAACATTTACCCTAATAAATGTTCAGCTTTTAACCTCCCTAGCAACCAACCCAATGCCTTAATTTATAGTGCAGAGGAGGGAAGTTACTAGGTCCACCTTCAAAGGGATAGAGCCCTCCTTCAAAGGGATAAGCTCCTCTCATCAAGGGGTTAGCTCCTTTAGTTATGGGATGCATGAACCACCTAGGAGCGAACCAACCACATCAAGATTCCTTCTAGAAGCATCCAGAATTAACCCAAAGTGAGTTTTGAAGAATAAACTTGCGCCTTTTTGACTTTCACAGGGGTCCGAACCCACTCCTTTAGAGACAGAGCGGGCAGGTCCATAGGTAATGGTAAGAGAAAGTGTGGAACTAGAGGTTTATAGATTTTTCAAAGACTTTCTCTCATTTTTAAAGCTTGACATGAAGAGCTGAGGTTTAAGACTTGCAAAGGAGGAAGGTATGAGTGGTGATAGACTCACACTGACTGCAGAAAGTCATGGTGACAATATTTTGTGTAACAGATTGCCCCCTAAAGTGCGAAGTCTGTAGTAGATGAGGATTTCATTTATCATCTAGGAAGAGTGAAGTAATTTATCATTTCGAGGATCATCTTGTGGAGAGCCTGGTTGGAACCTGTAAAAATATTCAATGCAAAATATATATATGAGATCATATCATCGCTAAGGTAGGCATTCCCATACTCAGATCAAAACTGACTAGAAAACTAACTAAACTGCTCTGATATAGGAATGATCTTGCAATACATCACAAGTATAGACACATATAGACACAGTATGGATGCAGCCATCTGTTTATGAATAGTCTACTGTATAATGAATACAAAATTCCTTGCAGCCTGGATGGTGGAAATTAGATCCAGGGTCTTGATTTCTACTTCCCGAAATAGTACGATTCTATCCATGTGAATGAATGTGTTGAAGTTGAACATGGTAGAAACCACTTGATTACCAGTCAATGATGTAAACTGTTAACAAGTGTGAGAGAAACCACCAGTAATGTCAATGGCTCTGAAAGTACTCAGTACAATCCATGAAATGTGAATAGATGTGTTGATGTTGAACATGTCACAGAATCCTTTGATCGAAGGTCAATGATGCAACCGATCGTCGAAGGCAAGAAACCTGCCATTGAAGCATGAAGATCCCAAGGTACTGTTGATTTCTAGATCATCTTTCTAGATAATGAGCTGAAGTCGATAGAAAGCGATCCGTCGTAGGCAAGCCCACAACACAAAATCATAGATCAAGTTTGAAGAAATATAGTTGCAAGGATTGACTCAGGGATGGTCAAGATGGATGACAAATATTTTGCAGATGAATGGTTTATTTGCATTGACCTCTTAAACACATAATGACACTGCAGATGGTTTGGTGACAATTGACCCAAAGCTAATACCCAGAAACCGGCTGAAGACTTTCAATATGGTTTGATTAACTGTTAGGCAAAGGATTTCCCAACCCAGGTGAACAAAAAGTGTCGTGTTCAAGAGTGGTTAAATGTTTTTCTGAGACATAAAGTATGACAAACAGGTTCATTTTTCTCTCTTTTCCCCCACCATTTCTGGCAAGTACCTCTTTATTTTTGACAAGCTTGAGGAGGATAACATTTGCTTGATTATAAGCTCATCCTTCGGATGAGTCCAACTTAGTTTAAATTCGAACCCTAGAAGAAGTGGTCCGTTCCTGTTTGTAATTGAAAAAGTCCTTTACTGTTAAATTTTCATGAGTCCAGTATGGGAGAAACTCGGCGTTTTTCAGTTTTAGGGAGTCTGAAAAAACTTAAGAACATTCCATGGTTGTCCTTTTTCGTAAATTTGTGTCTCCCAAGCCCGAAAAAGTATAAAATAATACTTGAGAGAACCGCTTGACCATTACGATCAAGGAGTACTTTTCATAATTAGTGTCTCTGATCCGAAAAAGTAAAAAAGCGATCAATGACACGTCGTTTTATAACCAATATCGAATTTGAAACGACAAAAATCCGACAATCTTTTCATGTTTTTACGGTCAGAAAAGAGCTGTAAGTGGACCATCTTTTTAATTCCATTTTAACGAGCTTAAAAAAGAAAAACTCGGCAATCTTTTCATATTTTAGGAGTCAGAAAAGAGCTTAAAGGTGAATCTAATGTTTTTTGTTGAAAATGATCAATTTTTCCTGAAAAATCCGTTACCCTGCACAAAATCTCAAACATTACTCATACCTGTTTAAAATAAATAAAAATGCTTCAAAAATTACCACTTTAAAGTGAAAAATAAACAAATTAAAAATTCATTTATTCAAAAAAGCTTATAAAAAGGGCTTTTGTAAATTCATTTTTACCGTTTGACTTTAGAGTGAGAAAGAGAGCTTTTGGGTAAGAAAATCCCTGTGAAGATTGCGGAAAATCCGTTTGTTGGAATCAAACACCGTCACCTCCAGGTAATCCACATCACCTTACTCTTTCATTTCAACCGTTTGAAATTTTGTTTTTAGGTTTATATTTTGATTTTTTGGAAAAAAATTTGTTTAAGGTCCGCACGTGGGGGTCCGTAGGCGCAGCATGCGAAACCTGCGGACCCCGAATTTTTCGCATACAGAAAAAAGTCAGGGGCCCACACCTGCTATATAGCTAGAGTGCGGACCTATGCACTGTCTCTAACATAGAGGGTGCGGTCCCCGCGGCATATGTTCTAACATTCCAAATTTTCAAATATTTGCCCAAAAACTTTGATTTAAGATGTTCTAATCTGCTTTTTCTTTGAATGTAGGGTATACATTATGCTTAGCTGGCAGGAACGGGAGCACGAGGATGTGGATGCTGCCGCACTAAATCATCAACCCTCAATAGATGCATTGAGGGCATGCGGGCTATATAAATTCTGGGCCATACCTGGCATGAGGGCCCAAGTAGACTTTTTGCAGTGGCTGGTAGACAGGTGGAATGTGCAGGACCAGTGTTTCATTATTGGTGGCCACCAGCTCGAAATGGAGCCGGAAGACATTTACTTTTTTACTAGTTTTCCTAAGAGAGGTGAACAATTGACTCTATTTGGGACTAGGCCAGGTGGCCAGTCTGTCGATAGCCTCCGGCTAGAGTTTTGTAACAACCAAACCAAGGACAAAGGGATTGATATCAAAACCATTTCCCGTCCTGAACTCAAAGTGATTGCATTTACTGTCACCAGGCTTTGCAGAAGCGCAGCACTACATATGGCCACTGGATCCCAAATGTGGATGGCAGTAGACTGCTTTCGAGGCATCATCTTCAACTGGTGTGAAGCTGTGTTGGCTAATGTAAAAGGCCAATTGACTAGAGCAAAGAACAAACAACTGAAAAACTTTGGATATGGTTTCTTAGTTGTGAGATTTGGTCTAGAGAGGGTCCCAATGTTGGTACCACAGCATCTTTCCGTTGAAGCAGGACTTCCCTGAGAGCCCAAACTGATGCGTTGGGTTGCAGTTATGGCCCGTCATCCTGAGGAGGGAACAGAGTTTGTTCGATTTCCTCCTGAGTATTTTCATTGGTTGGAGAACCAAGTTTTTGCTATTCAGGATTTTCCTTATGCTAGGATGGATTATCGTGGTGACCCAGACATGGCTCTTCCACTAGGAGAGCAATGGGATGACTCAGGTAAAGTCATTTTCAACGTTTTTCTAATTTAAAATTTTTTTGTTTTTAAATAATCCCAAAATTAATAGTAAAAAGTTTCAAATGCAGATGTAGGTCCACGATGACCAGCCACTCTCTGGCCCTATGAGAGGAAACAGCCAACTGCAGTAGCACCAGCTCCACGGGACGAATCTATAGAGACCTTGGCCGAATTGGAAAACCATCTAGAGCGTTTGACAGCAGACATTCCAGAGACTAGCATAGATGACATTCCTCTTAGGCTACAACGCTATGTGATTGGGGTCCCAGGACCTTTCAGGAGGTTCCTTTGTAGGGTGGCCCGTACAGTGGTTTCTTATCGTGATCATCACCAGTGATAGGATGATCACCTGTTGTAGACTCATATGACATTTTTGCTTTTTGTACTATCATTTTTGTCGATCATAAGGTGTTTTTCAACCTATGATCGAAGACGATGTATATTTGACACACTTCTATGCTATGCTATATCACTATTACCGACTATCTTGTAAAACATGTTATGGAATGTTTTTAAATTTACTTGTTTAATTATTGCAAATGTCTACTTAACATTCGAGAAGCAATTGCATCTACTAATGTATTTAAATATCTTGGAATTTGCTGATATTCAATATAGTCAAATTCATGTTCCAAGAGACGAACTCTCAAAAATAATCTTAATAACACTGGATTTCTAATGGCATACACTCTATTAAGCTATAACACAACGAGTTCATAATCTAACCTCACAATCAAACTCCGAATCCCAAATGAGATGGATTCAGATAATAACTCAATCACTGCACTATACTCTGCAATGTTGTTCGTTGTTTGACTGAGGCTTACCCCATGCATAGATACCAACTCATCAGAGGGTGAATAGATAACCCAAGCTATGGAAGAAATGTTCTGTGTATTACGACAAGCACCATCAGCAAAACCAATGTATGTTTGGAGAGACGTCGACATCTACAATATCAAGAGTAAAATCAAGATAAGCAGGAATAATGGAAAAAACACTCTCTATTCTAAGCACACTTTTCTAATATAAAACACACCAGCTAGAAAGAAAACTAACCTAACTAAAAATATCCACACCCAGATTTAAGCATAATATCTCTTCAGGTAAATACCATTTCTAGGTTTATCTAAAGATACTCCGTCAAAGTCTACCAATTCATAGGCCCCTTTTGCCAGCTTTCTTTTAACAACATAAGGACCATGCCACATGGGTACAAATTTTCCAGCGCCTAATTTATCATTTGCTTGATCATATAGTAAGACTAGGTCTCCTTCTGAAAAATTATGAGGTGTAACATTTCGATCATACTGAGCTTTAATATGTTTGGAATGAGCTTTGATTGCTAGTGTAGCATCACGTCGATTCTCATCTAGCTGAGCCAAGTACAACAAACGTTTTTCCTCTTTGGAAGTGGCTGGAAGTAATTCTATGGCCATTTGCAATGACGAGATTTCGCATTCAATGGGTAACACAGCTTCCAAATCGTAAACTAGTTGGAAAGGAGTGAAACCGGTTGATGTTTTTACTGAGGTTCGATACGCCCAAAGCGCTGAAAATAACATGTTATGCCAATTCGACCTATGAATCCCAATGATTCGTCAGATCATAATGACTAGAACTTTGTTGATGGCTTCAACCAGACCATTAGCCTGTGGATAATATGGAGTTGAACTATCGTGACGCAGGCCAAGTTGGTCTGTTAGTTCAGTCATCATAATATTTTGAAAATGACACCCATGATCAGTGATAATCGCTTGTGGAACACTGAACCTAGCAATTATATGATTGAAAATGAAAATCGCAATAGTTTTTCCATCTGCCAAAAATGTAGGCATCGCCTCGGCCCACTTGGTAAAATAATATACCGCAAGGATGATATACGCATGCCCCCCAGCCGAGTGAGGGTTACATGTAATAAAATCGATACCCCATTTCGCAAAAGGACTGATGGAAATTATAGGGTGGAGAGGAGCAGGTGGAGTGCGCATATTTCGATAAAAAATTTGGCAGTTGTGGCATTTGCGGACCACGTTAATACAGTCTTTAAAAAAAGATGGCCAGAAATAGCCAACGCACAATATCTTTTGGGCTGTGGAAAACCTAGACATATGACCACCACACGCTCCAGAGTGACAGTCATTTAGAACCCTTTCAGCTTCCTCATGAGTTAAAGAACGTCAGAAAATAGAGTTCGCCCCACGACGATAAAGTGTATCTCCAATAATTTTGAATTGTTGGGATTGGAATCGTATTTTCCGATGCAGAGATCTTGAAATTTCAGGCTGAAAGGATTGGGTTTGGAGATAAACTATGATATCTCCATACCATGGATCAAGAGTGCTGATTAGAAATAAGGATTTGTCCACAATGGGCTCTTCCACCACAGTTTCATTATCAGCATGCGGGAAGTCACACATCAACTCCGCAAGAACTAAAGATTTCTTTGACTTAGATTTTTCAAACTCCAAGTCAAATTCCTGCAGGATAACAATCCATTTGGAATACTTGCCCCCTAGCAATTTTTTGGTCAAAATATAGATCATAGGGTTACAGTCGGAAATTACAGTAGTTTTGCGTAGTAAAATGTAATGACGAAAACGTTGGACAGCTTGAACAGCTGCCAAGGCCAATTTCTCCACATGTGAATATTTTAGCTCAGTCGGATTTAAGGTTTGACTAAGGTAATATATCACATGTTCACTACCAAATTCATCTTCTTGAACTAATACCATTCTAATGGTGGAATGCGAGGCGGCGAGATATAAGAAGTAGTCCTGGTTGTAGTTGGGAGGATGCAATAACAGTGCATGGATCAATGCGTGTTTTAGTGCATCAAAAGATTTATCGGTTATCTCATCCCAAAAGAATGCAGTATTCTGTTTCAACAACCTGGTAAAACCCTTTGTTATCTCGGCGTAGTTAGGAATGAATCGACGTAAAATGTTTGCTTTCCCTTGCAAACTTTGGAGTTGGCAAAGAGTCGAAGGAGGAGGCAATTTGACAATAGCTTCAACCTTCGAGGGATCCACACGAATGCCGGCTTTCGAAACAACAAATACCAGTAACCAACCCGTTTCTATACAGAAAACACACTTGTGTGGATTCAACCTAATTCGATAATGCCTACACCTCATAAAGATTGCTCGTAAATGGATGAGATGATCGGCTCGATGTAATGAATGAGCAGGTAAATCATCGAGATAGGGTTGTACAATGTGCTTGATGTCATGAAACGCATAAGACATGGCTCTTTGAAAAGTTGCACCGACGTTCTTAAGCCCAAAAGGTAATTTGCAATAAGCAAATGTTCCTTATGGACAAATGAAAGCTGTTTTTGGTTGATCAGCAGGCAGAATGTTGATTTGATTATAACTGGAAAAACCATCCATGAAGGAGAATATTTCACTACCAGCACAATCATCAATGATTTGATCGATATAGGGAGTTGGGTAATTGTCTTTTGGACAGGCTCGATTAATATACCTATAATCGATACATATTCTTATCGGTCCTTGCTTTTAGTTAACAGGAACGATATTCAATACCCAATTTGTTAAGGGAATTGGATAAATGAAACCTGCTTTAAGTAACTTTTCAACTTCTGCTTTAATAGTAGCATCTTTTCGTGGGTGGATCTTACGCAAACGTGCCGGACGGGTTTAGCATCCGGGTAAGTTTGGATTTCATGAACAACAATTGCTGGGTCAATTCCTGGCATTTCATCATATGACCAGGCAAACACGTCGCGGAATTCTTGAATAGGGCCTTATATGTTTGAATTTCATCTTCCATACAAGAGGCACCTATATGAATGTTTTCAACAATTCCAGGCTTAACCGAAATGTCAATAGGAATAGTTCGAGAAATATTTCCCAAATTTAACTCAGAATCAGGATTTTTCAATAGATTCCGAGGTTCCTTGACATAATCAGTTATAAAAATAGATGGAAAATCATTTTCAAAGCGATCAATCTCAAGTAAAAACAAAGATCTATGATGAAGATCTTCCCATGGTAAATCATCAACAGACAAGATTTCACGAATTTGCTCATCAGTGTGAACAAATACGGAAAAAGTTGTTGAATCTGAGTTTGATGTTGAAAGTGATTCTTCATGGACCACATTCATTAAGTCAATTTTGGTCGAAGAAGGGTCAGAAAATGACTGTACGGCCTGATACACAATTTCATATGGACTCAAAGGCATATCATCACCAAATGAATCTATCTCAGATTCAAAAGGTATGATCCAAGGATCATCATAAACAATAGTGTTTGATGAAATCATATGAATGGTTGTAGTAGAAGGCGATACATTGGGAGGAGGAAAGGAAAAAGTTCCTAGTAAACCAGAATCTTTAACTAGTCCTACTCCAACATCCTTATAAGGGATAGTTTTTTTGCCGACATGCTGGATACTTTCAAAAGAGGTTGGGTCGGATGAAAAGTAAGTTAGCTGGTCTATAGTTACGATCTTTCCATTATGAGGAAACTTTATAAGCCGAAAGACCGATGAGACAACAGCTGTCATAGCGTAGGACCAACTACGACCCAAGAGAAGGTTGTAATCTAGAGGGGCATCAACCACTTCCACATCTAGATTAACAATTTTGCCTTCAGCCCCTATAGGTAAATCCTATAGAATTCCAAAAGGGTGGAACCCACGGCCGTCAAAAGCCTTTAGAATCATCAGGGATTGGTTGAGTGTAGGAGAACCAAGCGATCTCCAACACTGGATCGACATAATACACGTTGAAGCTCCCTCATCAATTACAATCCTATAGCAAGGTCTATTTTTTACTAACATTGGAATCTGGAAAGCCATTTGATGAGGTAAGTGAGGTGTACTATTTTCTAAATCAAAGATTATAAGGTTCGAGTCCTGGATATCAACAGCTCCTATAACCAACAATAGCAATTTACATTGTGTTGGACATGATTGCAGCACCTCCAAATCCAACATTGCTGAAGGTGAAATAGCCGAATCTTCAACAATGTTATAGTTATGAGCAGCTCTCACATGTGGATTGAAAGCTAAATTTTGATATATACCCTTGGCGAGCGGTTTGATTACTAAGTCTGGGTTAGGTTTCTCGATCTGTAGTGGATCGGAACTGGGAGTTGAAGTTGATGGGTTCGAATTAGAAGATTCTGCTTCCTTACCACCAACAGGACCTTTACTTCCATAATCTTGCGATCGTGTTGCAATCCTAACATGGGACATCATCATTATGGGTTCTTCTGAGGCATTTGAGGAATAACCTATCATCTTACTGTCTTGACTAGGAAAAGGATCCTTCAAAACAGCAGGCGTTTGAGAACCTTTGACGATTTTTGCAACCTCAGTGCGATGAGGGCAGCCTCTTATAAAATGCTCTTCGTCACAAATGAGACAAGGATAAGGAGGTTTGCGTTTCTCATCAGTAGATTCCGTTCTTTCTGGTTTCTCTTTCGAATTTTTATCTGTTTTATTTTTCTTCTTCCCTTTCTTTTTACCGCCAGATTTTGATTTGGCCGTAGATGACTCTACAACATGAATATCGGCAGAAATTTCCGTGGAAGAATCTCCTGTCGGGGAATCTGGTAAAGTTATGATAGGAGAAGAATTCTTGAAAGATTTCTTCTTACTTTTGGTATTAACTATACCAATCATACCATCAGCGGCATGAGACCCTGAAGGAGCTGCAGTTATTTGATTTTGTTTAGGAAGATTGGGGATTTTCTCATGTAACGTACCCGACTGCGTATAAACAAGGTCAAGGTACTGAGGCTCTTCAGTAATGACTCATGCCTTAGCTACATCCTCAGTGATTTTTGGTAATAAAGATTTAACAAACCATTCTGCTAAGATCTGATCCGGAATAAAAACTTTCACTAAACACCGTCGACGTCTCCATTCATGAATGTGATCTGAAATGTAAGTGGATGTGGACTGTTTTAATGAAGTTAATAATTTCATGCCATTTTCATATCTGACTGGCAACTAAAAATGAGTTAAAAACAAAGTAGCTAGCTGACTAAAATTATAAAAAGAGGCTCGTGGTAACTCAATGTACCACTTGGCCGCAAGACCAATTAGAGTGTGCTGAAAAAGCCATAAACGAATTGAATCATCTGAAATGGAGTTAGATGCACACCAGAGGTGATAAGTCATCACATGGTTCGACAGATCCTCTCCCGATTTACCTTGAAACTTAGGGATGTCACTGGGCAACTTATTCGGCATTGGCAGCAAAAACGGAAGATAATTTATTGGATCATTTGTAAGGCGTGACAAATCAAGCAAGTCCAAAGTTGCAATGAAAGGTAACTGACGATTAGGGTCTCGAAAGCCCTGGGTCATGAGACCAGCCCTAGGAGGAGGATATCCAAGATAAATAGGAATTGGAATTGCATTTGGGATATTATATCCTCCCGGAAAACCAGGATTAACTGGACCGTACTGGGGTTGTTGAGGTTGCTGATAAGTATATCCAGGGTATGGTTGATACTGATAGATTGGGTTCTGCACAGTAGGACCGAATTGGTACTGTCCCTAGTACGGTTGATAAGTAAATTGAGGTTGACTTGTGACAACCGTACTTGGACCAGGTTGTCCTACAGGCATTTGAACCGAAGTCTGAATTGTGGGTCCAGACCGAGGTAAAGATGCTTGAGGAATTGATGCAGGAATAGTAGAAACCGGAGTTGTCGATACTTCAGAAGTAGGTGGGGTAGATGAAATAGATGTTGCAACAGTTGCAATAGTCGTTTGAAGTGGAGTTCGAGGTGAACTAGGCCCAAGCTGAGAAACTACAGAAGGTGCAGAAGATTGAATAGTAGGCTGGACAGGTTGTTGGGTTGAACTACACATTCAGTTGCAAGATCTGTTGTGATTGAGATGGATCCCACACTAAGTTCATTCCGAGGTATGGATCGATAGAAGGTTGAGCATATTGGGGACCATAACCGGGTTAAGCGTAGGGTTGATAATTCAAAGGTACATTTCCAGCTCCTTGGACAAATGAATGACCTGAAGGTGGTTGAAAACCTTGGGTTGGGTATTGACTTTGAGGTTGATAACCTTGAGGCACGTACTGATACTGGGGTTGACCTTGAGGTACATATTGATACTGGGGTTGACCTTGAGATACATACTGAGTCTGGGGTTGACCTTGAGGAATGTACTGTCCTGAAGGTATGTATTGTCCTTGAGTTTGCCCCCCAGGAGGTAATTGGGTACCTTGAGGTTGCCCCCGAGGGGATAATTGAGGACCTTGAGGCTGCCCCCCAGGTGGTAACTGGCCACCTTGAGGTTACGGATTTGGAATGGTACCTGACATCATAAGAATATCTTCTACATTCAATGGCTTAGTTCCATTATTACCAATTAATAACCCTTGTTCAACAGGTTGAGGAGATGCTCTCGAAAAAGTACTAGTAAGTGATTGATACCTAGAGGGAACAGAAGGACCGCCATATAAAAATGTTTCTGGAGATTGAGAAAACATGGATGACTGTCTCGACATATTCAAAGGAGGATAATAACCCCTAGGTGTTGGATGAAAAGGAATGCGAGGTGGTGAAAAACTTAGTCCCGGGTTTTCCAAAAAATTGGTCAATGAAAGATACCAAGCGTCCCTCCTAGGTGGACTGTAAAAGATCGATTCATGCTCCCTAAGTTCTATAGCTGGTTGATTTTCAGGGATAGGTATACCTTCTTCCAGAGTAACAAGTTCTTCAATAGCAATAAGTCCAGAAGGAAGATTTTGGGTAATGACTCTTTCTACCCTGGGTGAACCAGGACCACTGGAAGTTGGAGAGGCAAATCCTGATGATGGAGTAGCAGCAGGTTCAGTTTCAGGTTCAGAAATTTCAGGTTCCTCAGCTAATTCACTAGTAGAAGAAAAACTACCAGTAACTTTGGAAAATGAAACAAGTTCAATAATATACTCTGGTGCTTGAACTTGATAATCAGGATGTACAACTAAAGAAGACTCTCCTTCTTCAGGTGACCCAACTCTACTGTCACTAGGAGTTACAAGGGCTCGTAGCCCTTCAAGCTAGCTTGGTGAAAACTTAGGAGGTTGGCCCCGAAGTCTACAGGACTTCCTCGGTAATTCAGCCACGATTAAATATTTTAATTACTTCACACGCAAACAAAGAAAAATATCAATGAAAACCACCTAAAGTCTCTAAAGAACCAAACAATTTTGAATCACATGCCTAAAGAATCTAGGAGGTCAAACCACACACAAACAGTAACTTTCCATACTGAAAACACTAGTTGGTGATGAAATCCAACGTCGCAGAATTCAATATAGAAATGGTGGTTGGAACAGTTACCTTGACAACCTGCTTAATGAATAGACTGGCACAAGTTTCTCCACTAAACCATCTCGAGTGAAGAGAACCCCCCAGAAAATCCAAGTGATTCTAGCCGACGTCTGCTCCAGGTACAGTGGGATCTTCCCTCCACCGTCACCTTAGGAAAGAATCCTATAGATTATGGTCACTATGGTTACCAACGAAAACAAATATACCTGGGGGAACAGTCTGTGATCCGATACACACGTAAGGGTAGGGTAGCAAGCTCAATCCCCTTGAAGGCTCCTTGACGTAATCCAAGGTTTACCAACAAGTGACCCCAGGCTCCTCGACAATGGTTAATCCGAGGTTTACTATTTTTAATACGTGTATATCTACTATCGTTCCTAATGAGGAAGGATTGATTACCCCACTGGTTCAGATAGGATCTCTTACTTGACTCCTTTAAGAGGAGCTTCCCAGAGCATAGATGTAAGAATTGGAATTTATCTCCTACCGCAAGATATAGCTACTTGTTTTTTTTACTATCTTGGAGAGTTAATTACTCCCTACTCCAAGATACTAGCCTAAGCTATGTTGGTGATAAAGAGCCCTAGAAATAAAAAGATTACTAGATAGATTTTACTTTTAGCGTTATTTTTATTGGTTTTTCCTTAAGTCAAAAGGTGCGGATATGAAACTTTATGGTGTGAAGACTCGACTCCAAAACACTAAAAATGCACTTAAGATGATAAACAATCATTTTTCTTCAATGAACTTCTAGCTAAAGAAAGAGTTGAGAATGCAAATGCTTTTAAAAACAAATCTTTCCTTAACAATCAAATGAAAAGAAGAACTTTTTGTCTTTTTCAATACACTCAAAAACGAAACTACTAATTATGCTCACGAAAATTTCCCTTTCTTTTCAAACACTCAAATACTACAAAAACAAACTTTTTCAAAAGAGATTTTTTTTTTTTTAATTTTATAAAACACTCAAAACTACTGAAAAATCTAATCTTGAGTTCTATAAATTCTAAAAAACTAATTGAAGTAAAAGCTTACAAAATTTCTTTTCAAGGATGTTTTACTTAGTTATGAACAATCTAAGGACTAATTTGTCCAGAATCACAAATTAATCAAAAAACAACCATCTTTTGTTTTCTTTTTTAAAAATGAAATCCAAAACTTTCAAAACAAGTTCTTTCGAAGCTTCGCAAAGAGAAAAACGAGATGTACAAATCGGTCAGACTCATAAGAAGACCAACAAAAACCAGGGTAATCTGAGGTTTCTAAGGCTTCTAAGCTTCTGAGTTACTACAAAGACCAAGCAAAAATCAAGCTAGGCACACAAAGCTTCTAGAAATTCACCTAAAACCTAAATGCCAATGGAATTAACCTACGAAAAGTTTCTGACAAGACATGTGCAGATCTGGGCAGAGGTTAAAACACATAAACAAGTTGTAAGCTTAATTGAATGAAAATATTTTAAGTTTTTCAAAATTTTGACAGGGTTCGCAGGTCCCTGGTAGAACCAGGTGCGGTACCGCACCGTGTAGTAAAGGAACAGTGCGGGTATGTCTGCACTGTGTTACAAAAAGCAGGTGTGGTCCACTCTCAAAAACGTGAAAAATCAAAAAACAACTCAAAATCTAAAAACCTACCCAATCCCACACAGCAAGCAAAAACCAGAAACAGAGAAACAGTTTCTCAAGTCAAAGTAAAAGCAAAGGCAAAAACCAAAAATTCAATTCCCCAGTGTAGTCGCCATTTTGTCAGGCAGATGAATCGTTCTTGCGGACAAGACCGATCTCCCTAGTATCTAATGATATCTAGTGACAAGCAAACCAAACAAATTTTATCTTTCTATAAATATGAAATTTATAAATAAAGGGCAACAGGTGATTTAGGCCTACCTCAGGTCCAGTGCTAGTTTGTGGAAGCCACGCTCCATTGATCCAAATGAGCTCCCTTTTAAAGAATCTGTAAACACAAACAAGCACACATATTAAATAGCACTTGCACAGCCAATATAATAAACCATACTTATCATGATGATCAAGGAATTCATGAAATAAACCGTAGAAGACAATTTATTGAGAAAAATGAATCTGATTATATTAACTTTAATCAAAGAAGAACTTTACAACCTTGGTGCCTTGATGCTGTACAAGCTCCTCCCAGGGTCCAGCAAGAATCTCCTCTACTTTGAAAAGTTTCACTCTCTTCCCAAAGAAGCCAAAAGGTATGTAATCTCTCCTCTCAAGCTTAACTAGGAAGTCTCAATTCCAACAACATTTACCCTAAAAAATGTTCAGCTTTTAACCTCCCTAGCAACCAGCCCAATGCCTTAATTTATAGTGCAGAGGAGGGAAGGTACTAGGTCCACCTTCAAAGGGATAGAGCCCTCCTTCAAAGTGATAAGCTCCTCTCATCAATGGGTTAGCTCCTTTAGTTATGGGATGCATGAACCACCTAGGAGCGAACCAACCACGTCAAGATTCTTTCTAGAAGCATCCATAATTAACCCAAAGTGAGTTTTTAAGAATAAACTTGCACATTTTTTACTTTCACAGGGGTCCGCACCCACTCCTTTAGAGACAGAGCGAGCAGGTCTGCAGGTAACATGACCAAGGGGTACGGGACCACAGGTAATGGTAAGAGAAAGTGCGGAACTAGAGGTTTATAGATTTTTCAAAGACTTTCTCTCATTTTTAAAGCTTGACATGAAGAGCTGAGGTTTAAGACTTGCATAGGAGGACAATATGAGTGGTGATAGACTCACACTGACTGCAGAAAGTCATGGTGACAATATTTTCTGTAACAGATTCTATTGTGGTTGTGGTGGACAGGTTAACAAAGGTAGTGCACTTCATTCCAGAGAAGTCCACTTATTCAGCCAGTGATGTAGCACAAGTATTTATCAGAGATGTGGTCAAATTGCATGGTGTTCCAAAGAATATTGTGTTAGATAGGGATGCTAAGTTCACTTCTAGATTCTAGAAAGAGTTGTTTGTAGGTTTGGGTACAAATTTGGCCTTGAACACAACATATCATCTATAGATAGATGGAAAGATTGAAAGGGTCAACCAAATGTTGGAGTACATGTTGAGGATGTACGTGAAGCACTTGCAGAGGAGATGGGAGGAGTATCTTCTGTTGGTCGAGTTCGCTTATAATAATGGTTACCAGGAGTCTTTGAGGATGAGTTTGTTTGAGGCACTCTATGGGCGGAGTTGCAATACTCCCATTAGTTGGAGTGATCTAGTGAACAAGGTGTTGATTGGACCAAATATGTTGGCAGAGATGGAATAGGAAATGTAGGTAATCAAGAAGAATTTGAAGACAACACATGACAGACAAAAAATTTATGCAGATCAGAACAAGTTGTTTAAGGAGTTTCAGGTTGGGGAACATGTGTACTTGCACATCAAGCCAAAGAAGAGCTCCTTGAGGATTGGATCATGTGACAAGATGACACCTCGATTTTGTGGACCTTTCAAGATACTTGAAAGGATCATACTAGTAGCCTATCAACTTGTACTGCTCCGACAATGAAATTCCATGATGTTTTACATGGGTCATTGTTTAAGAAGTATGTTAAAGATCTTGACCATGTGGTTGACTAGTTTGTATTGCAGGTGGATCCAGAAGGAGAATTCCTGCCAAAACCACGTTTTATATTGTAGAGAAAGACGCTCATGCTCCAAAACTGAGCAATCAAGCATGTTAAAGTGTAGTGGAAGCACTTTGGGCCTAATGAAGCTACATGGGAGATGGCTGATAAGATGTGAGCTATGTATCCTTCTCTATTGGCTAATTGAGCGAATGTTTTTGGTATATGTTTGGTATGATGTTTTTGGGTATGTGTATGTATATGTATATGGATGTAAATACCACCATGAACTGTGTTATAAATATACAATAAGTGGTATGGGGATCATGTTAGTATGATTCTTGTGTTATTATGTTGTCATGTTGGTTTGTTTCTTAGTAGGTTGATTAGTGTAAATATCACATCAATCTAAGTTATAAATATCCTTGGGCAATATGTTTTTCTCTTAGCAATCTTGTTGGTTGTAGGTGTCATTGAACACCGAGGACAGTGTGGCCCCAAGGGGGGGGGGGGGGGGGTTCTGTAACAACCCTAGTGAAAATCCCTTTTAAATAAAGTTAATAAAGGAAACAAAATAGCCATGGCTATGGGACACTTATTCCAAGTTTAATGTTGGGGAAGACATCCTAGTGTGGTGTTCATTTGGTTTATTATGGCTAAGAAAATTGGCAAAGGAAATGGAAAAGGATTTGAAAAGGAAAAATGGCATTAATTGACATTCTATTTATGAAAATAAGGGAAATTAGGAGAAAAGTGAGGTGAAAGTTCATAGGTTGCATTTGAGGAGGAAAATGAAGGAAAATAATGGAAAATGAAGAACATAGAGGCCTAATGCTAAGAGCTTCTGGAGAAATCACATAGAGAACATATGGTTGATGCGTTTCGATACTCAATCTAGGTTCATCATCAGGACCAGGATGAGGAGAAACTTCAACATACCACTAATATATATCTCAGAGATGCAATGGTAATTTTGCAACAATCAAAAGAACAGTTAATAAGAAGGAACGTTAAGGGATACAAATTAATCTATTTATTAGTTATTTTTTAATTTAATTTCAATTTAATTTAATTTATTTTCTATTTTAATTATTCAGAAATAATTATATGACATAAAATTCATATTATTTTATAATTTATTCAAAAATATTTATATGCCTCTAACAATTTTTATTATTTTATTATATGACCTTCCTAATTTCTAATATTTTATCATATATTCTATTAATTTTAAATAATGATTGAAAACATAAAATATATCTAATAAGAAAGGAAACCTATATAATAAAAATATTATTAATAAAAAACTAATAAATAAAAATATATAACAATAATATTACTACTACAACAATAATAATAGTAATACTATCATCACAATAATAATACTATTATCATCTGTTATGTGATATCATGATATTTTTAATCAATCATTAATATACAATTAATATAACTTATTTTTTTAACTAATAAATACAATAATAATATACATTTTTATTTCATATTCCTAGATTGATATTGATATTTCTTGGGAAAATTTTACATTTTTAATATATTTTTAGGTCCGATCTATTACAAGTGGTATCAGAGCACTTTCTTGGGCAAAGAGGGTTTTTTTTTTCATGTTTGTAGGAATTTTTTGGGCAATGAGTTTTCAGATCATATATGAAACGTTTGGTGCAAAATTTTTGAAACCAAATAGTATATCTAAATTTCTTGCAAAAAAATGCCCAATTTTAAAAAACAAATCAGTCGAATCGGAGTCTAAATGAGGGAGATATCGCTGATTTAAAATCTGTTGTTTTGCAGAAAATTTTCAGATGACAATTCGTGGGCGGTGGCTTTCCAATAAATTTTTGCAGTTTTTGTGGGGAATTTTGGCAAAATAATTGCACATAAAATCTCCTCTTCGAAAATTACCCAATTAAAAAAAAAAAATAGTTGAATTAGAGTCTGGATGAGGGAGATATCGTTGAATTAAAATTAGTGGTTTTACTGGAATTTTTCGAACGACAATTCATTGATGGCGGTTCTCTAGTATTTTTTTGTATTTTTGTGGGGAATTTTGGGAAACTAATTGCAGATATAAGATCTTCTTTAAAAATCATCCAAATTCAAAAAAAAATGCTCTAGATGAAGAAGATATCGTTGATTTAAAATCAGGTTGTTTGTTTGTTTGTTTTGTTTTGTTTTGTATTTTATTTTATTTTATTTATTTATTTTTTTTTTCAGAATTTTTGTGACGACTGGAAAGTTGCAATGCAGATATGAGTTTCCAGGGTGCCCAGATCAAGATTTCAATCTCGCAAAAAGAGTAGAATGGCTGTTCCATTTCTGAAAATAGGCTATAATAAGGATTCTGAGCCATATTGACCAAGTTGTGGCCATTTTAGGTTTTCCACATTAAGCAAGTAATTTTTTTCAAACCCTTATTCTACTTCATGGGTTATACGTGGTTAATTTTTATAGGGAAAGGTGATGTCCCAATTATTGAAGAATACGTAACATTTAAGAAGTCAAACTACCCAATAATTTGGTCATTAGCACCATAGACTGATTTCAAGGATGAGGCGGCCATATGGTGGAAATCACTTAACTAGGATCAATTAAGGAAACTTCCCGATGAAGAGATTGAAAAGCTCCTTTTGAACAAGCAGTCTCATGATAAGAAGAAGAATGATAAGAGCCATAAAGGCTCATTTTCTACTAATATTTCCATATTACAGGTTCATGGAAGTATTCAGAAAGAGAAGATCATTATGTCTATCAATCCTAATTGCAAGCATAATTTTATCAATGTTAATTTGGCAAAAACATTGCAAGTTTCAGTAAAACATATTGTCAAAAAACAGGTTGACAAGGAGGATGTTCAAATTTATAAATATTTGAAGATTTCTATGGATAAGTATGTGTTGCATTCTAATTTTTATACTTCAGATATGGATAATATGGATGTTGTTTTGGGATACCCTTGGATGGAATCTATGGGTACTATCAATATTAATGTGCATAAGAAATTCATGAAGCTCTCGCATAAAAAGAAGAAAATTACATTGCAGGGTATTTCCATTGAGAATAAGGCGGAGAATGTAGAGGTAGAAGAAAAAATCTCTAACAACATTGACACATCAAATGATGAGCCTTTGATGGTCGATAACCAAACACAAACATCAAACTAGGTACTAGAAAAAGCATCAAACACCACTCAAGCACCAATAATGGAGGTACCAGAAAAAGCACCAGACACCACTCAAGCACCAATAGTAGATGAATTAACGAAAGATATTCCATCAGTTAAAGCTTCAACATATCACCACCCAGATCACCCAACAAGACAACAAACAACAAGTTGACAACGAATTAGCAACAAGGACAACAACCCCAGGACGATAGATAGAGAGGTGCAATGATCCATCCATAACACATCAACACAGAGGAATTGCCAGGATTAGCTTCCATCTCAAGCGAGTGAGACACCGGCTAGATTGAGTGTTCACCTTTATCAGGGATGGATAGATGCATGTGCATGGTACCAGTGGGGTACTCTTTTGAGTAGATCTTATTATTTGTGTTCTTCTCATGTTTCGAGGATGAAACATATTTAAGGGGGTGGAATGTAGTATATTGTTGTAGTGGCTACAACCACCCTCCAAAAATTTTCCTTAGCTTCATTTTGGAGCCTTGCCACCAACCTTTCACAGCAACATGTATCGCTTTGTCAAATACTCAAGCTTCAGTGATTTTCTTGCAGAAAGGTAGCCTATCTATCAAATCTTGATGAATTTCGCTCATAGGTTGTTTCTTCGGACTTGGTCCAACTACAGGCTAAGCAACTCCCTCAAGAAATTGTGAAATTCTAGAGGGAAACCATCCTTCCCTGCAAAAATTGTGGAATTTAGTCTGGCAGCGTGTTGGGCTCTAGAATTGTGCAATTCTGCCAGTCAGGCTTCATCTATAAAATTACGCAATTCCTCCCAACAAGGCTACTCAGCCCAGGAATTATGCAATCCTAGGTAGCAGTAAACTGCTCTGCCCAGAAATTGTGCAAATCTCCTAAGCAGTCAGCCCAACTCCCTTCCAGAAATGTGCATTTTCTCCCAACAGTTGAGTAGGCTCTTGCATGTGCGGTTGGTTTGACCAGTTCCATTGGGGACCAAGGAAAATTGACTTGCATGCATGGGTTACTTTTTCCCGAAATAGAAAAAGTAACATGAAAAAGGCATCCCTACATTTTAGGGAGCTATTTTTAGCAACTGGAGGTTACATGCAAAGATTGTTTTAGAATCTTTCCTCCAAGTGTTGCTTTTTCCTAGATTTGTGGTATATGCGTCATGAGCTTCAAAATTATTTATTTGACACTTCAGAGTTCATTTCTTCCCATCGATATTGGAGGTCTGACATACCACATCACATCCAGGACTCTTCGACACATCTAGCTCAGCTATTCATAGGCAAGTGGTCTCAACTTGTATTTTACAACATTTCTGTCACTTTTTGTGTTTTCTCTTGTATGAGTGTTGTTTGTTTGATGTCATTTACATGCATACTAGCTTGTACTAGTGCCATTTTAGTTTTCGTTACTATCTCACTTCTGTCACATGCATGAAACTATTTTGCATGACCGGTCGCCGATTTGGCAACTCGCTTCACCCACATGCATGTTGTTCCATTTTCTGAATCTTTCATTCACTATTTGCATGCATGATCATTTGCTTCTTCTTACACTCAGTATCACCATGCATTCACTTTACATTTTCTTTCAGTTGCCCATCGGCGGGTCTAGGCAACCTTGGCATGTATTCTGCCTCACCAAGACAGCATTGTGCAATCTTGAGAGGGAAGGCTCTGTCTTCCCCGTAGGAAATGTGCATTTCTGCCCAATAGCTATTCCCCAGGTCTACTTTGCGCAATTCCAACAGTCAATAGTCAACTTGGATTGTGCATTGCACAACTCCAGCAGTCAGTCATGCCTCCCAGACAACCCAAACTACCTTTTGCATAGTTCTGGCAGCCAGCCATGGAACCTCCCAGAAGAAATTGTGCAATCCTTGCTAGCTTTTGACTAGGTATGTGTTATGTCGTTACTCCAATTTGTTTTGGTTTTCGCTGACATATTTCTTGCCATGCATGTTGCTTTGTCTCCAGATCTAGCAGGTGTTCGTCTGCCTCTTAATAGTTTAGGATTAATGGCCTCCAAGAGAGTAGGATCAAAGGACACTGATGGAAGTGCAACTAGAGCAGCGGTTGAGTGAGTGTTTGCAAGTCTACCAATCTATGAAGATACCAAGCTGATTCTAGACAAGGACATCAAGATGAAATGGCAAGAGATCAATGATGCATTTGCAGGAACATTTTGGGAAGACCTCAACGGACTGCCCGGTATACGTGAACATCCACAAGTCTAGCTTGTACTGGAATGCATGCAAGTATCTTGTGTTCCCATGCACGGACATGATACACTAGATCGTTTTTTACATTGATCCCGAGACGATGACCTTGAGTAGTGTCAATGGGGCAAATATTTCAACCTTCAGGGCATAGGATTATGATGAAATGTATCAGATGTCGAAGCCTGTGACTATCATGGTGACTCCCTTCAGCTTACCCAACAGCAATGCCAACTCTAGAGACATTCTAAAGAACTAGGTAAAGGAGCCAGCTATATTCAGGATGACACCCAACCAGATATACAAGATGAAGATACTACGAAAGGCATATCAATATTGGTCATTTTTGCATGTCGATTATATGTCCGAGAAAGCACAGAAACCTTCCCATAGAGTTGGGTGATTGCACTGTACCAACTGGCCAGAGAGGGAAAACCATGCAACTGGTCCAACATGTTGGCTCATCAGCTAAAGGAACGGGTAATGAGGGCTTGATAGCCGCACAAAGGTATGCAAGCAGAAATCAACATGTCCGCCTACATCTTGGATGCAGTTTGTGCCCAATAGGAGTTCCCAGGCTTGAAGTGGCATGGTCACCGGAGAAGACTATTGTGACCACTTATTGTAAGATTTTGTCCAAATGTAGCTTCATAGGAGTTATCACATGACTGCCTAATCATTTTGTCACCCCAGTTTACAAGATGATATTCAAATAGGATCCACCTTGCATGTCAATGGCAGCAATGGAGGCATTGATAGACATAGCTGATTTGTATGCCTCACCATCTAACACCTTCATACGAATGTACAGTGTGGAGAGGCCTTTGCATGTTCTACCAAATTTTTCCTTGGACGTGCTCGTCATTTAGGAAGTAGCATATCGCATCTCAGTAGGATTGATAGCTAGGCTACACTGGAAGAAGAAGGCACCTTGGCCCTCTCTTTCATTGCACATTGAGTTATACATAATCAAAATTTTCAAGGATGCAGATGTTGAATTAGAGCAGATGAAGAAGTATCCATTAAACCTACGAATTTACATCCGTATGACCTACATTGTCTTGTGAAAGATCACTACACGAGAGTATAGTTCAACTAGATCCACAGGGAATTTCATTGGGCGAAGGAGAACCCATGGATATATTGCTATAGTTTATCTAGACCTAATGAACAGGTCAACTTCACTGTGGAGTGGTTAGTGAAGCAACATGAAGCAGCATCCCGGAGAGCATCAGAAGTAGTAGCAGCAGCAGAGGCGAACACACCAGTGTGTAACAAGAGCAAGAGAAAGTTTTTCAATCACATGGAGGAAGAGAAAAGCTACAAGTTCCGAGCAGATCCACTTGTGGAGAAAGTAGCTTTCGCCATAGAGGAAAAGAGGCAATATCGCAACAAGTGAAATGCACAAAGGTAGAGAGACAAGCGGAGAATGGAGGAAACAAAGAAGGAGTTGCATGAGTTGAAGGCGCAACTCTGAAAGGAACAAGAGCTGCACAAACAGGGGAGGGAAGCGCAGCAACAATAGGGGGAGCAACATGTGTAGACAGATGAAACAATGCCCATATAGGTAGTGGACTCATAAGAACATCTGGCATCAGGCAAACTGGGTGAACCATCGCAGGAGCAGGACTTCACTCAAGAGATAGAGAAAACACTTGAAAAGATGGATACGGACATAGAGCAGCAAGAGTTAGAGCATGAAATCGACCTCATGCCTCACCACAGAGAGGTTGACCCGCTAACTTCACCGCATCCAAAAGATGAGCAAGTCCCAAGTGACCAAGGAGACACTAAGCTCCTTGGAGATCACCTAGAAGGAGAGATGTATAACATCTTATTCAACGAGTCTCAAAATAGAGTTGCAAAATCTCACAGAGTGTCAACTCCGAAAGATCATACATCTCCGATGTAGTATGAGGAATGAGTGATCGTGTTTGACATGCGTAAACATCTAGTAGCCTTGGCCGATGCCACTAGAGCATCTGCCAAAGCCACTAGCTCAAGTGTTCACTTTCTGATAGCTAAGAATGAGCGAATGGTTAAGGAGCTACAGACAGCCAAGAATGGAGGAGAGTTGGTGATAGCGTCTGCCCGAGTAGAACTAAAGAAGGCAATACTAGATGAAGTATTGTCCCTTGACATAGTTATGTGGGCATTGTATTCCATGTTTGGTACCATGCATAAGGCAGTCATCCATCTCAATGGATGGCAGCAACGATGTGCTAGAAGAGCACTTATCTTGTCAAACATGCATGCTGTTGTTGATTACATACAAACATGGACGATGAGATACAAGGGAGCCCCGCTTCACTTACTTAATTTGATGAATCCCAGAGTGGTTGAGCTGAAGGCACGCATCCAGAGTTAGATCCGAAACTATGAAGAGCTCCCACAGCTCATCACCAGTCTACAGGCTTCCCATGCACATGTATTCAAGATTATGGATGTTGTAGTACGTGCACATGTGATCCCATCTATTGGGACTCTCACCCAGGCGAAGACAAAGGCAATGGTCTGTCTAGAGCTTAACTTGTACTTTGATGAGATGATGTGCATTTCCACTAACCCAGACTTGCCCATTAGTGCAAACATCATGCACAAGTATGTTGCTAGTCTGGCCACATTGAAGACAATGATGTGCATTAGATGAGTTGGATAGAGGAGTCCTAGTAGTGTACCTAGATGCTATGGAGGCAAGAGTTAGGTTCTAGAAAGATGTCACCTTAGTGCACAAGGACACCATCACATACTATCGCTCATGGCATCAGTTCGCTACTGTCAATCACAATGACGATGTCAAAGAGTTGGTCTTCCAACAATTGTCCGATTCATAGTGATGTCTAGCAAGGCTTGCTTAAGTCATTTTTTCTCACATGGGTACATTTGCATTGTAACATAACATCTTGTCAAGTGTAAGTTCAAGTGTCGATAGTTGGATGTAATAGTCATAGAGTAGATGAAGAGTCATGAGGGTAGATGAACTATCACAAAGGGGAATGTCAAGTGTCACCCCACCCTTTGCTATAAATAGTCCCTCATAACTCATTATACAGGGTTTTGGTCAGCTAAGCTTCTGATAGGACTATCTTAGAGAGAGCTTGAATAGTATTGTAACGAGCCTTGGCTTCTCCACTACACAGAGCTAGTACATCTCTTTGGAGGAGCACGCAGTTATGGTTGTAATGTTCTGCTGTCGAAACTAGTGGTTGGACATGGATGTATTGTATGATTGGAACTTACACTTCTTAATATAAGAAGATCCAACACATTTCATGCATATGTTGTATTGTGTTTCAGCTATTTGTTTACTCTAAATGATATATTTATTTGTTTTCTTACGCATGCATGTATAGTTATTTCTGTGTATGTATGTATGAATCTTTCTAAAACGTGTTGTTGTTTTAACCATCACTTTGGATTGCTAGCTAATTTTCCTTCCATGTTGTGATGCATCTTTGCTTGTGTGTTCCCTTCTTAACTCCATTCTATCATAGGTTTCCAAGGGGTGCACTCATTTCAACCCTCATGTGTTAGAACCTCTCATGCACCTTCCTTTGCTCATTGCATATGTCACACCCTAGCTACCAACATAGTTATCTTACTTGCCTTTGTGAAAAATCGCGGTCAAGGCATTACTGTACGACCCACTGTTGGGACTCCTACACCAAATGATCTAAGGTATAATTGGGACTTCTTACTGCAGAGATCCCCTTACATGTTGGCAGGTCCAACACGATTAATATTTATGGTGCTAGAAGGAGGACTAGGTGACAAGCTGTGTCCTCTCACCCTGTTTTGAACCTTTGCATATATATCATGGAATACGTTACTCTCATCCCTCCATGAGGTCTTTCACATGCTAAACCTCTCAACATCACAAGGGAGTTTTTCGATCTCTTGTGCACACACATGTATGATGGTGAAGGCGTAGTGGCCTGGCCTGAGTTCTTACATGACTTTCTTTCCATGCTTCATGAGGAATATGGATGTTCTCATGAATAGGCTAGTTTGCTGCTTGCATACATATTTCGAAAATCTCCACATTGATGGCTGTGCAGCCTACTTGCTGACAGCGTGCACTCACTTGAGCACTTTTGTGATCTCATTAAAGACAATTTCTATCATTTTGATCTAGACCATCTTGACCAAAAACTGTTACAATAACGGAAGGCTCCACATGAATCTCCTATGGATTTTTGGCAGTGCTTCCATGATTTGCAGTTTCAAGCTCCGAAGAGCCAGATGAAATTTTCCTATCTTTGGGACCGATTCAAGTATTGCGTTAAGAAATCTGCTCATCCCAAGAAGAATTTTGAAATCAAGCCTCACTTAATATTCTTCAGTGATGGAGCTATGCAATCACAGATGGATGCGGTCACTGTCATAAGTAACTATCTGTCGTCCGCTCATCAAATAGCTCTGCCATTGCAGAGTGATGCGGGATATCATGCTCACACATCTATTCAATTGTCACATTCTCCCAACATCACTTCACTTAATTTTTGCACAAATTTGGTTGTGAGTCCATCGAGTTGCCATATGCATTTTATTACATAACCTTCATCTTCGTACTCGGCTAATCCTCCGGATGATACTATCTTGTGTTCTTCTATTCTGGACTCTACACTTGTTGCGAACGAGGATCAAGCCATCAACAATGTTGGTGTTGCACAACCAACATGCGATGTCATTCATGAAGAGTATCACTGTGAGATTGAACATCATCACTCGGCGAAGGATGACTCCCTTCCATCTGAGCCTCCTCCGTTCTTCCCTGACATCTTTGTTGAACCTGTCATCCATGATTTTGCATGTGTATCTTCATCCACAGATGCACCCATTGTTGATCACTCGCAGGACACACCAGATGTCAGTCCATCATCTGACAATGGAGAGGATAAGTTATTCATTGAAAATCCACTGGATCTTTCATTTGCCTTTTTTGGAAACATAGAGGATGAATTTATTCGCTTCTCATCTACCCCTCTATTTGATTCATTTATCATGAGGATGTCGATGAAATAATTGATTTTTCTGATCGTGGTTGTCGTGATCCATTTACTCCCATATTCGATCACGATCATGATTCTATCGCAGTTTATTTTTCTAAACCACTGGCTAAAGATGATCTATCTGATGATGAAGTCAAAACACCCAAGATTGTCGAGGCACTTCAGCCCGAGATGATGGTTATGTCAGGCCCTCACTCTCTTGGGGTTAGTTTCACTCCCGATCATGAAATTTTTCAATCACCTGAGGCTCCTCATCACTCATCTATATGCATTGAAGATCAATCTCACACATAGATCATGCTTCCTCCACTCGAATCGCACGATCCCATCGCTCATGCATTGGAGGAATCTTACATCGTAAGCATGCGTGCACAATGAAAATTTTCTTTGTTTATTTTGGTTGCTTGCATGTCACAGTTAAGAGTATGCATATGTTTCAAAGTTGCACGTAGTGTGGCACAACACTATGACAAGTCCACGGACCTCATGTCATGCACTTGCACTTACTTATGTCCCGTGGCCACTTTTAAATATGAAGTGTGTTTGTCTTCTTATATCTTTATTGTTTGTTGGTTCGCACAACTGGGTTTCTCACGGGCTAAGCCTTCACCAACATGGGCTAACCAATGAGTCGGTGGTTGCATTGGAAATATCACTTCACCTGATCAGGCCTGTTACACAGTAATTTGTCACCATTTGTCACCGTCCCTGTTATCCCTTTCCTGCACTTTGGAGGAGTCATTCCGGGACTGTGAGAAGTGACATAACTTGAAAACACTTGCATTATGTTCCTCTAAGTATGGACTTCATATGCCTTGAAGACATCTCCTGCAGAATATCCTTAAAAAGTCCCCTTTTTCCATTAGCGCGGATCCACAGTGTATCACCCGCGCCAATGGGGGAAATTCTCCAAAGAGGGCACGCCAGTTGGTGCTCTGTCTCAGAGTCTTACTCGTGCCAACCAAGTTTGGGAAAGCTTTTTAACAAATGCATGCCCAAAAGTTTTTTCCTTTTGACTCATGAAGCTTTTCAAGGATAATGCCAATCTCATGGATGTCGAGATTCATCGTATCTCTATCCATAATAGCTTTTCGAGGATAATGCCAATCCCATGGATGTCTGGATTCATTGTATCTCTTCCTCCTCCTCCATCTATAAAAGCTTGTTCTGTTGCATTTGACAAGCTAGTTTTGAGCATAGGGAGAATTATGCTGTCAGAAGTCTGAGAGATTGCTGTAAGAGTCTTATTTGCATTCGTAATCAAAGAGAGAGAGGCTTGTTCCCAATCTCGACAAGCTTTGCAAGACATATGTAGCTGATCATCCAGCCAAAGGAGGATTTGATGTCAGAACTATGGTTGTATTCTCCTTTGTTGATTATCAATAATAGATGACTATCATTATGGTTCCATTCTTGTTGTTCATTGTGATGATGTTTGAGTTATATCTTTTCTGACCGATATATAATTGTATCTATTGGATTTTATGCTTGTATTGGTGTCGTTCTTTGCATGTGCAGGTGTTCATTCACGGAGATCGTGAGGATCGTGACTGGCCGGAGCAAAGGAACGAGAGTGTCGACTCTTCTTCAACACTAGCGTTGGAATCCAAGTAGGCTCTCATCGTTTATCTTTAATTTGCAATTAGGGACTTGCGTGATAGCATTGTTGGATTGTTGCTAGACCCGATCTGGGCTAGTAGGGATCGCCTCTGTCCGTAGAGGGGATTTACCTTGCCAACAATTTGGCGACTCCACTGGGGAGTTAGCTTGTTGTTTGATTTGTAAACTTTGGACGGAGCCTGAAGTACGGCTAGGTAGCCTTCGAAACGCTATTGCTTTGCATTAGCGAAGTAGATCAACGCCACTTCAGTCAATCTCCGGTTTGGTTTACGAACTAAACAACTTGGAGTTTGTCTTGTCTCTTTGGTTTTCTCTTGTTTTGATTGCTTAGATAGCTTTCTGGGTTGGATTCTTTGCTGTCTCTTGCTGCCTGGTCTGTCTGGATACTGCTGGCCTAGTCTTGGATTGCTTGTTTTTTGTTTTAGCATAGAAAACTTGATTGGCACTCTTTTTTGCATGACAGTCGCGCCAATTGGCGCCGCTTGTCAATGTAAAGCCTGCGCCAATCCTCAATTGGCGCTACTTTTAGCCTGAAAGTTGCGCCAGCTCAGGGAAACTTTTAGAGTTTGCTTGTTTTGAGCCTTCCAAGCTTGGCTTTTGTGTCTGGATACTTCCTCTCAATCACTTGAGTGTGTTAGAGTCTTGTTTGACTGGTTCTTGGCCTTTACCCTTTGGGTGTTTGCTTTTTTCTACCGATTTCACGTTTTAGCCCTAGGGCATCTAGTGGCTTTGTGCATCGAGCCTTCCTTAGGAGTTTTGGCCTTCTGTTGGTCTAGTCGACTTTTTGGTTACTCTCTTGCACTTGTTTAGTGATTGTTAAAACTTTTTATTGTGTTCTTCGAGCAATTTACCTCTTTTTCGTTTGGATTTCGCTTGGCTTCGTTTGGGCTTAGATTACATAGCTCATTGAGGTCTTTGTGATTTTTCTTGGTTTGAAAGATTGTCTTGGTGTTTCAGGGACTTGATTGTGTTTTCATTGAGTGAAATTTGTCTTTTTTACTCTTTGTTATTATCTCTCAAAATTTGTTTAGTGCATTTTGTCATCGAAAAGAAAACGAACAATCTCTTTTGCATTGCAGTAGTTAATGGAAATTAGAGCTTTTCATTGTTATTAGCGATTAGTGACTTTAAAGAAAAGTTTCGTTTATTTCCATTAGCTGCAATAGAGTCATTGTTGATTGTTTTATGATCATTTTGTTTGATTGAAAGATCTCAACTCTCTCATAGCTGCGTTCATCGAATGAAATGATATATTTTGGCATATAGCTTGCATTTAGGAAATTGTGAGAGATTACATACGGTAAGACCTGGAAATTGAAACCTAATCAAAGATCAACCGTAAAATGAACTGAATGAATCTAAAAACGCATTGGAACTTAACGCATACATCTAGAGGTCTAGGCTAGAGACGTGTTCCGGCGTCGTTAAACCTAGTCACTATTGTTTCACATCATGGTTGGGTGATTCCTCCTTTTGTGACTTGATAGTGTTCTAGCATGGATTTGTGCTCCAACGTACCATCGAGTATATGTGGAGACCCCACTAGGTTATCATCCTTTATCCACATGAAGCTGTGTCTGCTGCCTTACAAGCCGTAATGCACTGAACACAACATTCGGGAAGATTGACTGCCGTACAGGAAGTCCTTGGTTTTCATATGATTGCTAAGGTGTATATGCAGTTTTACGGATTGTCTGGTAAACCCTTTGCCTAGTTCTCCAGAGCAGTCACTTTTGATCCTTTTCGGACTCCCTAAAAGAAAAGGCTCACCTAAGCATTTGTCACTTTGGGCTCACTAAACATTCGAAGGAGACTAGAGTCATCTTTTTGTCCTTTTCTTGACTCTTAAAACATGAAAAGGTCAAGTTCAGTTCCTTTGTCTTAAAATTTAGTCGGCCACGATTCACATTTACTCGGTTAGATCTTGTTTGCGTTAGCTTGAGTAGGGTTCTTTCTCGTTTTCAATGGCAACCTTCCCCGAGTCTACCGGCCAAGGTGTTCCCCCAGATGGAAACCCTAGTCCATTTCCTTCTTTTGGAAATGTCGGTGCTCCGTATATGGCAACTTTGTCTTTGCCTGGGTTAACCATCGGTTTGCCTGTATGGTTGTTTTCAACCTCGGTGGTCCCAAGTGTGATGACTCCTGTTCCACCGTCTCCTCCACCCGAACAACATCATGTTGATTCCAAGGTGGACCTCTCCCCTTCTTCGCCTGTTTCTACGTCCTCACCTTCTACTTCGCCTGGTGAAAGTCTAGATTCGAGTAACCAGGTGACTAAGAAGAAGAAGTCTCCTAAGGGAGAGGCTAAAAGTGCAGCTACTCCCTCGAGTACACCTCCAGCCGGACCACCTTCTGCTCCTCCGCGGAAGGTCAAGTTTCCTTGTAGAGTGTGCAAGGATGACCACCTTCTTCGCAATTGTCCTGGCATTCCCAGGGTCTTAGAAGTATGGTCTCGCGATCCGGCCCGCCCCTCATCGTCCTCTGAAGTTCATGGAAATGCTACCCTATCAGCTGGAAATGGTAAGAGAAAAGGTAAGATTCGAATCCCCTGTAGACTTTGTGAAGGCAATCATCCCCTTCACCTTTGTCCGCTCATGGATAAAGCCTATGTTGTCTTGGAAAGTCTTACAGCTCCCTCACCCCAACTTCCCGTTGGTTATCAACGTCTCTCTGCGGCTGCGGATCCGACCAAGATCCCTCCCTTGTCCAGCCTCCTCTTCCTGAACCTGGCTCTGCCAAGCTTGTTCTAGACCAACCATTGGTCGGAAAGAGTGTCGACTCGAGTTCACCACCCGATCACTCTGTTTCGGAAGAGCATAATTCCCATGTTCTTCTCGTCTCCTCAGATTCTCCTGAGTCCGGAAATGACTCTCCTATCCCAACTGTTCCCGAGAGTCCTGCTTCGGTTCTTTTAGAGCAGGGGGGCAATCATATGATTCCCCCACCGAGTAGTTCAGTCGTTTCCTTCGACTGGAGTCATTTGACTACCTCCCGCCTCCCATCCTATGTGCCTTTCTGGGTCACGGTACATGCCTATGATAAGGCAATACCTGGCACTGTTTTGGATGAGGGTGCATCTGTCAGTATTATGCCTGCCACTACTTGGCAAGCTTTGGGTTCCTCACAGCTTGTGCCAGTCACTCCGAATCTAACGGCTTTTGACGGAGGAACTAGTCAACCATTAGGGATCCTTCCAAAGTTCCCTATTACTTTGGGAGGCAAGACCGTCTATATAGACGTATCGGTTAACCAAGGTGCTTTAGATTTTAGTCTTCTCCTTGGCCGTGACTATGTATATGCCATGGGGGCCCTGGTCTCTTCACTTTTCCGTGTGGTTTGCTTTCCACACGATGGAAGAATCATGACTATAGATCAATTATCGTTCGTTCGTCCCCGGGTCCCTCCTGCGCAGTCATCATCCCCTCCTAGTTTTCATCCACCAGTTGCATCTACCCCACCACAGATCAACTACGTGGCCACTTATCCCATGCTTGTATCCAGTGACGCTGCCATCATGCATAGTGTCCTGGGGGCATTAGGTCCTGACTTCCGAGATGTTACCCTTCCACCCGGAGTGGCACTCTTGGAAGCCCCGACTTCCTGTTCATTCTAATGAAGGTCGTTCAGAGCATAGTTCGTTTTCCTATGTCAAGCTCCTTAAAAAATGAACTAGGTCGGGCCGAGCATAGTTCCTGATCTTGTGTCAAGCTCATTAAAAAATGAAATAAGGGTTATGAGGATAGTTCTTCTCCCAGGTCAACCTCATTAAAAAATGAAACATCTCCTCCTTTCCAAATTGAGTCTTTGATTAAGATCTCGTAAAATACAAGTCGAGTCTTTCATAGATCTCGAGAGTGAACCTTCATTCCATCCACTTTGTTGAATGCAATGAAGCTTGGGGGGCATGTACCTCGATTTGCGTTATTATGCTGGGGGCATGCGAACTGATAACAAGCATAGTTTTTCGTTTCAAGCTTGTGTAAACATGAAACCGAATCTAAGCAGAGTTCTCCATGGTTCAAGCTTGTGTAAAAATGAACCCATACCTGATTTACATCTCGTGATTGCCTTTTATCTGCTAAATTCTGTTAGATGAGCCTTGGTTGTTTCATTCCATCGCCACCATCTCTTTGGCCGATCATATGCTTTCACTTGGTTGTTTATCCTTTCCTAAGGAACCGCAGTGATGAGTGGTTTTATTAGCCAGCCTCTTGACCATTACATGTTTTGAGTAGTTCCACCATTGCCGGAACCAGTTGCTACCCTTTATACCACTCGTTCCTCTAGGACGAGTCTCCTTTAAGCTCTTTTCAGACTCGTAAAAGATGAAAAGGTTGTCGAGTACTTTTCCCTTTTTGACTCATTAAAGAGAATAAAAATGGAGGTCTACTTTTAGCTCTTTTCCGACCGTTTAAAGACGAAAATATCGCCGAGCTACCCCTCTTGACTTGTTAAATGTAAATAAGAGGCGGTCGTCTTTAAACTCTTTTTCGACTGTGTAAAAACGAAAAGATCGTCGGACCCTTGTCGTTTCAGGTTCGTTAACTGTTACAAAGCGACGTGGCTTCGATCGCTTTTTTACTTTCTCAGGTCGAAATCACTACTCATGAAAAGTACTCCTCGATCATAATGGTCGGGCGGTTCTTTCGAGCATTGTTTTATACTTTTTCGGGCTCGAGAGACACAACTTTATGAAAAATAACACCCTTGGAGTTTTCTTTTCTGCTGTATTTTCAAACTCTCTAAACATGAAAAGACGCCGAGTTCTTCCTCTGTCAGACTCATTAAAACTTGATGACATTGGAGTCCATTGAGATGACGCTTTACAAGCATATTCTATCCCTGTCAAGCTTGTTAATAAAAATAACTGGGGTACTCACTAGAAATGGTGGGGGAAAATGGAACCATAATTATTGTCATGTCGGCAGTATGTCGCTCTTGAACATGGCACTTTATTTGCATTCGTGTCTGGGTGGGGACATCTCATCTCATTTTTCACTTGCCTCCATGGGTTTGGGTGATCCTGTTTGACCTCTCATCTGCTCATTGCCTCATCACCATGACCTTTGATCAATTGATGTCAAATACTGCCAAATCCGCTGTCGTGCCACCGATATGTTCAAGAGAAGTTGACCTCTGCACAATAACAACCTCCCTCTGATAACTCATATAATCCTGATTCACAACATTCTTCCTCTGTCTCGTGTCGATGATGTGGGAAACACTATGGCCCACCTTCGATCAAGGTCACTTCCTGTCGACTTCAGCTCATTATCCAGGATGTTGATCTAGAGACTCCCTTCCGGTGCCTTGGAGCCTGCATGCCTCAATGGCAGGTTCTTCGTGTTCTACGTGATGTTTTCATCATTGGCCTTCGATCGAATGATTCTACGGGTGTTCGACGCCAAATCACTGATTCACATGCCATAGATTGTACCTATAGTACCTTGAGGGCCATTGTCATTATTGGTGGTACCTCTCGCGTCTGTTAACAGTTTTCATTATTGACTGGTAATCAGACGATGTTCATGCATGTTCGACTTAAACTCATGTATTCGCATGCTTGAACTTGTACTTTTGTTCGAGTTGAGATGGAGCGCAAGACCCTGGATTTTGTCTGTTGGAATCTAGGCTGCGATTTTGTGGATTATTGTTACATGACTCATTCACTGGATGGTTGCGACCATGCCTGAGTCTATTCATCGATCCTCACCGGATGGCTGCGCCCATACCATGGATCTAGATTATTATGTACTCTGTTATGGATGGCTGCGCCCATACCACATATATCATGTACTGGAGCTATCAGTTGTATCTCTCTATGCATATTCTCTGGCGGCAGCTGCATGTGTTCTTGTAAAGCATTTCACCCCTCTCTCTCTCTCGGGCCTCATGCTTTAGGGGGCATCTGTTACACAGTAATTTGTCACCATTTGTCACCGTCCCTGTTATCCCTTTCCCGCACTTTGGAGGACTCATTTTGGGACCTGTGAGAAGTGACATAACTTGAAAACACTTGCACTATGTTCCTCTAAGTATGGACTTCATATGCCTTGAAGACATCTCCTGCAGAATATCCTTAAAAATTCCCCTTTTTCCATTAGCGCGGATCCACAGTGTATCACCCGTGCCAATGGGGGGAATTCTCCAAAGAGGGCATGCCAGTTGGTGCTCTGTCTCAGAGTCTTACCCGCGCCAACCAAGTTTGGGAAAGCTTTTTAACAAACGCACGCCCGAAAGTTTTTTCCTTTCAACTCATGAAGATTTTCAAGGATAATGCCAATCTCATGGATGTTGAGATTCATCGTATCTCTATCCATAATAGCTTTTCGAGGATAATGCCAATCCCATGGATGTCTGGATTCATTGTATCTCTTCCTCCTCCTCCATCTGTAAAATCTTGTTCTGTTGCATTTGACAAGCTAGTTTTGAGCATAGGGAGAATTATACTGTCAGAAGTCTGAGAGAATGCTGTAAGAGTCTTATTTGCATTCGTAATCAAAGAGAGAGAGGCTTGTTCCCAATCCCGACAAGCTTTGCAAGACATATGTAGCTGATCATCCAGCCAAAGGAGGATTTGATGTCAGAACTATGGTTGTATTCTCCTTTGTTGATTATCAATAATAGATGACTATCATTATGGTTCCATTCTTCTTGTTCATTCTGATGATGTTTGAGTTATATCTTTTCTGACCGATATATAATTGCATATACTGGATTTTATGCTTGTATTGGTGTCATTCTTTGCATGTGTAGGTGTCCATTCATGGATATCGTGAGGATCGTGACCGGCCGGAGCAAAGGAACGGGAGTGTCGACTCTTCTACAACACTAGTGTTGGAATCCAAGTAGGCTCTCATCGTTTATCTTTAATTTGAAATTAGGGACTTGCGTGATAGCATTGTTTGATTGTTGCTAGACCCGATCTGGGCTAGTAGGGATCGCCTCTGTCCGCAGAGGGGATTTACCTTGCCAACAAGGCCCATGCACCATTAGCTTAGGAGTAGGAGTAGTTTTTGCTTGCATGCTTTTTGTTGGCTTGTATGGGCCTCACCCAGGTTCAAAGGTGATTTAGCCAAGAAAATTCTGGTACTACTGGCCCTTTTGGCAATAGTACGCGGAGCACGGAATAAGGTCTAACCTGAAGTAGTATGGGAGGGTGCTAAAACTAGGTTTCCTCACCCTGGGGATGTCTGATGAGCTTTTAGAGGTTTGCAGTTTGACCTTGCGTGCACGTTGCTATGCACAACCTGTGATGCTGCTTCCATGCACCCCTACTCGAGGCGCAACCCGTATAATACCCAAGTTCCTTGCTATTTAATTTGTTATTACCCAATTAATTAACTTATTTGTGTAAGACTAGTGATTATTACAGCATATCCAGTAATCATATCAGTGCGTGTGATAAATAAAATAGTATAAATGTAAAGAAGGCAATGCACAAGCAGATACATAGAAATAGGAATCAACTTCTCTTTATTATTCTTCGATTCAGATTACAGACTCGACACCATCCTGCGCACTCAGTTGCGGACTTTACTAGGCCTCTGCGCACTCATCTGTAGAGCCTCTTCCTATTACCATGAACCAATACACTTAGACTCTTACCCTATGCTCGAACCATTCGTATTCATCTCTCATCTTCGCTCCTTTTTACAACTTAGAGCCTCGCTCTATTTATATAATCCCATGGTCTGCGAACAATGGGTAGGCCGACATGACATTACATTACTTTAAAATACTTAGGGCAGACAACCCTATGACTCATCCTATACTTCATGCTCCGCGCCTACAATTCGCGAAGTCTTACAATACCTTTGACCAAAACTTGGGCTTTGAGCCCAAGAACATGCTGTGGGGGGATTCCATGCCCAACACTTGTTTGTGTACCTACTTCGCTTGTTTTTTGGCTTACTTTGCTTTCACATTTTCTTCTGCTTCTACTTTTCTTTGTTGTTATTTGCTCGTTTTTTTCGTAGGTTAGTTTCGCATGAAACCATGTATGATTCTTGAGACAAGCTGGGTAAAGTACAAGAGGTATTGTATTGCTATCACCACTTGGTTATCTGTCATCTGACCTCTGTATGATGAAATTTTTATCTTTATTCCATGATATGTTGAAGGAAAATATGTACTGTTCGAAGTGAACCTTGGTGAAAACACAACGCCTGTGCACTAACTAGTGTCACCTCCTCTAGTCGGTTGTTTTTTGGTTAACCTTTGTCAGCTCAGTCAAGTATAGTAAGGTGAGGGATAAAACCTCAACAAGCACATCAAAGGTATATAATAAACTACTTCTCTGAAGGAAAATCCTCTTTTGCTCTCAATAAGTTAGGATCCCTCTTTCACCTCTTCAATGAACAAGTGCTATGCATAGTTATGAAAAAAATGAAAAGTGAAAAATGAAAAAAAATGAAAAATGAATAAGGCGAAAGAAGAGAAAGGCGAAAGAAGAGAAAGGCTTCCTGTGCAAATAGGTGATGCAAGTGACTCCACCGGGGTATTGACTAGGTTCGCTGGCAGCGGAACGATGCTCGTGTTCCCACGTGACTCTGTCGGGGTACTATCTAGACCTGCTAGTAGTGGAGCAACACCAGAGATGAAACTAAGACTCTGATGACTATATTGTTTGTGCACCAATATACCCCTCAACCCCAATCAAAACAACTATGTTGCCTTGGCTTGGAATGTGTGTAAATCGACCAAGAGCTTGGCAGATGCTACATCTTACAATTAGGCTAGTGTGAAACTAAGACGAACTAAAAACTGAACAATACTTTCGGAGGTGTTAGACTTGTTTTCCATGAACAAGGTCCATTCAGAGAACTAGAGTTTTACTAGTGTGTCGCCATGTGTTGTAGTGGCTACAACCACCCTCCAAATTTTTGCCTTAGATTCATTTTGGAGCCTCCCTACCAACCTTTCACAGCAGCATGTCTTGCTTCATCAAGTACTCAAGCTTCAGTGATTTTCTTGCAGAAAAGAAGCATGTCTATCAAATCTTGATGCATTCCCCTCATAATTTGTTTCTCTGGACTTGGTCCAGCTATAGGCTGAGCATCTCCCTTAAGAAATTGTGAAATTCTGGAGGGAAACTAGCCTTCCCTCCAGAAATTGCGTAATTCAGTCTGGCAGCTTGCTGGGCTCCATAATTGCGCAATTCTACCAGTCAAGCTTCATCCAGAAAATTGTGCAATTCCTCCTAGCAGGGCTGCTTAGCCCAGGAATTGGACAATCCTGGGCAGAATTCAACTGCTCTACCTAGAAATTATGCAAATCTCCTGGGCATTCAGCTAAACTCCCTTCTAGAAATGCGCATTTTCTCCCAGCAGTTGAGCAGGCTCTTGCATGTGCAGTTGGTTTGACCAGTTCCACCCGGGACCAAGGAAACTTGACTTGCATGCATGGGCTTCTTTTTCCCAGAATAGAAAAAGCAACATGCAAAAAGAATCCCTAGATTTTAGGGAGCTATTTTTAGCAGCTGGAGGTTACATGCAAAGATCGTTTTAGAATCTTTCCTCCAAGTGTCGCTTTTTCCTAGATTTGTGGCATGCACATCATGAGCTTCAAAATTATTTATTCAACGCTTTAGATCTCATTTCTTCACTTCGACCTTAGAGCTCTGACATCACACAACACATCTAGGACTCTTCAACACATCCAACTTAGTTATTCGTGGGTAAGTGGTCTCAACTTGTCTTTTACAGAATTTTTGTCATTTTTTGTGTTTCTGATTATATGAGTGGTGTTTGCCTGATTTCTTTGAACTCTTGATGTCGTTTAAATGCATACTATCTTGTACTAGCACCATTTCAGTTTTTGTTACTATCTCATTGCTGTTGCATGCATGAAACTATTTTGCATGAATGGTCGTCGATTCGGCAACTCACTTCACCCACATGCATGTTGTTCCATTTTTTGAATCTTTCATTCACTATTTTAATGCATGATCATTTGCTTCTAATTACACTCAATATCGCCATGCATTCACTTTCACATTTTCTTTCAGTTGCCCGTTGTCGGGTTTGGGCAACCCATGCCTGGACTCTGCCTCACTAAGACAAAATTGCGCAATCCTAAGAGGGAAGGCTTTGTCTTCCCTCAATAAATGTGAATATCTACCCAACAGTTGTTCCCCGAGCCTGATTTGTGCAATTCTGAGGGATAGTGACTGCACGCCTAGAAAATTGTGCAATGTAGTCACTAAACCTATAGCCATTGCTAGGTGAAATTACGCATTACACAATTCCAACAGTTAGCCTGGATTGTACAATGCACAATTCCAACAACCAATCATGCCTCCCAGATAGCCTAGACTACCTTTTGTGTAGTTCTGGTAGCCAGTCACCCAGCCTCCCAGAGTAAATTGCGCAATCCTTGCCAGTCTTTTCCCAAGTATGTGTTATGTCATTCCTCCAATTTGCTTTGATTTTCACTGACATATTTCTTGCCATGCATGTTGCTTTGTCTCTAGATCTAGTAGGTGTTAGTCTGCCTCTTAATAGTTCAGGATCAATGGCCTCCAAGAGATTAGGATCAAATGACAATGATGGAACTACAAATGGAGTAGTGGTTGAGCGAGTGTCCACAAATCTACTGATCTATGAAGATATCAAGATGATTCTAGACAAAAACATCAAGCTGAAGTGGCAAAATATAAATGATGCATTTGTAGGCAAATTTGGAGAATACCTTGAAGACCGCCAGGTATATGTGAACATCCACAAGTCCAGCTTGTACTGGATTGCATGTAGATACCCTGTGTTCCCATGCGTGGACATGATACACTGGATCGTCTCGCACACTGACCCCAAGATGTTGACCTTGAGCAGTGTCAGTGGGTGAATATTGCAACCTTCAAGGCATAGGATTATGATAAGATGTATCAGATGTTAGAGCCCATGACTATCATGGTTACTCCCTTCAACTTACCCAATAACAATTACAACTCGAGAGACATTCTGAAGATCTGGGTAAAGGAACCAATTAGATTCGAGATGACAACCAACCAGATCTACAAGACGAAGATACTACAGAAGGCGTATCAATACTTGGTCATTTTCACATGTCGACTGTATGGCCAAGAAAGCACGAAAACCTTCCCACAGAGTTGGGTGATTGTGCTGGACCAACTAGCCAGAGAGGGAAAACCATTCAATTGGTCCAGTATGTTGGCTCATCAGCTGAAGGAATAGGTAACGATGGCTCAATAGCCACCCAAAGGTACAGAAGTAGAAATCTACATGTCCACCTACATCTTGGATGCAGTCTGTGCCTGACAGTAGTTCCCAGGCTTGAAGTGGGCATGGTCACCAGTAGAGACTGTTGTGAACACTTATTGTAAGATGTTGTTCGAATGCAGCTTCAGAGGAGTTATCACATGGTTGTCTGATCATTTTGTCACCCCAGTTTACAAGATGATATTCGAACATGATCCACCTTGCATGTTGATGGTAGCAATGGAGGCACTAATAAGCATAGCTGATTGGTATGCATCACTGTTCGAAACCTTCATACAAATGTACGATGTAGAGAAGCCTCCACATGTTCTATCGAAGTTTGCCTTGGATGTGCTCGTCACGTAGGAAGTATCATATCACATCTTGGCAGGATTGAAAACTAGGCTGCATCGAAAGAAGAAGGCACCTTGGCCCACTCTTCCACTGCGCATTGGATTATATGAGATTCGAAGTTTCAAGCATGCAAATGTCGAAGCAGATAAGATGAATAAGTATACATTCTACCTCTGAAGTTATAATCCATATGAACCACATTATCTTGTGAAAGATCACTGCATGAGAGTACAGTTCAACTGGATCCACGGGACATTTCATTGGGCGGAGGAGGACCCATGGAGATATTGCTACAGCTTCTCTAGACCCATTGAACTGGTTGGCTTCATTATGGAGTGGTTAGCGAAGCAATGTGAAGAAGCATCCTAGAGAGCACCAGAAGCAACAATAGTGGTAGAGGCGAACATACCAATGTACGACAAGGGCAAGAGCAAGATTATCGATTGCATGGAGGAAGAGAAAATCTAAAAGTTCCGAGCGGATCCACTTGTGGAGTAAGCAGCTTTGGCCATAGAGGCAAAGAGGTAACAATGCGACAAACAAAACCTGCAAAGTCAGAGAGAGAAGTGTAGAATGGAGGAAACAGAGAAGGAGTTGCATGAGTTGAAGGAGCAACTTCAAAAGGAACAGGAGCTACACAAATAGGAGAGGGAAGTGTAGCAAGAAAAGGTATAGCAAGGGGCACAGATAGATGAAACAATGCCCGTACAAGTAGTGGACTCATCAGAACAACTGGCATCAGGCGAACAAGGTGAACCATCGCAGGAGAAGGAATTCACTCAGAAGATAGAGAAAGAACTTGAAAATATGGATATGGACATGGAGAAGAAGGAGTTAGAGTAGGAAATTGACCTCATGCCTCACCACCAAGAGGTCAACCCACCAGCTTCACCACATCCAGAAGATGAGCAAGTCCCAAGTGACCAAGGAGACACTGAGATCCTTGGAGATCAGTCAGAAGGAGAGATGCACAACATCTCATTCGACGAGTCTCAACATAGAGTTGTGCAATCTCACAGAGTGTCAACTCTGAAAGATCATACATCTCCTACGTAGTATGAGGAATGAGTGATCATGTCTGACGTGCGCAAACATCCAGTAGCCTTGGCCGATGCCACTAGAGCATATGCCGAAGCCACTAGCTCAAGTGTTCACTTTCTGATAGCTGAGAATGAGTGAATGGCTAAGGAGCTACAGACGACCAAGAAAGGAGGAGAGTTGGTGATAGTGTCCGCCCGAGCAAAACTGAAGAAGGCAATACTAGATGAAGTATTGTCCCTTAACATAGTTATGCGGGTGTTGTATTCCAAGTTTGGTACCGTGCATAAGGCAGTCGTCCATCTCAACTAATGGCAGCAATGATGTGCTAGAAGAGCATGTATCTTTTCAAACATGCATGCTATTGTTGATTACATACAAACATGGACAATGAGATACAAGGGAGCCCTACTTCACTTGCCTAAGATGATGAAGCCTAGAGTGGTCAAGATGAAGGCACGCATCTGAAGTCAAACCGAGAACTATGAAGAGCTCCCGCAGCTCATCACTAGTCTATAGGCTTCCCATGCCTGTGCATTCAAGAGTATGGATGTTGTGGTGCACGCACATGCGATCCCATCTATTGGGACTCTCACCCAAGCGAAGACAAAGGCAAAATTCCAACTAGAGCTTGACTCATACTTTGATGAGTTGATGCGTATTGCCACCAATCTAGACTTTCCCATCATTCCAGACACCATGCACAAGTATGTTGATGGTCTGGCCACATTGAAGAAAATTAGGTGAATTCTTTCAGAAGAGTTGGACAGAGGAGTCTGAGTAGTGTACTTGAATGCTATGGAGGCAAGAGTTAAGTTCCAGAAATATGTCACCTTGGAGCACAAGGCCACCATCGCGGATTACCGATCTTGGCATCAGTTCGCTACTATCAATCACAATGAAGATGTCGAAGAGTTGGTCTTCCAATAGTTGTTTGAGTCATAGTGATGTCTATCTAGGCTTGCTCAAGTCGTTTTGTCTCACATGGGTACATGTGCATTGTAATGTAACAGCTTGTCAAGTGTATGTTCAAGTGTCGATAGTTGGATGTAACAGTGATAGAGTAGATGAAGATTCATGAGGGTAGATGAATTGTCACAAAGGGGAATGTCAAGGGTCACCCCACCCTTTGCTATAAAGAGTCCCTCATAATTCATTGTACATGATTTTGGTCAGTCAAGCTTCTGATAGGACTATCTTAGAGAGCGCTTGAATAGTATTGTAACGAGCCTTGGCTTCTCCACTGTGTAGAGCCAATACATCCCTTTGGAGGAGTAGGCAGTTGTGGTTGTGATATTCTGCTGTCAGAACTAGTGGTTGGACATGGATGTATTGTATGACTGGAACTTACACTTCTTAATATAAGAAGAGCCAACACATTTCATGCATTTGTTGTATTGTATTTCAACTATCTATTTACTCTAAATGATATATGTATTTGTTTTCTTACACATGCATGTATAGTTTTTGTGTATGTATGTATGAATCTTTCTGAAATGTGTTGTTGGTTTAACCATCACTTTGGATTTCTAGCTAACTTTCCTTCCATGTTGTGATGCATCTTTGCTCGTGTGTTCCCTTCTTAACTCCATTCTATCACAGGTTTCCAACGGGTGCACTCATCTCAATCCCCATGTGTTAGAACCTCTCATGCACCTTCCTTGGTTCGGTGCATATGTCACACCCTTTGCTACCAACAGAGTTATCTTACTTGCCTCTGTGAGAAATTGTGGTCAAGGCATTACCGTACGACCCACTATTGGGACTCCTACACCAAATAGTCTGAGGTCTAATTGGGACTTCTTACAGTGGAGATCCCCTTACATGTTGGTGGATCCAACACCATCAACATATACCTAGGGGGGATCATATGGGGTACAGAGGGAGGTATCCAAGGGAATAATGTGATGTAATAATATAATGGTCCATAGTTAATAAATAAAGTGGTTAACAAACATTATGCAAGGGACCACAAGTAGTTAGGGAATAATGTGATAAGCCCATTGTAATGGATGTATGGTATTGAAATACCCGTGGTAATTACCTATGGTAGTGTATGTATGAAGCCTATATAGAGGCTAGAGACCCTTAATTGAGAGATGTCAAGGATTAGTGTGTTGATAAGCATATATATTGTGGAGTGTTCTCCTTCCTTGAGGAGTGATTGTATGGTGTTTCCCTACCTCAAGGGTTTTGATATTAATAAAGAAGAATTTTCATTGAATATTCCTAGATTGATCTTGATATTTCTTGGGAAATTTTTTTCATTTTTAATATATTTTCAAGCTAGATCTATTACACCATTATAAAATGCAATGGGGAAAATGAACCAACATTTGCATGGAGAAATGTTTTTTTTTTATATATATTTGGGAGGATGCCAAAGAAACGTTAGGGAGATTCATAATGAGTCAACTATTTTGAGAATGTAATTACATATATCTTATGTTAAAATTTGATGCCAAGAGAAAACATGGACAATGACAACAAAAAATTACATGGAATGTGTGAGCTAAGGTTTAAAAATATAACATTTAATGTGTCACTAGGATGGTGACTAGAACCCAATAGCAAGAGGTCTATTGAAATGATATAAATTGACACTAACACGCTCCTTAGTGATTGATCGTTAACACACTCTTAATTAAAAAATTTAAAAGGAGAAGCATGGGGTACATGTTAATGGCATTTCAATTAAATATGAATCATTCATGCCTCTTAGGGAAAGACATATTTAGAGTAGACACATGCCCATGCACTGGAACACACATATGTATAGGAATCTTCGGGCTTAAGATAATACCACCAAGACTACATGGGTTGGAGTTGCATTCAACCTACTACTCTACATGATACCTAGCCATGTTTTAGGTGCTTTGTTGTATTTACTATCAATTTAAAGTCAAAATACATGTGACAGAGAGAATGTAGAAAGAAACATGGAACCTTAAACCTACAAAATCACAATATTGACTATTTAGATTGTCACAGTTTAAATGATAATCTTAGTCCTCTTCGTGAACAGTGGAATGAGAATTATATTGTATGGGAAAATTGTAATGCAAGTGATAACAACAAAATTTTTTGATTTGTCATTTTTGGAGATGCTATAGAAAGTGGGATCTGTTGGGCGTGGGATCCCCCAAGGGAAGTTTTGGGGTTTAGAGCCCAGATTTTGGTCCAAGTTTTGTAATTCCAATGTAAAGACTCCACATTTTGTGGGCACAGAGTGCGTAGTTGTAAAAGAGTCATAGGGTTTTTCGACCTTATTTTAATAATGTAATGTCAGCTGTAGAGATCTACCCATGGTCTACGGACCATGGGATTGTATAAATAGAGCAAAGCTCTAAGTAGTCAAAGGCATATAAGAAGAGAAGAATGAAGAAGAACATATGATGTAGGTGAGATAGCTTTGAAGTGTAAAGTCTATTTTTGGTTCATAGAGTAGGAAGAGGCACTACAGCTGAGTGCGCAGAGGCCTAGTAGTCCACAACTGAGTGCGCGGACCCCTGCATCTGAGTGCACAGGGTGAGTCGAGTCTGTAATCTTCTGGAAGTATTAATAGAGAGAAGTTTCTATCATTTATGTGTATTTATTTCCTATTTGTGCATCTGTTATATTGGGTATGAATTTCACTTTTAATTCTTATATGATGCGTGAATGTGTATAATGGTATTGGTTAAGTGAACGCAAGTTAGAATATCTGTTTACACGAAGATAAATAAGATTTGTCGATAAGATAAGTAAGATACTTAGTCTAATTTGGGAAATAGCGCAGTTCCCTACCTTAGCAGCGTGAAAGCATCTCAGCCCTTGGTTAGGGTTGTGCAAAGGCCGATTGTAACACTTCGTGAAGGTACTGAAGGTTAAAATAGGGTGCAAACCGACCTACGTGAAGGTAGGTCTAGTTGGAATAAACTGACATCACATCCATCTCAAGGGTGTAGAAAATTGGTTCCAACATCCCCCCATACTGCTTCAGGAGAGACTTCAGTTCATGCTCCGCAGGCTGATGCCGAAAGGGCCAGTAATGTAGGGATTTGTTTGGCTAAATAACTCTGAACCTGGGTCAGGCCCCCATAAGCCAACAAATGGTGCTGTTGTCGGGACTAGAATGAGAGATGTGTGATGTCGTATCATTGGGATCCAACTAAGAAAGAAATTGAAGGCTAGTTGGATAGAAGAATTCACGAGTTCACAGTGTAGGAGAACAAAAACTTGCGACTATCAAAAGAAGAGTGGCTAGACAGCGATCTATATATGAAGATCCACGAAATATTTTCGCGTCCTTCCCTACAGAGCTATATGAGTGGATCACGAAGTTAGAAAATAGCCAAGGAAGTTGGAAGCTTGACGGTCCTATTATGTGGACCCCAAAGCTAGTGTGAAGGTTGGAAGCATCAGAGGATAAGATCATGTGCTCCATTGATCATTGGCTTGATCGTATTATAGGAGGATTCGTTACTGAGTTTGCGGTTGACACCTTTGTCAATTATAGCGAGGCAGAGTGACGCTTTCTCAAAGGACCGCGAGGTAAGCATGTAAAGTCTTTGAATACTTGGATTAAAATGTTGTTGTGCAAATAGCGGGTTATGCAATTACCTTGATGTTCGGGGCTACGCGAAGTGGAAAGGTTTACAAGAACGAAGGAAACAAGGGTTCGGAAAATAGCCCCTTGATTTCACCTCCACAAGGGGACGAGGAAGATCTCACGAAAGTCTCTCCACAAAGTGCTATTTAGATGATAAGACAAAGAATTTTGCGAATACCACCTCCACCCACACTGCCATCACATCCATCTTCACCCATACCAACTCCACCATCACCGTGATTCAGTATAGAAAACACAGTGAAGTTGCCTGTGTTCAAAGGTTTGGGAAATGAGGATCTGGACCAATTCTAGTTCATTGTAATGGTTGTATGGGAAGTGCAAGGTGTTATAGATGACCATATAAAGAAAGCAATGCTAGTTAGCGCCCTGTAGGATAGTGTGCTGACTTGGTATATTAAGTACTCCAACAATAACCTGAATGTGAGGGTCGTGGATATCCAAACAGTGCTAAACAGAGAATTTAGCAGGCCTAAATCTGAAGCGCAGTTAATTGTGGGATTCAAAGATATCATGATGCTACCAGGCAAGACTCCTTGGGAACTAGATCAGAGGCTGAAATGTATGATTTGTGAGGCCAATATGAATTTGACAGATGAAATGCATTGTGAGTGGTTTGTAGCTTTGCTACTACCACATTTAAGGAGTGCGCTATCGTAGCAAAAGATAACGACTCAGGCAGAGGCCTTAGAGATCACTATGAGGCTACATGAGACCCCGATGGAAGATCCTAACCTAGGAGTTCAGTATATCCACGCACATCTGAAGAATCTATGCCTTGAGATGCTGAGTCTAAAACAGGACAGGACGATTCGACCAAAAGTGCGTGAAGAAGTATGGTGCGTGAAATGAAAGAGTCAGGGTCATGAAAAATACCACTGCCTAGTTTTTACGAATTACCTTACAGGAGGAGGACTGATTCCTTTAAGGTCGGAAGCTCAAGCAAGACCTAGCGTGGCGCCTAATTTATGGCGTGCGATCTGTCAAATAGCCATAAAACATGCCACGGACAACTGCCACTTGTTACAGAAGTATACGCAAACTTCACAACAATTGTTCTGCAACTTTTGTAGGTCCATGGGACATGATGAGCATACTTGCAGAAGCTATGAATTGATGATGGATAGAACTCCCACCTACAGGGTTCAGGCTGAAATGCGGCTCCTTGACCAAAATGCAGGAAGGGTGTGGTACAGTTGGTAAAGTTGAATGGTGATCCCTTCCCAGGAAAAGTGAATGGCAGTCATTTGAAGCCATACACAGGTGGCCCGACCACCTGACTAGCCGACCGAAGCATAGTATTAGTGCTCCAAGTAGTTTAAAGGAGGCACGAGACTATAAACTACTATGCCTGGGAACTGTGTGATGTCAGGACTACGCGCATTAGCAAAGTGTCACAGGGTCTGCGACAACGTGAAGACAGCTGCGCTAACGCATAGGTCTATTGGAAAGTGACCATTATAGTCACTATTCATGATGTGATGCCTAGTTTGAGGCCAAAAGGCGCTATAAATTACAAGTGGTTGTCCAACAAACAACACTTGGTAATTTGAGAACTGAGTTGTTGCGCGCTCAGGTATTCATGAACCGAGACTTATTCGATATTTTGAAAGCGAATTTGTTGTTTGAGCAATTACCAAAGACATTGAGAGAACTGTGGAATAGCACGATGTTAGCACCCGAAGAAGCCATGGACACAGGAGTAGTGACAAGCGAGGAAGCTGAGTAGGAAATTATGAAAGTGGAATCCCTAGAGAGCGTCAGAATAATTGCTGAGGTCCCTAAATCACCATGCACGCCGAGACCTAAGAAGGACAAGCAGGGCATGATACCGAGGCACGTCTCACCTAAAAATCCACTGAGGACAAAGCTCACATTGAAGGAAAAGGGGAAGGCCATTAATTTGGAGGCTGATGAGGAGGAATAGTTTGAAGAAATCTTGATGGAGGAGGATGTAGAAATGGAAGTCAAAACCTAGGACGTAGACCTTATCACCAGGCTACTATAATATGTTCCTCCATGAAAGGTAAATCTAAGGTTCAAAAGGATATAGATGAGAGCAAGAGCTCTCTACAAACTCCCTTACTCCCAGATGATATTATGTTTGAAGGAGCACACTTGGGACGGTTTCCCGTGCTGAAATTTGAAGATTGGGACCTCGTGGACCACGAGAAGTTCCCGCATTTAGCGAGTATAAAGCTAATGCACCAGAAGATAGACATGTCGGCTAGAATGATAGATTTGCAGCCGCGCAAATGGCTTAGATTTTTTGAGAAAGAAGGGTTTCTAAACCTGCTATGGGTGCCACATTACCACCGTGCCCCAGTGACCATTTTCATCATCACGCAACTGCTCTGCTTAGTGTATGATGAGTGCTTGTGGCTGGAGGATCCCATCCCCATCACAGACCATCTGATTCACTAGATTACATGACTACCTTGCACAGGGAAGGAACCAAAAAACATTTCATAGGGAAAAAGTGATGACTTGGCCATCGCGGAGGCCATGAAAAATAAATTTAAGTTGTAGAAGAAGAAGTGAGGGTATGCCATCTCCAGCATCAACAACCCTAAATTCAAGGTTGTGACACAAATATTGGTAGGGAAAGTGATGTGAAAGTGTTGCGCAGATGAGGTGTCCACGCCAATGGTTTCACTAGCAGTCCAATGCGCAGAAGGGGTCCAGTACAACTGGGCAAACTATCTATGCGGTGAATTCCTTGCAAACTGCCGCGAGACACAGGAGTAGGGAAAGCATTCCATTACGCATGGCTCCTGTTGTTGATATTCTTGGTGGCATGGCAGTTGCGCGAAGATAGCCAGTTCCCGTCGATCACATAGAACCTTCTAGAGGCAGTGAAGTATGCTTTTTTGTGGGCGACCAGGGACGCACAGAGGATAAGGGAGAGCAAGATATTTTGGGTGCTCATGGAGATGAACATCAGGATGGGGATCAATCACAAGTTGCGGTTATTTCCCACAATCTACAACAGTCTACAGAGCTTTGTAGAATTCAAAGAAGACTTCCACCATGTCTTCATCAGGGCATGGAAGGACCCTATGAAGACGTGGCATGAGTTACCATACTTAGCAACCGACGATGTAATTTTTGCGGTCCTTGAGTCTTGGCCGCCGGAGTGGCACGCTCCAGCTAACTCCGTGGTGGAAGCAGAAAAGTTTGCCACGCAGTGAAAGAAGGAAGAGACAAAACCATGGATGGTATAGCTAGTAGAAAAGTGCAGGAAAGAAGAAGCAGCATCTAAGGCCCAGGCAGCGCACGACACTGCAAAGTTGGCGGAGCAGCAGAAAACAACAGAAGAAGAGCGCGAAGGACAGAAGTCACCTTTGCCTGAACTAGAGACCAATATAGAACAAGGTGGTGTGGACCCACAGATAATGTCCACCCAGCTAAAACATCCACGACCACAAGAGCAGGTAGGGTTGTGCTAGAAAACAAAGGCCTCAAAGACTTCATTTGACGCAATCACCCTCATTGAGGGGGATCTACATGATATCGACGAAACAATGAGGGATGTCACTTCAGAGGCCCTCCAATAGTTTGAGGAACAACACCAGTTGGTATTGGGGGCTCTCCAGACACAAATACAGGAGTTGCAGGTGCGCACTCCACAGGCTGGCATAGTGTCCACTAGCCTCGCAATCGGCACTTCAGTTGTCGAGGAAATGTTGCGCACCAAGATGACCAACACAATAGTGCTACCAGATGGAGCACTCATCACAAAGAATGAGGCCGACAGGCCTATGGTCAGCAGTTTGAAAGAGGTTGGATTAAGCATGGCTGTGCTCCCTCGGGAGATGCTCTATCTCTTGTAGGATGTAGTCACTTCATAACTTTAGGCCAGGGAGAGTCGCACTCTACAGGTAATGAGTGAGAAACGCATCAACATTGAGCAGTTGAACCTGCAGCGCAACGAGGCAGTGGACCAAAACAAATAGATAGTGCAGGTTGTGGAGGAAGCCTACTAGATGGTCCTGAAGTTGGCCATTCAAGCAGAGGAACCGGTTGAGGCGCGCGTCCAAAAGTTAGCCACAGGGGTGCGCGACGCAAGAGAAAAAATGGTTAGGGTTCAGTTGGAGTTGAACCTTTAGATAACAGAACTACAGTTGAAGGCTCAACCTTCAACCCTGCTGGAGGTCCCGAACATAGAATGCCTAGAGACAAAGTTGCACGAGCTGCAGCAGAGATATGATGAGGTAAAAGGGACTACGCAGATGGTTGCCCTTACATAGAGGCTTGCAAGGATGCAACAAGCAAAGGCGCTCAAGGAGCAGGTGGATGCTGCTCGACACAAAGAAGCAGTCTTGAAAGCACGCCTATAGTCGTGGATCAATGAGGCGTATAGAATTACAACCTCCATTGAAGGAAATCTCACGCAACTCAGGATAGGATTCAGGGTAGCAGTTCAGTGACAGCACCACCAAACAGTGCGTGGAGGAAGTTTAGCAGGCAGCCACTCAGTGCACTGCTGAACTTGCAGCAATCCAAACAAAGATGGGAGGTCTTCGTGCTAAGATCTCTGCACCTAAAAAGTGACTCGAGGGCGAGTCACGATGTTTGTATTAGGGGCCTGTTGGGCGTGGGATCCCCCAAGGGAAGTTTTGGGGCTTAGAAAGCCTAGGTTTTGGTCCAAGTTTTGTAATTCCAATGTAAAGACTCCACATTTTGTGGGCACGGAGTGCGTAGTTGTAAAAGAGTCATAGGGTTGTCCGCCCTTATTTTGATAATGTAATGTCAACTGTAGAGATCTACCCATGGTCCGTGGACCATGGGATTGTATAAATAAAGAAAAGCTCTAAGTAGTCAAAGGCATCTAAGAAGAGAAGCATGAAGAAGAACATTTGATGTATGCGAGATAGCTCTGAAGTGTAAAGTCTAGTTTTGGGTTGTAGAGTAGGAAGAGGCTCTACATCTGAGTGCGCAAAGGCCTAGTAGTCTACAGCTGAGTGCACAGGGCGAGTCGAGTCTGTAATCTTCTGGAAGTATTAATAAAGAGAAGTTTCTATCATTTCTGTGTATTTATTTCATATTTGTGCATCTGTTATATTGGGTATGAATTTCACTTTTAATGCTTATATGATGCGCAAATGTGTATAATGGTATTGTTTAAGTGAATGCAAGTTATAATATCTGTTTATGCGAAGATAAATAAGATTTTTCGATAAGATAAGTAAGATATTTAGTCTAATTTGGGAAATAGCTCAGTTCATAGCCTTAGCAGCGCGAAAGCATCTCAGCCCCTGGTTAGGGCTGCGCGAAGGCCGATTGTAACACTTTGCGAAGGTACTGAAGCTTAGAATATGGCACAAAGGTAGGTCTAGTTGGAATAAACCAACATCACATCCATCTCAAGGGCGTGGAAACTTGGTTCCATCATCGCCCCATACTGCTTTGCGTGAGACTTCAGTCCGCGCTCCGTGGGCTGATGCCAAAAGGGCCAGTAGTGTAGGGATTTGTTTGGATAAATAAATTTGAACCTGGGTTAGGCCCCCATAAGCCAACATGATCGTCTCTTCAAAATTTATGGAAAATTTTTTCTACTACTTATGGTGGGGATTAAGGAATCTCAGTTCTGTGGGACAAAATTTAACGACAAGAACTTACCTCAGAGAGAATTTGTTTGCTATTCTCATCGAAAATGTTGGTTTTTTATTATTTTCACATCACCTATTTTTGATCTATAATAATTAGGCTTGAAGGTTGGAGAGTTAAGAGAAAGGGATACAAAAAAATGCATGAAATACTGCCAACTTCTGCATGATCTACAATAAAAATGGATTTCCACATGTGGAGTTGATGAAAAGGAACTTTTGTGAAGCTTACCTACAGACCTCTATTGTGATATACAATGACACTTATGTTTGAACTTTTTTTCATTTAGCACTGGAGGAACATATATTGTTTGGGAAGGGGATCCAATGACTGAAATACTCTTCATCATTCATGGGTATCTAGAGAATACAACCACCAATGGGGATAGAACTAGATTTTTCATTTCAATTACACTGGATCCTAGTGAGTTTTGTCGTGAAAAATGACTCACTTGAGTTTTGGATCCAAAATCTAATTAAAAATTTAGTGGAAGTGGATGCATTTTCATTGAGGGTATAATATTTGAAGTTTGTTGCAAATCCGTTTAGGCATTTGCACAAAAAGAATATTCAGCATACATTCTATTTCTATTATCACCAATGGAGGACATGGTTAACCTATTTTATATGACCATCTTGGTGGCAGTATAAAAGAATAAATGTGGCAACAGATCTATATTTAGAATTGTGCAAGGAAAATAAGAATCGTGCATGCCTCTTAAGGAAACACATAATTAAAGTAGATGCATGTCCATGTGCTGGAACACACATATGTATAGGAATCGCTAGGCTCAAACAAACACCTCCAAGACTGCATGGGTTGGAGATGCATACAACCTACTACTCTACATGATATCCAACCATGTTTTAGGTGCTTCATGGTATTTACTATCTATTGAAAGTCAAAATACATGTTGGTAGACAAAATGTAGAAAGCAAGGTGGAACCTTAAACCTACATAAACACAATATTGACTACTTAGATTGTCACAATTTGAATGATAATCTCAAGCCTCTTCATGAACAGTGGAATGAAAATACTACGGTATGGGAAAATTTAATGCAAGTGATAACAACATCAGATTTCAATTTGACCTTTTTGGAGATGCTATAGAAAGTGGGATCTTCTCTTCAAAATTTATGGAAAAATATTTCTACATCTTATGGTGGGTGTTGTTGATCATTTTCTCGCATTAAAACAAATGGCCCTAAACATAGATCTATCATCATCTATTTATACCTTTCAATCATGCCCACAAACCCAAAAGAATTCTCTCTCCAAAAGTTATAAGAATCATGGATTAAATTGGCTGAAAACCATAATTTAAGACCTCATTGTACTTTCTTAAAAAACTGCAATGGCACAAGCTGCACACATGGAACTTGTGTTGGTCAGTGTAGGTTTATCTTATAGAAAGTGTGATGACACCTGGAAATGAGTAAAAATAAGAAACAATTTCAAGGTTTCTCTCTCTAGAAGGTTTAGGAGTGGATTTAACCATTTATTGGGTGATCTAATCTTGAACTCCTAATAATGATGTCTTATCTCTTATCTCATGGAACTTACCTCCTTCTAAAGTGGATCTAAGTCCTAGTATGGTAAATTTAAAACTACCTTGTTTACCCTATAAATGAAACACCTTCCTTAGAGTCTGTGTTGGATTTTGGAGACTCTAATTATGCCTTTATGTTGTCCATTCGTGTCTAGAGGTCCATGATCCATCCATGTGATTTAGGTGTGATTGAAATCTTACCATTGTGGAGAAGGAAGGAAAATATAGTTGGGAGAGATTCAAAAAGTCAAGGCCTACAAGGGTTTTAATATTTTCTCGCCATTATTGTTACAAAAGTGCATTGTTTCTCCTATACATTATGTCTTGATTATGCATATGTAGAGCATGAATCCTTGACTTCTTGTTTATATTTGTTTGTATATGTTATCTCATATATTTTGTTCTCTTTCTTTTTTTGTATGATTTTTAGGTTCCACTTTTATAAATTGGAGTTGAAGTTGGAGCTAACAATTAAGGAGAAGAAGGAAGCTTGCATTGGATTCCAAGTAGGTTTCCTTTCATATTCCAAATATCTCTAAGGAAAAACATTGTATTTTTGTCTTGGTTGTTTCTAGGCTAAGCCAATACATCTAGGGATATTACTTCTATCCACAGAAGGAATTTATCCACAAAACAATGGGGCTTAAGGAATTTCAGTTCCCTGTGACAAAATTTAACAACAAGCACTTACATCAGAGAGACTTTTTTTGTTATCCTCGTTGCAAATCTTGGTTTGGTATTATTTTCACATCTGATTGGGAACATGTAGACCTATTTGTGATCTCTAATAATTAGGCTTGAAGGGTGAAGGGTTAAGAGAAGGGATATGGAAGAATGGATGAAACACCACCAAATTCCATATGATTTATAGTACAAATGGATGGCCACACGTGGAGTTGATGAAGAGGCACTTTTGTGGATATTACCTACATACCTCTGTCATGATATACAATGACACTTATGTTTGAAATTTTATGCACTTAGCACTGAAGGAGCATATATTGTTTGGGAAAGGGATCCAATGACTGAAATCATCTTCATCATTCATGGGTATTTATAGAATACAGCCACTAATGGGGGAAGAAGTGACTTTTTTAATTCAATTACACCGGGTCATGGTGAGTTCCATGGTGAAGAACTTCTCACATGAGCTTTGGATCAAAAATATAGTTAAAACTTTAGTGGAAGTGGATTCATTTGCATTAAGGGTAGAATATTTGAAGTTCATTGCAAATCAATTCAGGTGTTTGCACAACAAGAAGTTTTAACATACATTCCATTTATATTCGCACAAATGGAGGACATGGTCAACCTATTTTATATAAGCAACTTGGTGGCAGTAGAAAATAATAAATATGGCACTATATCTTCAAAAGAAGGATAATGTTTTCCTCTTGAAGTTCCTGGAAATATTTGTAGCTCATAGTGGGTTCCTAAGTGTTTGACAACAAAATTGTCTTATGGAGGTATTTAGCAAAAGGATCTACAAGGGCGTAAGCACCCCTCTAGTTATATCTCTCAATTTTGATCAATTTCCAAGTCACTATTCACATTTGCAACCCCATAAGCATGCTCCAGAAAGTGTGACTATGCAACCTCTCTCCAGATTGCACGATCGCATTATAAAGCCTTAGACAAACCACCATGATGTGACCTTCATTAGACCGTGACTATGTGACCTCCACAAGTTGTAGTTCCTCAATGCAACTGGTTGCAGGGTCGCAATATTGCAATTGAGGAAGCCAATGGTCCATGTGACTTACACTTATTTGTGACCATGTGATCTCCACCAATCATAGTTTTGAAACACAACCTACTCCAGAAAATGCAATCTAGCATAAGCCATGGAATGCGACCAAATCGTAAGTCACATTCACAAGCCTCTCTAATGAATGGCTATATAGTTGATTTGTGCTAATGCTCAAAATTATGACCTTCTTTGCTTTCTCGAAGTGTGAATTTCACAAAATATGGAAAATGTGATTTGCCAAAATCCATAGGTTTTCCTTTGGCCATAAATTATGGAATTCCATTGGTGATTACTTTTTCAACACAAGTCCCTTCACTAAAACATGTATGGATGTTTTTAATTTTTCCCCTTGTTGTCAATTCGAGTTGTGGATTGATTAGATTTCTATTTCAATGTCATAAAAACAATACTCTGGAGATGGAAGCGAGAAAATTTTGTTATAATATCCATATTTTCTCATCATTTGGGCATTAAAAGTAATTGAATCAGACAAACAAGGTTTCAAGATTGTAGATATTTTGATTCCCCAAAGAGAACTTCCACACATAGATATGGATGTGACATATTATTTGCAAGTATTAACATTCCTAATTGTTTGGTCTATTCCATAAATCAAACAACAAATAATAGTGGATATATCTATGAATATCCTATTGGCTTAAAACTTTGTGGAGCCTAATATTGTATGAGAACTACTAAAGGGATTATCCTCAAGTTGGCCTCCACCTCAAATAATATGTGAAATGACCAAATCCCTGGAGAAAACTCACAATGCAATCCATATAACTATCTCCTTAGTATAAATTCATGTCATACAATTTCCTTATGAAACACATAGGTTTGAGGCACTTTCTAGTGAGTAAGGCCTATGATATGGATTACCGAGGAAGACGGTAATTACTTTAGAATAATAGCGTAGGGTTTTAGCTTAGAAAAATCCTAAAAGGAGTTTTACTAAGGTACACAAGAACATGAGTCCTCTTGGGAGAGCCGCAAATCTCAAAAAACTTGAAGAGCATACAAAATTGGTTTGTAAGCTTGGGGTGATGTTCAATTTTGAAGGACAACTGCAAGACGTAAAACAAAATTGGCATGCTGACAATGACATGATTGTTAACAAGATATATCTTTTGAAACATGCTTAAGGAAGATATTGAAAAAGCTATACAAACCTTGAAGAGACCACATGCATTGACAACAGTATGGCACATAAAGGGACCATACAAGGGTCCAAATCATTATCTTTCTTTTAGTGAATATCATGTTTTTGTAACATTCTCTTACTGTAAAATTGTATTACCAATATAATTTGCTTGCATGTAGAAGAGAGAGAAGAGCATGCTGGCCCATGAGGAAATAAGCTAGGGTTTCCTACATAGGTTGTGAAACTAGGGTTTTGGATAAAAGGGAAATCTAGCTCCATGTAGTAGCCCAAGGCACTATGTCAACCTTTATGGTAGGTGTAGTAACGAGAAAATGGTTGTTCAACTCAGAAAGTGAAGAACACAACCTTGTTTCATGACCTAGTAGTAACATATGGACAACAAGAATTCTATGGTTTCCCAAAAGCCTCTCTATTCCCTTCACAACATATTTTCTATTAATATGTAAGAAAAATTCATCATGATGGTAGCAGGTATACTAAGATCGACCTGAACTTGTAATAGTCATTAGGCATGAGAGAACCATGAGGAAGTTCAAAAGTCATGGCGGTCGGTCAGAGGTCACAGTAGGTGAAGAGTAACCTCACCTCTGTAAATATGCCCTCATGCCTCATTTAAAAGGAATTTTAGCACCTTATCTAGGACTAGTAGTAGAGAGTGGATCTGTGCTTGAAGAGCTAGAGACACTCAACTCTTGGTAGCTAGTAGGATGAGTTGTAGAGAGGCTAGGGTTTTGCATTGGATAATGGTATGAGAAGCCCATGTTCAACTATTAGGATTTGATGGCTTACATGACTTGTACTTGTGTTTGCAACAACAATAATGAGAAGTTATTTTCTTTTAGTATGATTTCCCATTCATCTTTGTGATGGTGGTACTAGCTTTCTTGTATTTCCATCATGTTTGTATCTGTGATTTGATGTGGCATATGTTAATGAACTCATTGAAGCTATGCTTAATTATTCAATGCCATGTTGGTGATCTATTATGAACTAATTCTCAATTAACCTATAGCATGTTCATGTTCGAGTATGTTAGAGACAGTTTCATCTCACTAATCCTTCTTGTGGCATGCTTCTCCTTGTTATTTTTGTTGCATCCTTATATCTTATTCTACAGGTGGTTAATCATGGGTTGACCTCATTCCCATAATCCATGCATTTCTTTCTTTCTCTTGCTTTAACAACTCCATATTCAATAGCTAGGAGTGAAACCAATATGATGGAAGTCATGCCTATATACTGGATGGGGCTTTTATCCCAACCAGTGTGAGGTCTAATTGGGACTTCACACTAGGGAGACCCCCTAGCTATTAGTAGGACATCTAGCACAATCAACAGATTTTTTAACACTACAAGGAGGGTCAGATGAAAAGTTGAGCCCCTGGAGCCTTTATCTTAGCATCATACCTTTAAATGGTTCCATCCCAAATCTCTATCGTGGGATTTTTTTTCTAAAAACAAAAATATTTCAGTGCCTGCAAAAATAATTTATCATTTGTCGTAGTGGAAGTTTTATGGCGAGGGTCGAAGAATGGTATTTGGACACATGTGTTAAGTTATTTGTTTCTATCACTCTAACGAAATTGGTTGCAAAGATGTTATTGGCAGATTGTTCACCCTCACGCTCAAAGGTTGCATCAAGAATTGGTGCCACATGTTGTTAACCACTTCTATCCATTCATTCGAGCAATTCATCAGTAAGCTCCACCAAGCCTTTTATAGGAACAATTTTCAAGATGTTCTTAAAAGGATAAATCAACTTAGAATTAAACCCAAAGAATCATTGGAAGATTTTTTTGGTAGGTTTTCTCATGTATGTTGTTAGTTTCCTGAAAGAGCATTGGAATGGATATATTTGAGTTAGAATTTATGAAATTTGGTTTATGTTTCTCTGCAACATTTGCAATCTAAAAAGGATCCTCATTTTGATGATCATCATGATAATATGCAAGTTGTCAATTGGCTAGATATTATCCCTAATATTATCTTTCCTATTTTTGTGAGTCAGAAAAATCCTTAAGCTTATATGGAGGAAATTTATGCATCTCAAAACCTAAATCCCACTTCATCTTCATTACCTAATGAAATTTATGTCATTGATAATTGAAGTGATGAAGAGTGTTTGCAGGATGAAGAACCAACTTGTATTTCTTCTAAAGCTCTCATACATCCTATTGAATTTGAACTTGAAGATCAAGTTGATGTAACATCTCTCCCTATTGATGAGACCCACCTTGAGCCCGTTAAGCATTTGCCTAAACCTATTACTAAATTTCATTCACCTATTGGCACTGACTTAGGTCTTGTTTCAGATTAAACTGGATGTCCTGTCAATTCCATAGAGCATAGAATGTGTGCTAATTCATTTCTTTCTCAAGCTGACATCAATGTCCAGGGTTTGAGTTCTGAACTAAACTTGGTTGAAACTGAGGCCTCTTCACCTAAACCTTTTCATCCACTATATCCTAATTTTTTCCATAGGTCTTATATAATGGTAGTTTCTCTAAATTATTCAAATCTTTATCCTACTAGGTTCAATTGTAATCATCTACATGAGGGTGATGTTTCATAATCAGAGGATGAGGACATTGAATCCCTGGCTCATAATTTATTCAAACAAAAATCTTTAACAAGTAAAGAGGATGATTCTATATTCCCAAAGGTTCAAGGAATCCCTATGGTTGATTCTTCATCTTAAATCCTTATATATTCTCATGTGTAAGATGCCCGATCTGATCAAATCTGTGACTTTGATGACTTTCACCCAATCAATAATGTCCTCACTAAAAATACTAATGACAGTTTTCCATATTCACTTGTTGACCTCACTAAGCCACCTAGATTTTATGATAAACCTTTTGAGAGTTCAAGGCCTCGTTAGGAAGTTGAGACACTTCAGCTTCCACTGATGGTTATGTTAGATTCTCACGATCCTGATGAGATCCATGAATTAGGTCAAATTAGGGTTTCTAAGATTAAGGTTTCCTCACATGATTCCCATCTTAGCACCATATGATTTGATGAAAGATCATTTTCGAAATATTTTGATGTGCAGTCCTTCTTTTACTTTAACTTGTTTGAAAAAGAAAATACACCATATATTGTTTCAAACCTTTGTGATTTTTTCCCAGCTAGTGCAGATTGTGATCAGGCACAAGCTGATGTTATCTTACAATCCAATGTATGCAAGGGAACTAATCACCTGACTCCTCTCTTTCATGAGGCGCATCTTGTTAATTCACCTTCATCTTGGAAGTCAAGAGAATATGATCTTTTGAACTGTCATTCTGTCAATATTAAAACATCTAATCAAACTAGTTGTTACAGGTCATTTTGTCACACTCACTCAAAAGGCATAAATACCTAGATTAATCAATATCCTTGACACTTTGGCATTATCCCTTTGCAAATCCCTAAGCATCACCTCTGAAAAAATTCCAAGTTTGTGGGTCAATCAACTCAAAAACTATGTTTTTAGCCACAGTGCACCCTGCACTTCCATCCACCTGCAATGGTTGTAAGTTTCATAAATGATCACCTACACTGACCAATGTAGGTTTCTCTATTTTGTAGGTGTGATGGCTCTAGAATTTTAGGAAAAATAAAAATATTTTTGAAACTTCTCCTTCTAGAAGCTTCTAAGGTGGTTTTAACCATTTACCATGGATATAGATCTCAAATTCCTACTCTAGAGGTATTATCTCTTATCCTTAGAGTTTATCCTCCTTACTATGCGGATATCAAGATTAGATTGGTAAATCCTAAACTACCACTTTTACCCTATAACTTCACTACCTCACATAGAGTCTCAGTTGGCTTTTTGAGATTACTAGTTCCCTCATGCCACTACTTTGAGCTTAAGGAATCATTCTCCATTAATGCATTATGGTAGAGTATGAAGGTTTTATTTGTGGAAGGGAAGGACAAGACAACTGGGGAGACATCTACAATGTTAAGCATCTATAAATGGTTGTAACTCTCTCCTTCATTTATTAATAGAAAAATCACATTGTTTTCCTATTCTTGTGTCATGTTGATGCATATGTATTTCAATGCCATTTGACTCATTGATTAGAGACATTATTTTATGCTATGTAGATATTGTAGTTCTCTTGCTTGTTTTAGGCATTGTTGTAGGTTCCATTTATAACACTTGGAGCTAGAGTTGGAGCTTATAATCAAGGAGAAGAGGAGGGATTACTACAAATTCCATATAGGTATTTCTTTCATATTCTGATTTCTCTAAGGAGAACATAAATACTTTTTCCCCTGTTATTTCTAGATCATGCCACTAGATCTAGGGAGTTCCCTTTTATCTTTGGAAGATAATTTTCCACATAAAAACTTGGCGACCATACTAGGGAACGTGATTTCCCTTTAGTGTTTTCCTTGGCTTGGTCATTTTTTACCTTTCAAAGCGACCTGAATTGACTTGTTCATACAATAATTGGTCTTAGGAAAATATAATTTTGAGCTTGGTAGGTTGTTTGTGTCATCTTTTGAGCAAAATAGCCCCAACACACTCTCTATTTTGAGATAGAGTGACCCAACACAGTCTCTCTTCTCTGTAACTGCGATGATTCGCACTTGTGCTCATACTTCACCTACAATTATCCTGTAGGATGCAAAAATTTGCATTTATATGCCTTGCTCTGTGTTCTTATTTGATCTAGAAGGTTTTCTTAGGTCTTTGAACTTATTTGTGTCTTTGTAAAGCCATCATTGTGTTTACATTTGGATTTGTTTTCTTTTGATGAGAATTTGTTTAATTTTTCTTTCTTCTTGTCATTAAGGTTGTAAACACTTGAGCTTGATTGTTGATTTGATAAAAATAATTTTCATATTACAATTTTAATCCATGTGAATTTCTTTGGTCAATGATCTAGCTTCATTTTAATTTTCATTGCATTTGAAATTGAGAGGGAAAATAAAAGAAAAAAATTAGTTTCTTAACATTTTTTTAGTATTTTTAATTTCATTTTTGCATATGTGATGGTCCCGTAGGATGCAAAAAAATTGTATTTCTATGTCTTGCTAAGAGTTATTATTTGATCCATAATGTTTTCTTGAGTCTCTGAACTTGTTTGTGTCTTTGTAAATCCATCATTGCGTTAACAATTGAGTTTGATTTCCTTTGATGAGAGTTTGTTTGATTTTTTATTTCCTCTTATCAATTAGGTTTCGTGAACACTTGGCTTGATTGTTGATTGGATAAAATAAGTTTTCATATTACAGTTCCATTGTATGTGGGTTCTTTTGTAAAATAATCTAGCTTCATTTTCATTTTCATTGCATTTGAAAATTGAAAGGAAAAGAAAATAAAAAATTCCATTTCTTAACAAATTTTTGAGTGTTTTTTATTTTATTTTTGTTGAATTCTGTATGTGTTTGTTGGGTAGTGGAGGTCCCGCATAAGGGTTTTGGGGCAGAAAGCCCAAAAAGTAAGATGTAGATATTGTAAAAATTCTGCAATATGCAGAGCATGAAGTATAATAGATTGAGTCCAAGGGTATTCCGCCTAAAAATAATAAAAAGTAAGGTAAATAGAGTCGGCCTGCGCAGGGATCGCGAGCCAGGAAAGGGTATAAATAGAGCACGGCTCTATGAGGGAAAGGAAATTCTTTTGGAAGATAAGATGTAATGGGTTCTTAAAGAAGATAGTCTGAAAGTGTTTATGAGTCCGAGTTGAGGGTTAGGTAGTAGGTAGAGGCTCTGCAACTGTGTGCACAGAGGCCTAGAAAGTCCGCAGCTATGTGTGCGGACCCCTGCAGCTGAGTGCGCAGGGTGGATCTGGATGTATTGGTGAAGATTGTTAATAAAGATAAGTTTACTCTGAATTCTGTGTTAAATGTGACTTTGCTCTTTTTGAATTGTTATGATCTATGCATTTCTACTGTTGAATACTTGTGAACTGGGTTTATTCTTGATGCGCGAAAGTAACCAGAAATAATAACAGTTTGCTTAAAGATTGCTCTAACTAGATCAGAATAGTAATAATTGATCCAATCTGTAATAAGTGCAATAAGGGTAACCAAATCTGCACAGCGCGAGGCTGCAGAATGGCACATGAACCTCACAAACCACATCTAGACATCCCAAGGGTGTGGAAACTTGGTTCCAGCACCCTCCCCTGCTACCTCAGGTAAGACCTCAGTCTGCGCTTCGTGGGCTGTTGCCGAAAGGGCCGGTAACTATGGGATTTGTTTGGCTAAATAACTCTTCTGAACTTGGTCAGGCCCCTATAAGCCAACAAATGGTTTCATTGCCGGGACCGAGATCTGCCTAAGGGGTGTCTAATGTGGGAACACTAGAATCCTACAAAGAAAGAACTCGAAGATTGGTGGGATCTGAAGCTCCATGAGTTCGCGGTTCAGGAGAACAGAAACTCACGGATATCAGAGGAACAATGGTTGGATCGCTATATATTCATGGACATACATGAGATCTTCTTCGTAACATTCCCGATAGAATTGTATGAGTGGATCGCAAAGTTAGCTGATAGCGTGGGAAGGTGCAGATTGGACCAGCCCATAGTGTGGACTCCAGAACTAGTGCAAAGGCTGGAAGCCACCAAAGATAGAATTGCGCACGCGGTAGACCACTGGTTAGATCGGATCATTGGGGGATTTATCACTGAATTTGCGATAGATACAACCGTAAGTTACAGTGAAGCAGAAAGGCACTTTCTCCAAGGACCGCGGGGTAGGTACATCAAATCATTGAATACTTCGATTAAGATGCTGTTGTGCGAAAAATAGATTCTGTACGTGTATTGATGTCTGGGGTAATGCAGAGTGGAAAGGGTTATCGAAGAACAGGAGAAGTAGAGAACAACCTGTTGATTTCTGTCTCACAGGAAAGAAAGGAGGATCTCGCTAGGTTCTTAACCAGGAAGTGCGGTACGATTGAGTAAAGAACGCTTTCCACTGATACCACCTCTGTCTACACTGGAACCCACTTCACCCGCATTGAGTCCATCCACACCAACACCTTTGCCACCCCCTCCACCACCAAAATCTAGGATGGTGACCGCAGTCAAGTTACCGACCTTTCAGGGTATAGGGAATGAAGAGCCAAGTCGGTTCTGGTTTGTGATAAAATCTATATGGGACGCGCAAGGCATAACAGATGAAAACATTAAAAAGGCCATGTTGGTCAGTGCACTACAGGACTGTGCACTGACATGGTACATAAAATACTCAACCGACCATCTGAATGAGGGAATAGTGGCGATCCAGGATGCGCTGAATAAAGAGTTTGGCCAACCAAAGTCTGAAGCCCAGTCAGTCATTGGATTCAAAGAGATAGCAATGTTGCCTAGTGAAACTCCATGGGATCTGGACCAAAGATTAAAAAGTACTATTCGCGAAGCGAACATGACCTTAACAGATGGGCAGCATTGCACGTGGTTTGTGGCATCCTTGATGCCCCATTTGAGGACGGCTTTGTCACAGCATAAGATCTCAACCCAAGCTTAGGCACTAGAGGCAGCAATGAGGCTACATGCTGTTTCTGGGAAAACTATTGTCTTTTTGATCTGCTAGTCCCACTAGGATTGGCAACTATCCTAGAAACAAACAATCAAAGTAATTTGTGATTTCCTCTATGTATGATAGATAAGAGAGAAGCAAAGGGACCAACCTAGATCTTCCTCTTGACTCCTTGCTTGATTTCTCTCCCCCTTGATAGAGCTTGCAACTCCTCTCCTACTTGTCTCGCTAAGAGAATATCTGTAGAAACAAAGTAACAAAAAACCATCAAAGCATCTCGATCTATTATATCATAAACAATGAAGAATCAGAAATACATTGAACATAAAATAGCATTCACAAATAACAAGATACACAAATACAAGATTTTATGGAGGAAAACTCAAAGAACTTTATTAAAATAGAAGGGAGAATTACAACCTAGTTTTCTGATCTAGCATCATCCTCCCAGCATCAAAGCCCTCTTCACCTCATGAAAAGCAAAATCACCCAACAATACAATTCTCCTTCTCAAAGACAAACTATCAGCACTTCCTTACAAATTACAAAATTCTAGCCTCCAGATCTCTCAAATGAGGGATCCATTTATAGATGTCTGCAAGGGTGTGAGTCATCTCTGGGTTTTTGATTAGTGTCATTCCACTTGTTGTTCTTGGTTCCACTTGGAGATTTCTTGGATCTCTTACTCATCCCTGGGTGAATTCAGAGAGGCAAGTGTCATAGGAGAAGTTTCTGGAAGATTCCATGAGCATCCACTTAGCAAACTGTCTCGGACATTTGTCCATCCTCACTCATTGCACCCCATAGAAGGCCTCTTCAGTATGCATCACACCTGGCTAGTGTAGAAGTCAGTATGCATCGCACCCTGATAGTGGAGCAGTTAGTATGGTCCAGTTTTGGCCAGTTCTGAGTGGTTTTTCAGGTGGAACTTTTGGGGAATGATGTAATCAGTTGACCATGATCCTTTAGGGTATGAAACAACACTTTTAGGGGTTAAAGAGCCCTTGGTTTATCAACATATAAGATTGGGGTTGCAGTGCCCAAATATGTCTATAATAGTTGCCCCCTAAAGCATGAAGTCGTAAATCTTTTGATGTCGAGTGAAATGCTTTATCATGAGGATCCAAGGTATTCGAACTGGAAGGTGACCTATATAAGATACAATACAATACATCATCATCATATTATTTTCATGATCTAGCTGAGGTGGACATTCCCATGCTTAGCTTTATAAATTCATTTTCATGAACATAGGACAGATAATCATCTGCAGTTGTAGACTGGTGATTCTTCATATGAAGAGTCATCTTCCTTGGCTTAGATGACTATCTGTGCAGATTTTGTGTACATTTGATGTCTTTATATTCATGAATATATCGCAACATGAATGGATGAAACTAGATCTGGGGTCTTCAAAACTTGTTCAATCTTCGCCCGATGTACAAGTCGATCCATGTGAAAAGATGTCTTGAAGTCAAACATGGAAAGATATTGCCTGATTACCAACCAATAACGTAAGCTGTTAACAGGCGTGAGAGGATTCACCAATAATTTTAATGACCCTCAAGGTACTACAGTACAGTTCACGTGGTGTGAATATATGATCCAATGTCGAACACCATGCAAAATCTTTCGGTCGAAGGCCATTGATTTAAACATGTCGTCGGAAGTGAGAAACTTGCCATTGAGGCATGCAAGCTTCAAAGTACTGAAAGGGTTGCTTCTAAGTCAACTTCTTGGATAATGAGCTGATGTCAACAAGAAGTGACCCGTCGTAGGAAGGCCTTAATGTATCCCACATCTACGATATGAAACGAAGCAAATGATTTTCTAGAGGTGAAAATGATCTGATGATACAAGGTTCAGGAATGGTGGTCATGAAAAATGGAGGGTGAAGGTATTCTAGTGGATGAGGCATTAACTGGATGGTGAATTCTCTGAATTACTTCTCTTGAACATATCGGTGACACTGAGATGGATTGGTAGCATTAACCACAAAAGATGGATGGTATGGAGGACCAATGGTGATATGACCGGTGAACGGAATAACCCAACTCGACTCAATTATGGTGATGGAGTGTAAGTGTCATGTTCAAGAGCGACCTGCTACCAATAAAATTCTTCAAGTTTTCTTCCCTTTTTCCCTAGTCATTGTGGACCAGTACCTATTTATTTTTGTCAAGCTTGAGGAGGATAACATATGCTTGTTCTATAATTTGCCCTTTGGGAAAACCTGTCACTATGTTTTAGCGAGTCTAACGACAATGAAACTCGTTCTTGTCCAAGTGGACAAGTTTGTTACTATTGTTTTAGTGAGTTTAAATACAAAGATGACTCGGTCCTTTTCATGTTTAGAGAGTTTGAAAAGGGATGAAAAGGAAACTCCAGCAGTTCTTTTTCGTAGCATAATCCCTTAAGTCCGAAAAATATTAAAATAATACAAAAGGGATGACTTTTCGATCACTTTAGCGAGTTGAAAAAGACAAGCGCTTGATATTTTTTGTGAGATAATCCCTCAGGTCCGAAAAATATTAAAATATACATGAGGGATGGCACTTCCAATCACTTTAGCGAGTTGGAGAGGCCAATAGCTCGACAATATTTTCATATTTAGTGAGTTTGAAAAGAGTTTAAAGGAGACTTGTTTTTGAGGAACGAGTGGCATTTAGGGTAGTAATTGGTTCTAGGTAATATTGGAACTTCTCAAAACATGGTGTGAAGAGGGTGGCTAACAGGACAACTCATTGCAGCTGTTCCTCAAAATGGTAAACAATCAAGTGGAAGCGTATGATCGGCCAAAAGGATGGAGAAAATGGAAGAAACACAACCAAGGTTCAAAATGCTGATATAATGGCAATCCCAAAGGTTATTTACCAGAGGTGGGCTCATTTTTTAACGAGCTTGAACTCTGGGGGAACATATGCTCAGTTGGCAAGTTTACTTTTTAGCGAGCTTGAACCTTGCAGAAACATTTCTCATTTTCCTTTTCATGTAGGCTAGAAACGACTAAACTACAAAGCTAAAAAACACTAAAAGTCTAAGAAACTACTGAGGTTAGGTAGGATGGTTTCATCAGTAGTTAGACAAAACATTTCCTTCACTTTGTCCACAGAATAGATAAAGGTGAATGGTGTGTTAGACCAATCACCTAACCTAAGAAGTTAAAAAACTAAAAAGCTAAAAAATGAAATTGGTCATTTTTCGCTTGCATAAAAAGGTTTGCATGCCCCCAGGCATCGAGAAAAGGAGAGTCTCCAGTAACCATATGGGAATCACTGTGGTTAAGTAGGATTGTTTTTGTCAGTGGTTAGATAAAACACTTCCTTGGCTTTGTCCGCCAATTAGACAAAGGTGAGTGGTGTGTCAGACCAATCACTTAACTTACAAGGACATTCATATGGTAGGATGGTTTCATCAGCAGTTAGACAAAACACTTCCTTGGCTTCGTCCACAGAGTGGACAAAAGTGAATGGTGTGGGATGGCACTTCCAATCACATAACCTACAGGGAAATCTATCTTTTCTGTTGGGTTTGTCTACCGAATGGACAAGGGTGCATGCCCCCTAAGCTTTGTTACATTCACCAGACTACCCACGGTAATTAGGTGGATGGAATGAAGGTTCCTTTACGAGATCAAGTGAAAGACTCAACTTGGAACTTTTCTCAACCTTGTTTCACTTTTTAGCAAGCTTGACACAAGACAAGGAACTCTGCTCAGATCCTTGATTTCATTTTTTAACAAGGTTGACACAAGTCAACGAACTATCCTCCGAGACCTTTGATCACAACTCATAAGGGGTCATGAAGGAAAGATCTGGTTCCAATGCCCCCAGTACATAATGTACAACATCACTGAATTGATCGTCAGTTGATGTAGGTATGGAAGAGGTTGCCACATAATTAATCCATGGCGGGGATGATACCATTGATATAAATGGACCATTTAGGAACGATCGTTGACTAGGAGTTATATTTGGACTGAGAAATGAAAGCTAGTCAATGGTGACAATTTTGCCTTCATGCAGGAAACAAATCACTCGAAAGAGTGTTGAAACAATAGCTCCCATGTGATAAACATAGTCATGCCCAAGAAGTAAATTGTAATCTAAAGGTCTTGGGACTACCATCACATTCAACTAAACCATTTTTCCTCCCAAAGTGATAGGCAACCGAGGAAGGAACCCTAACGGTTTACCGGTTCCTTTGTTAAAGCCCAACAGATTCTGTGTAACAGGCACAAGCGACGGTGAACTGAGTGCTTGCCAAGCAGTTGAGGAAAGGATACTCATTGATGCACCTTCATCTATAATAGTTCTAGATACAATCATATTACAAACATGTACTATGATCTAGAAAGGCACATAAGAAGGAAGGTAGGATTCTGTTAGTTGATTCCAATCGAAGGAAGTAACTAGACTACTTGGAGGGGGCACCGTAGAAATGGGAGAATTAACCCCTTGAGTTACGAGAACTAGAGGATTTTCCTCTTGTCTTGCTGGAACAGGTGGACTACCCCCAAGCTCATTTGAATCTAAGGTAACAAAAAGAACTTGAGTGGTATCATTTTTAATCTCTTCGGGAAAGGTCCGATCAGTTGAAGGTGAAATGGGGTCAACTGTTACCTCAACCTGTTGATTTTGGTCGGATATAGACTCATAGGATTCACTTTCAGAGAAAGTGGTTTCGATTGACGATTGATTTTGGTCAGTCAGCTCATCAACTAGTGAAGGATTTAGAGATAGTTCAGATGGAAGTCACTACGGTGAAGCAGGATGGTTATCCAACACTCTTTTTGCTTCATCCAGATAGTGACAAAGGTGAAAGGGGTTTATACCTTCACATAACTTACATGGAACTTTGACCTTTCTTTTCTGTCCATGAAATTCACTATTACTAGTTGATGGAGTGTTAGCAACATGATCACCAGAGGTTGATGACACCGGACGGTGCAAATTTGAAAACCATTCCTTCAAGATCTGAGGAAAATAAGGACAATTTCGATGAAAATGGTCTTCCGCACAGATTATGCATGGATATTTGACTTTGTGTGGCTTAACGGATGGATTTTCATTAGATGTCGCATTCGAAGCAATGGTTGCTTGGTTGCCCCCTTGCTGAGTTGGCTTATTCTTCTTCTTCTTCCCTTTCTTCTTCTTCTTAGCCACTTGGTTACTAGTACCAATACTTTCACCAGGCGAAGAGGAAGAGGGGGAGGGAGAAAAAACAAGGAAGAAGGCAAAGGGTCAACTTTAGGATCAACTGGAGGTTGATTTGATTGTGGAGGAATCATGGTATTTTGAACGACAGAGGTTGAGAACAGCCATACTAGCAGGCCAATTGTAATTCCCAGAAGGGACAATGCAGCCATATGAGGAGCACCAATATTTCCCCAAGAAGTAAAGGGACTAGGATTCCCCTCAAGAGGGATTCCTTGATTGGTGGACTCCATTATCTCAAACCTAAGATCAACGAAGGAATTAGGGACTTGACACAACTTTGCTTTTTCAATTTTTAAGAGTCGTGAAAAAGCTAAAGATGACTCTAGTCCCCTTTGATTTTTAATGAGCTTGAAGTGACAAGTGCTCAGATGGACCTTTTATTTTAAGAGTCGAAAAAGAATGAAAGGGACTACTCTGGAAATCTAGACAGAGGGATTACCAAACCAATTGCAAAACTGCAAAATACACCTTGGTGATAAATTAAAGAGAAATTCTCAAGGACTTATGTATGGCAGTCAATCTTCCTGAATGTTGTGTTCGGTGCATTGCAATTGATAGGGCGGCAGACACGGATTCCTATGGATAAAGGATATAAGCCTATTGTGGTATCCCAATATATACTCGACGGTACAGGGAGCACAAGTCCATGGTAGCACTTGTTGTATCAAAGAGGAGGAATCACCTAACCTTCGATGAAAATGATAGTTACTAGATTTTACGATGCCGGAACACGTCTCTAGCCTAGACCTCTAGATGTGTTGCGTTAGGTTCCAAAGCGTTGTTAAGTTCATTGAAATTTATTTTAGAGTTGATCTTGCTTATAATTTTTCCTTTCAATGGTTCACCACGTGATTTATATGTAAAATTCCTAAAAATGCAATCTAAAATGATAAACACTCATTGTTTATTTTTAGCAATGAAAATCCTAGCTACTAAGGAAAGAAGATTACAATTCTTTCAAACAAAGAGCAAAGAGCACACACTAAATGAAATTTTCCTACATAATTTTTCACACACAATCTAAATGCAAATGCAAATGCATGTATTTGTTTTTTGTTCCCTTAACGTGAGAAATGCAAAAAAGGAAAACTAAGTATAGATCTGAAATGTTTTCTTCAAAGCGACATTTCGACAATTTCTTTTTCAAAATGAAAGGAAGACTTAAATGACACTTTTCAAATTCAAATAGAATATTCTTTCGACACTTCAAATATCAACAAATCAAATCAAATACATGACAAAAAGTTCAATCGACTATCTAGAGAAGGAAGACATTACGACACTCCTCTTTTTGACACAAAATGACTACGACACTTTTTGAACCAAAACGATAGATTGGTTTAAACAACTTTTTGACAAAGGATTGCAAATGATGGAAAAATGCATAAAAACATTTACTAATCCTAATCAATGGAGGCTGAACTATGTAAAGCAAGGAGGCTTTGGCAATGAGATACTATTCATAAGTAGCAAAACAATTGAACAGAGCTGAAAATAAGGACAAAAAACCCCAAAAGTTCAAGGATAGAAATAGGATTACTTAGTCATCGCACATGTGCTACATAGAAATAGGGATGCATCTCACCTACTACACTCGGGAAGTGCGATGCATACTAGCTTCTAGTGACAGACAGTGCGATGGGCGAGGGAGCGCAACTGAGATGGGTTTTGGCTCAAATTTGCAATTGATTTCAGTGAGTTAAGCTGAGCTATTATGGACAGTAAAGAACAAAGTACAGGGGTATGATCTTGAGAGGTTATTGAGCTACCAACAGGGCATCTAGAATGCTTGTAATTCAGATGTTCAAATCATAAACTAAACCAGAGATTGACTGAAGCAAGCAGAGCAAGAGTAGTTCAAAGGCTATCTGGCTAACTTCAGGCTGCATCTATAGTTTATAAAACAAACAATCAACAACAAACAAACAAAATATTTGATCCCCAGTGGAGTCGCCATTTTGTTTCCAGGAAAAATAGTGTCTTTTCGATCTACTAGTCCCACTAGGATTGGCAGCTATCCTAGAAACAAACAATCAAAGTAATTTGCAATTTCCTCTATGTATGATAGATAAGAGAGAAGCAAAGGGACCAACCTGGATCTTCTGCTTGACTCCTTGCTTGATTTCTCTCCCCCTTGATAGAGCTTGCAATTCCTCTCCTACTTGTCCTACTTAGAGAATATCTGTAGAAACAAAGTAACAAAACACCATCAAAGCATCTCAATCTATTATATCATAAACAATGCAGAATTAGAAATACATTGAACATACAATAGCATTAAAAAATAACAAGATTCACAAATACATGATTGTATGGAGGAAAACTCAAAGAACTTTATTAAACTAGAAGGGAGAATTACAACCCAGCTATCTGATCCAGCATCATCCTCCCAGCATCAAAGCCCTCTTCACCTCATGAAAAGCAAAATCGCCCAACAACACAAAGCTCTTTCTCAAAGACAAACTATCAGCACTTCCTTACAAATTACAAAATTTCACCTTCCAGATCTCTCAAATGAGGGATCCATTTATAGATGTTTGCAAGGGTGTGAGTCATCTCTGGGTTTTTGATTAGTATCATTCCACTTGTTGTTCTTGGTTCCACTTGGAGATTTCTTGGATCTCTTACTCATCCTTGGGCGAATTCAGAGAGGCAAGTGTCATAGGAGAAGTTTATGGAAGATTCCATGAGCATCCACTTAGCAAACTGTCTCAAACATTTGTCCATCCTCGCTCATTGCACCCCACAGAAGGCCTCTTTAGTATGAATCACACCTGGCTGGTGTAGAAGTCGGTATGCATCGCACCCTGACAGTGGAGCGATCAGTATGGTCTAGTTTTGGCCAGTTCTGAGTAGTTTTTCAGGTGGAACTTTTGGGGAATGATGTAATCAGTTGAGCATGATCCTTTAGGGTATGAAACAACACTTTTAGGGGTTAAAGAGCCCTTGGTTTATCGACATATAAAATTGGGGTTGCAGTGCCCAAATATGTCTATAACACACGCGACCCCAATACCGGACCCAGGGTTGGGAGTTCAGCAAATCCAGCACAACTTCAAAACTTGAGCCTGGAAGTGCAAAGTCTGAAGCAGGGAAGAATGTCCCAACTAGAGGTATGCCCGGAGGGATGTTGTATAAAATGTAAGAGCCCAATGCATGACAAGGACCACTGCCCAATTTTCTTGAACTATCTGGCAGGAGGAGATCCGATGCCATTAAAGGTAGAAGTACAAGCAGGACCAAGTACTGCACAAGCACTTTGGTGCACGATTTTCCAGGAGGGAGGGAAGCATGTGACAGATAACTACCACCTATTATAGAAGCACACCTAGACCTCGCAACAGTTGTATTGAAACTTTTGTAGATCGGTGGGACATGATGAACGAATGTGCCTAAATTATGACTTAATGTTGGAGAGAACCCCAGCCTACCGGGTGCAGACTAAGGTGCGAGGAGGGTTTCAAGGACATGGTAGGGGAAGAGGATTGGGGCTCGGATGGGGTCGTGGTCAATTAATTTGTTATAATTGTTGAGGACAGGGATACTATGCGCGCGACTGCACTAACCCAACCAGGATCTCATGCCCCTACTGTGAGCAGTTTGATCACAAATTAATAGACTGTCTGATTTTAATTGGCCAATTAAGTGAAAATGGAGTACTCCAAACTCCACCAACCTAGAATATCTAAATGATGCATGCGAAACCTCGTAAAGAGGACCCTAGCATAAATATGGTACTAAGAAGCGCTGCAATTGAAGGAAATGAAGGCAAGGATAGGTGCGACACACCTATGAAGGAACAACGCATGGAGTCAAAGCAAGGAAGGATGGGGCCAAGAGAAGCTCAGCAGAGCTTCGTGGAAGCTTCGACCCCAAATAGGAGGGATCAAATGGAGTCAGGAGTGGACGTCTCTATGGTCACTACCTTTCTGGAAACCTACATGAAATTTTTGCGCGATCGTAAGGCTGTTCAAGGATTGCAAGAGCTGATCACCAGATGCGCCGGATTCAGTGGACCACAGGTTTTTCGGAAGATAGGAAGACATGCTCTATGCACCGGACGCGAGATGAGACTAACCACACAAATCGGTGACTATGAAATGGATAAAGTTATCTTGGATTTAGGCTCAGATGTGAACATACTGCCTAAACAAACCTGGGAACGGATGGGAAAACCCACACTGCAATGGTCCCCGATTCAATTATGAATGGCCAACCAGTAAAAGATCTTACCAATGGGCTAATTGCAAGGAATAACGGTAGATATCGATAGTGTGAGTACCCAGACCGATTTCGAAGTTATAGAAATTGTTGACAATAGCAATCCTTACCCAGCACTGTTGGGAATTGATTGGGCTACAGATATGAAGGGGATTATTAACTTAAAAAGGTGCAAGATGACCTTTGAATAGAAGTCACTATGGGTGGTAGTTCCGTTGGATCCAGCGGAAGGAGATCGTTATACCGAACTCGTACACGATGAAGAAGGTGATGACAAACTTGATTGAATTTATCAGATAACAGCGAAAGACCAAGATCGGATGCATGCCGCTGAGAATAGAGGAATCTCGTGGGAACACGATAGCATATACACCATGGAATCTGAGGAGGAAGCAGAGCGATGGCACAATCGATTGCAGGAAGTTACAACACTCCACTGTAATAGGGTGACTCAATTAGCACGATGTAACGAAAAATGCCACCCGGGAAAGAAGGACGTGACCCCTGAAGAACAACTCACATGTGTAGTATAGGAACAGCCTAGTGCATCGACAGACAGGTTACGTGTACCAGCAGAAGAATCATGGAAGCTTAGATATAAGTGAAAGTTTCAACTCTGGATTGGAAGATATGTATGGTGGATAAGATCGCATAAAATAATAGCCCGAAGAATATGGGTGTATGGCAAATGACCGACACCTCAAAAAGACCAGAGTGGAACACAGGATCATCAAGCCAGGGAGAACCTCCTCCCTACAGCCAAATCAACCACTATAGGTACAGCTTATCCCACCAGGGATGGCATTCGCGACAAGGTTCAGCAGCTATGGGATGCCATTCTGCATGCAAAATGACGACTGGATGAGTTGGAACAAGCTGAGGCCTAAATCCATGACCACAGTATGAAGATGGACAAAGCCATTGCGAAACTTCAATTAGAAGTTTCCTACCTAGATGATGAAAAGGAATTTCCCAAGGAAACTAACATGGTTGGCTTTCCTACCTTGATACGGTTGCACCCGGAGCCATAGGGGTGTGCACACCATAGTTTCGTAATGGAAGCAGAAGGACGTATAGGGTGCTCATGACCCGAGTTAGTGGGGAACCAGAAGACCCATGTGAGGGGTTCGCCCTTCTGACTATCCATCAGAGGTTCAGTCCTAGCACCCCAAGCAGTTGAAAGAGGGTGTGCGACTATAAAACAGGTTGCTGCAAAGGAAAGATGGAAAGTGACCATTAAAGATACTACTCATGGTATGATGGTGCATTTAAAGCACCTTGAAGCGGGCGGCGGGCGATTAAGGCAAAAGTAGAACTGTCCAAATCACATTTATGAGCTATCACAAGAACAAGCCGCCAGTTTTCGAGTTCAATCGATATATAAACAGAGCAAAGTTCACACCACCACGTCGTACTATCCGGCAAGAGAATCAATCTGTATTACCTACATCATGAGCAACAAGGAAGTTGAAAACAGTCCGTGGTTTCTAGCATTTCCACAACACTACAAAGATGTTATCCTAAAATCTCAAAATCCTACCACCTTTAGCCCACAGCTAGAGCTGCTGTAGGCAACCGAGCACTCTAGATCCCCTCGGACATCGAAGACCAAGAAGAAACCTCCACTTCTAGAATTAGTTAGACAATCGCCGCGACACTAGCTTGTTGGCAAATCCGCAATGAAAGAAAAAGGTAAAACTGTTATCATCGATAACGAGGAAGAAACAGAAGAGTCTTTTGCATGGGTAGAAGAGTACGTCCCCAAGGAGGACCCTGTACAGCTAGTGTGACGACCCAAGTATGTGCCTCCAAGCAAGGAGATGAAAAAGGTACCTGCCAACCTAGACGAATTCAATGATATAATCACTACCCCCTCTCTCCCGAAAGCCATCCCAGTTAAAAACTCGGTGGTTGGCCGTGTCACGACAATGAAATTTGAAGATTACGACCTTGTAGATTGAATAAAATTTCGCCATCTAGCGACGGATGCCTTAATGGACCATAAGATAGATGGCGCGGTGACCACTCTACAACCAAAGAAGTGGTTACGAAAGATGGATGAAGCCGGCTTACTTTGTATCCTGGCAATCCCGCACTTTCTTCGGCCCAGATTACTTTGTCCCCTGGCAATCCTCAGAGGGGGTGTTCTATGTTAATCAAGCAAAGCAGAATGAGCATCATCAGTTGCGAAGATGTGGTACAAACACTAAAGAAGGAGACAGATGAAGTGTTGCAGGAGACATGAAAGGAGTACCAAGATGACGATTGTCACTCACAGGGAGGCAAACCGCGAAGCCAAGGCAGAGCATCTAGTTGCACCGACGAGTGACTTAGGACGAGTTACCATGATTGTGTTGGGGGACTGTTGGGTAGCAAAGGTCCTGTGTAAGGGTTTTGGGGCAGAAAGCCCAAGAAGTAAGATTTAGATATTGTAAAAATTACACAATATGCGGAGCACAAAGTATAATAGATTGAGTCTAAGGGTAGTCCGCCTGAAAATAATAAAAATTAAGGTAAATAGAGTCAGCCTGGGTAGGGATCGCATGCCAGGAAAGGGTATAAATAGAGCGCAGCTCTATGAAGGAAAGGTAGTTCTTTTGAAAGATAAGATGTAATGGGTTCTTAAAGAAGATAGTCTAAAAGCATCTGTGAGTCCGAGTCGAGGGTTAGGTAGTACGTAGAGGCTCTGCAGCTGTGTGCATAGAGGCCTAGAAAGTTTGCAGTTGTGTGCGCGGACCCTTGTTGCTGAGTGTGCAGGGTGGATCTGGATGTATTGGTGACGATTGTTAATAAAGATAAGTTTAGTCTGAATTCTGTGTTAAATGCGACTTTGCTCTTTCTGAATTGTTATGATCTACGCATTTCCACTGTTGAATACTTGTGAACTGGGTTTATTCTTGATGCATGAAAGTAACCAGAAATAATAACAGTTTTCTTAAAGACCGCTCTAACTAGATCAGAATAGTAATAATTGATCCAATTTGTAATAAGCGCAATAAGGGTAACCGGATCTGCGCAGCGCGAGGCTGCAGAACGGCATGCGACCCTCACAAACCACATCTAGACATCCCAAGGGTGCAGAAACCTGGTTCCAACACCCTCCCTTGCTACCTCGGGTGAGACCTCAGTCCGCGCTTCGCAGGCTGTTACCGAAAGGGCCAGTAGCTGCGGGATTTGTTTGGATAAATAACTCTTCTGAACCTGGGTAGGCCCCTATAAGTCAACAGTGTTAATCACCTTTGAGTGTCATCTCTTTTGACCTTTGGAATTTTCATCAAATTTCTGTTTGATTCCTCTGTTAAAGAAATATTAGATTATAGTTTATTTCATTGGGAATTTCCTTTACTCACGCTTGATTGGTTCTTTCATTTCATTACTGAAGGAAGAGATTTTTGTTCATATTTAGTCTTGTTATACTATTCTTTCACTGATTTGGAAGCATATTGTGTTTGTTTTGAAGAATTCTCTTGCATAGATTACATTTTCATAGTTAGAATTCTCATTTTCACAAAAAGAAAGAAAATTGTGCATATATTACATTTGCATAATTTTTAGGGGAATTGTGCATAGATTACATTACATGGTTTGGCATCATTTAGGGCTTTGAATTGAATTTGAATAGTGAAATTGAAAGATCAAGTTAGAAAATTCTTGTTTTTTTTCTTCTTTTATTGTTGCACCATTGTTTCTTTCTTCCTTCCCATAGATAGATCTTGATCAAAATTAAAGAGATATTTTCATAATCTTAGTTTCACGGTAGGGAGTTCCAATGAACTCATACCATGAGCCTTGAAACTGAAACATAATTAAAGATCAACTTTAAAATTCACTCAATTAATGTAAGGAGCATTTGGAACATTAACGACACACATAGAGGTCTGGGATAGAGATGTGTTCCAATGTCTTTAAATGTAAGAGTTGTTGTTTCTTGTTTGCATTACATTCTGGGGGTAGTTGGTATTCCATGTATATAAGTATATCAGATCGTTCTCCACGTACCTTTGGGCATATTAGATGTTGCTCCATATATGAAAAGTATATCAGAATACTTCCCATCATACTGGACACATTAGACATCACTACTATAGACTGCACTTCCACGTACCTCCAGATATATTTTGGAAGTCCCCTATAGGTTGTTATCTTGCCATAGTTAATCGAGTCAACTGCCTTGTTATCTGTGATACACCAAACATAGAATTTGGGGACATTTCTTTCACGTACTAGAAATGGTCTATTGTATTTCATAGTTACTTGGTAAACACGTTTTCCTAGTTACCCCTTTTATTTTTTTATTTTGTGTCTTTAATTAACAATGTAAACTTTGAAACGGGAACTGATACTATTACCTGTTTTGTAGAGATAGCAAAAAAGTGACCTGATTTTGAAAAGGGGTGATGCAGAATGCACATGTTTTTTTTAGAGCATAGTTTTTGGCACTTTAAATTTTTTTATGTACATTACGTTTTAGAATGGTAGTGATTTTCATGCTGATTTAAAAAAGTGGTAATTCTGCATCAGGCCCTTTTTTTAAAAGACCTATTTTTTGACTTTAAATTTTCTAATGTATGAAATGTAAATAATTATTTTCTAAATTTAATAATTTTTGAAGTGGTCTTTTTCTTCATATTTTCTTGGTTTTTTTTTTTTTTTTTGTAGTGAGATTTTTATTGTTTTGCATATTTAAACAAGAAGGTCGATAGTTTGAATTTTCGATATTCTACATATTTATACATCGTTAATTAATTTTTCAATCTACATGAAATAATTGTCTCTAAAAAACAATATTTTTTATCAATTGACATAAAAATAACTATTTTTAACATAAATATAACTAAAAAACTACACGTTTTGATAATTTTTTGTAATTTTTTGCTAGAAATGACATGTCAAAATCACAATTTTTATAGGAAAATTTTAACTAAAAATGGTTAAATAATAGTTTTTTTTTTAATGAATTTCATGTTAAAAAAATAATAATAATCACTTTTTTTTTTTTTCAAAAAATAATGATTAACATAAAAATTAATGCGAAAATCACATAATACAAATATTGAACATATAACAACCTTAAGTGACTGCTTATTCTTCTCATAAAATGTCAAAGTCAAAACATCACAAGTATAACTAATTAATAGTTACAAAAAATGAGCTTGATTTCCAAGCATAACTTAAATTTAATCAACAATGTTACGTAATCCAAACTCTTCGTCCTCTAGAGTTTCATCATTGTCTTCTTCCACAATATTTTTTGCTTCATTTTTCTCATTTTCCTCTTCTAATGGATCTTTGATGTCTGCGAATCTCCCAATGTATGCCTTTCCAATCATTCCGTGTAATGGTGGTTGGGGTTCCTTTGCCTTTTTTGCCACACGTGATTCACTAAAGTCCCATTTCTTCAACCCAATTTCTTGCATTGCATCTAGAAGAAATTGAAGAGCATTAATTCTTTGCTGAATAAAATTGCACTGTATTGGATTTTTTTCAATGGCAATGTAATTTCTTCCTTTTTGAAGGCAACATGATACTGTTGTACCTAATTATCAAGCACAAAATAAATAATGAAGTAAAGTAGTGCAATGACATATAAATTAAGAAATAACATATTGAAATTCAATTCCATATAATAAAACTTACCTGAGCCAAAAAAAAAAAATCCAAAACCAAATCTCCTTCATTTGAACATATGTCTATAAGATAGATAATCAATAACTGTGGTTTTTGATAAATGTTAACTATCTCTCCTTTTGCTTCTTTGTCTTCATATCTTATTTTTCTCACAACAACATCATAAGTCAATATTTGGCTATGACTCTTTCCATCTACCCGATTAAAATCCATAGACATATAGCTATCATCTTTTGCCCAACTATCAATATGGATGAACTCACAATCATTTATAAATGGTTGATCTTCACAGTTAAGAAGATTTGATTTTTTCCTATAACATGAAATAGTAAAAGTTCGATTAACTTGTACATAAATGAATTTTTTAACATTAATCAAATATACATTTTAAACATCTTCCCATGTAAACTGCATCCTTGAATTTGTTTTCCCCTTGAAGCTTGACAATAACATTGCCAATTGTGTGTCTGAATGAAATGTCACAAATCTCCATAATGGTGATGACGTGACTTCTAGAAATCCCGCAACCACTTTACTAAGAGCTTGATAAATATAAGGGTCACTATCATAGTCAATGTTTGGAATATTGAAACCATGGGGAATATCTCTAATAACTAGGGCATAATCCCTTTTAGGTATGAGTTTAGCAGTCTTCACAATCGCCTTGTATTACTGGATATTGAATAGTATCAAGCCCATTCCAAATGAAATGAGTAAGAGTTGGATCAAGTTCAACATTTTTAAGATGTTGCTTCTTCAGTCTTTCAATCTTAATTTTTTCAACAAAGGTTCTGAAACTATGTGGTGTTCCATTTGAATCCTTCTTCATCTTTTATAAAATAAACAAATATATGTGTAAGTTATAAATTAAAAATAGTATATAAATGAATAAAAATGAATGTATAAATCAACATACCTTTTTAAATGCAAGATAAATTTTTTTTTAATGTTGATGTAGAACTTGAATCTGGATAGTTGCATACAACATCATCCCAACTATCTTCATTCAACAATTTAACCATTTGTTCTTGAATTTTCATGTAAACTTTGTGACTGCATAGATAAAGTAAAAAAAGTTAATATAATGATATGTATAACAAATACTACCAAGAACAATATGTTATATTTAAAAGAAAATTATAATCTAGAAATAAATAAAAATAATTCAACAAACTTACTTTTGAAATTCCTTAGACATTTCCTCCAATGATAATTCCCCTGACCTCACACAAGATAATATTTCTTTGAAAAGTTTTTCATCCTTCACTCCTTGCAATGCTCTCCAAGGTGTGATAGTCATATCTTTTGGAAGTTGCTTCATTTCAGGACCTGATTTACTGTTGCTACATATCAATGGTTTAGACCTTTTGACCTTCTGGTTTTTAATGCCAATGTTCTCCCACATGCTAAAAATCTCATTAATCAACTCCCATATCTCTCCAGTTCTAAATGCCAAATGGAAAATGTTATCAACACTTCTGAATAAATCACTAAATTTTCCGTCTTTTGAATTTATTTTCTCTTCAATTTGATAACCTATTTCCATACAACATTCCTTTCGGAAATCTACAGTAACATTTATCCTATCCCCACCACATTTTTCTTCAAATTCATTATGAATAAATCTAGCACTTTAGATGAAAGTCATAGACATCCTATATTGATTATCTGAATTATGATCCCATGCCACTAACTTTACTTTTGTATCTGATAAACCAGCATAAAGGATACATTTCATTGTTTCAAAATGTGGGTTATTGGGATATTCCTCCATCAATTGTCTTTGAGCTTGTACAGAATGGTTCCCCCCAAGCACATAATAATTGTATTCAAAACATTTTGACTTATCAAATGCTTCTTTGTTGGGAACTTGAACTGGATCAACAAGAAGCACATAATTAACCACATGAGCATATGGATTGTACCTCATCAATGTCTTCAAGTTGTGAACATGCAAATGGCGTGGCTTTCTGATTTGATATTTACATTGTCCTTCACTTGCCTTATAGATTTGTTTGACATTAAGCTGAAATGTACGACTACCCTCAATTAAGTTTCTCTTTGTCAAGTTCTGTCGAATGGCATTTTGTTTTGTTTTAATAATTCCATCCTCTAAATTAGCTCCTGGTGTAATGATTTCTCTGCTTTCTTTTGAAGTTTCACTAGGTTCTTGATTGTTGGTAATGACTACTTCAAAATGTTCAACTTTACTTCTCTTCCTTATAAATTTTTTATCATTAACTGGAACAAATTTATTCTTGGGCATTGTTACTTTTGGTGTTTTACGGCTCTTCGCAGTTCCAATGTTATCCTCAGTAATGACAAAATATTCTTCACTACCAATTTCAACTTCCTCGTCTTCAAAAGTAACTTGTCTACCTTTGCAAGATTTATCCACTAGAGGCCTTTTTATTTTATCCCTTGGATGTAGTTTTGTAGCATCATGAATTACTACATTTTGCTTGTTTGCCATATCTTCTTCTAACACTGAGTAGAAACTGCTGACAACTTTCATAATATCATGCTCTATGAAATGAATGCCTCCCAACCTAATTGAACAACTGTCAACAAAATTCCGCCATACAAAATATCATATGTCAATAAAAACAAAGTTATAAAAATATAGGAGACAGTTAAAATAATGCAAAACACAAATATAAATAACAATACTTACGATATTTTGTGTCATCTCATTTACGATTTGTTTACACAACTTTGTAGATACCTCTCTCATGTCATACAATGAATATGATAACTGATATTTAATCCTTTCATGTGACTTGGGCAGTTTTGTAAGTATGTAAACAACTTCATTGTATGGTACCGAACACATGTCTATGACTTTTCCCATCACCTCATAAATTCCATTATCATTAGGTATATCAACACATAGATATATCTACACATTTTGACTTTCTCTTTCTTTCACATACCAAACATCTGATGGAAGTTTCACTTATTTTGATTTCTTCCAGTATGAAATCATCTTCTTATCATTCGAGACAATTGAAAGATTTGTAGCCATCAACTCAGGTGGGCTTTGTTCACCAATGTTTTTTGAGATCCACCTTTAAGAGTATTTGGTCGCGAACCCTAGCCCCACCCCACCCCGGTGGCCTAATGGCCCGCACGGTGGCGGGGCGCCCCCACCCCACCCTGATGGCCCAACGGCCCACGGGGTGGCGGGGCGATTCCGAGAATTGCTCCGCCACCCAGTGGCCCAATGACCCTCATGGTGGCAGGGTGATTCCTGAAATCTACCTACCACCTCGAGGGCCAGAAAACCCCTACCCCACCCTGGCAGCCCAAAGGCCCACGTGGTGGCGGGGAAATTCCAGGAATCGCCCCACCACCCCGCGAGCCGTTGGGCCGCCGGGGTGGGGTGGGGTGCTGGGTAGCCAGCCCCACCACCCTTAACTTATGGGCCCGTTTGGCTGCCGTGAGAGTTACCAGGCCAACCATGCCCACTGCGGATGTAGTGGGTAAATTTGGCCCACAAAAAATTTTAATTTAAAAAAAAATTAAACTTCATTAAACTTATTTAATTTTAAAATTTGCAAAGCAGAAAAATTAACTAACCTTTCAAATGCGAGAATCCTCCGTTGAATATGTTGTTGATAGCAATGTAGCTACTCCACAAATTCGCTCCAAGTCTTTTAACGAACCTCGAAAAACCTTGATGTGATGTGAGTAATAGTGATAATGAAATTTATTATATAGGTGAAATTACGGAAATGTTTTACTGTACGGTTAATGTGGGATTAATTTGTTTTTAAAAAAATTTAACATGTTAATTTTGTTATGGCAATATAGGAAACTATGATAAAGCGAATATTATGGAATTGTTTTACAACATGCTGAATGTGGGATTAATTTGTTTTAGAAGGTATTATAAAAATTAAAAAAAAAAATTCAATTGTCTAGTAAATATTATATAGTTTAACTATTAAATTAATTTAGGTAAAAGATTTAGTTTACAATTTTAAATTTAAAGATTTATTTCATAAAAAAAAATTAGTTAAAATTTTTCAATAAATTGTAGAATAAAATAATGGAGGGAAATACATGAAACAAAATTTTTGGAGGGAAAAATTTTGGCGAAAATTTTTGGAGGGAAAATTTCATTCTTTAAGCTATATAATATCATTAGGAGAGTCTGCATTTGTATCATTCAACCTCTTCTATTTGAAAGGGATGGATTCTTTTGATAGTGAAGTTTCGCTTTGTGAAGCATCAACATCTTCATCATGTAACAACTCTATTCATATTGATGAATATAACGGAAATTCTTCCACTATGAATACAAAGTCAATTCTTCCACTTAGTCCTAATCCTAAGGACTAGGATAGTAGCACTGATGAAAGAGGTGATGAAGAATTTCAAATAAATAAAGAGTCATGTTTCCACTTAGTCCTAATCCTAAGGATTATGAGAGCAACAGTGATGAGGAGCATGATAAAGAATTTAAAATGAATGGAGTGTCATGATGTCCACTTATTCCTAATCCTATGGAATATGAGAACAACAGTGATGAAGAGCATGATGACAAATTTCAAAAGAATGGAGTGTCACGGTGTCCACTTAGTTCTAATCCTATAGACTATGAGAGTAGTAGTGATGAAGAGCATGATGACGAATTTCAAAAGAATGGAGTGTCACGGTGTCCACTTCGTCATAATCTTAAGGACTGTGTGAGCAACAGTGATGAAGAGCATGATGAAAAATTTCAAAAGAATGGAGTGTCATGGTGTCCTCTTAGTCCTAATCCTATGGATTATGAGAGTAGCAGTGATGAAGAGCATGATGATGAATTTCAAAGGAATGGAGTGTCATGGTGTCCACTTAGTCCTAATCCTATGGACTATGAGAGAAATAGTGATGAAGAGCATGATGAAAAATTTCAAAAGAATGGAGTGTCACGGTGTCCTCTTAGTCCTAATCCTATGGAATATGAGAGAAATAGTGATGAAGAATTTCAATTGAATAGAGTGTCACAGTGTCCACTTAGTCCTAATCCTATGGACTATGAAAGCAGCAATGATGAAGAACATGATAAAGAATTTCAAAAGAATGAAGTGTCGCAGTGTCCACTTAGTCCTAATCCTATGGACTATGAGAGCAGTAGTGATGAAGAGCATGATGAAAAATTTCAAAAGAATGGAGTGTCATGGTGTCCTCTTAGTCCTAATCCAATGGATTATGAGAGCAGAAATGATGAAGAACATGATGACGAATTTCAAAATAATGAAGTGTCACGGTGTGCACTTAGTCCTGATCCTATAGACTATGAGAGCAGTAGCGATGAAAAGCATGATGAAATTTTTCAAAAACAATGGAGTGTCATGGTGTCCTCTTAGTCCTAATCCTATGGACTATGAGAGTAGCACTGGCAATGCACATGAGGAAGAATATCAAATAAACATCGAGTCAAATTTTCCATTTAGTCCCAATTCTATGGACTATGATAGTAGCACTAAAGAAGGGGAAGATGAAGAATATCCTCCAAGTCAATATTTGAAAGGCACAAATGATCATAGTGTGGATAACATTCCTTAGAATGATGATGAAAATGCTTATACAAATGATGATCCAATGATGGAGATGTTGCCAAGAAATGTATCGAGGAGTAGGAGTAGACCTTTTCGTATCAATGAAAGATGTTCTAGTTATACAAGGGGTAGAGTAGAATATCTGACGAGAAGAAGTTCTATCAGCACTCTCATTTCAAGTGAATGTTGTCAAAAAGATTGCTTGAAACATATGGTTTTCAAATTTGCATTAGGGAAAAGAAAGAGATATTTGTCAATGAATAAAAGCATGCAAAATTCATATTTAGTTAAGTGCATGGAATCTACATTGTCAGGTTATGATTATCATATTGGGTCTTTATTTATCTGTAGAAAGGCTTTCAAAATGTTTCATTCGATGGGTAATTTTCGTCTCTCGAGAATCCAAGAAAATTTGGAAAAAGATCCCACATTTTATTTAGAAGTAAGTCATAAATGTTAGTTTGGGCCATTATCAAATACTGCGATGTCATGGATGAAAGATTTTTTTCAAAGCATGGAGAGTGTATGCCAAATAAAGAGACAATACATATTCCAGATAATTTTTTAAGACGAGAAATCTACAACTTATACAAAGAATATGCAGAAGGTGTTGAGGGAAATGGTCGGTTTATTACATATCAATATTTTGTGAAGGTATGGAAGAAATAATTCAACAATGTCTATATTCCTAAGAAAGCAAGGATGGGGATTTGCAGTACATGTGCTTCTCTTAAATAACAAAGGGACAAATGTGAAGGGTCAGAAAGAGGTAAGCATTCATAACTTTAACTTTTAAAATTGTATAGTCATCAACTATGAAAACATATTTCTTAATGGCTTTCTCTTATGTTGTGTAGATTCAATTGTTAAAAATCTTCAGAAGCATCATGAACAACAAACAAGTGAAAGGAAAAAGTTGTACAAGCATCGAAAGAAGTGTTATGATAATCTAAATAAATATTTGGGTTTGATAAGTGATGGTATGGACCAAAAGAAAACACTTTCACCACATTTTGTTCGCACACCCAAAAAATTACAAGAGGAAAATTTTACTTAGTAGCACTTGGTCAGTTGTATGGTCTTCAATGGGAAAATGATGCCAAGGGTGTACTTCACAGCTCCAAATATTCATAATGATGCAAATATGACAATAACCATAATTCATGATGTGCTTTCTCATTGGTCTGGTAATCTTCCTGAAGTTTTGTATCTACAATTGGACAACACTTGCTGTGAAAACAAAAATCAGGTTGTTTTTGGATATCTAAACATGCTTGTTGAATTGAGAATTTTTCAGAAGGTAAAGGTTGGTTTCCTTCTTGTTGGGCACACTCATGACCATATTGATCAGATGTTCAGTCATTTTTAAATCACATTGAGGAGGAAAGAAGTTGGGATCTTGCCATCATTAATTGAATGTATTAAGAAATCATACATGCTAGAGCCTACTTTTGATGTGTTGGAAGAAATTGTTGACATGTGAAGGTTTATTCTGGGATCGCATGGTGAGGAGAAATGCATTGAACAAATTAATGACATTAGCTTCCAACATCAATTTCGTATCAAGAAAATTGATGGGAAAACACTACTAAGGGGCAAGAAGTATTGAACTACTACAAAATGGGCACCATCATTAGGTTTGGAATTTTTGATGTTCATTCTAGATCATCCAATATTTGCATCAAAAATATTATTATTACATTCAGTTGGTGAAGTTCATAATGCATGCAGACAGAATAGGGATATAAATGGTTCTGATTGCCTAAAAGAAATTAAAAAATGTATTAGATATACATATGAGCACTTTGACATTGATGATTCAGTTTGGTGGGAGTCATTTTTCAATAATCAAAGTGATATCATTTCAACAACAAAAAATGAAGATATACCTTTGAAAAATCCATTTATTTGGCAACAAATGTGTCAAATGAACATGAGGAAATAAACATTATTGAAAAACAACAATATCAAGGTATTATTAATTATTCACACGCAGAGGAAAGAGAGATGTATATTGGTTCCAGAAGGTCTCGTGCACAACGTGAAGTCATGGAAGACCTTTACAAGGGTTCAATACTGGATATTAAGGAGGGTTGCATGATTGTAGTGCTAGCAGATGGAGATCCCAATGGCTATCCATTTTGGGTTGCTAAGGTTATAAAGGTATTTACAGAAAATGAGGATATTACAGGTTTTGAAGTACATTGGTATGCCACAAATACACACCCATTCAATGGTGTGTATAAGCCAAAGATGGTAGTTGACAAAAAAAAAATGGCAGAAAGAGAAAAAGAAAGGGTACAAATATAAATCATCGCCGCACAGACCTCTTAAATTGGAGGATGTTGACATACTTGTTTATGACTTCAATTTAACAAAGAGAGGAACTCTTTGCTTCAAGACGATAGAGATTCTGAAAAGGTTGTTACTAGAAGGAACAATGTTGATATGGGAGTCTGTTGAAACCAGTCGTAGATCCAAAAGAATTTTGAAACCTGAAATGGTGGGCATGCATGTGGACTTAGATGGGGCACTAGTTGATGAAGGAGAAGAATATAGAACATCTTCATCTGCATCCAGTCATTCATCTAAAGATGTGAATTCTAATGGCGTGCAAGAAAATATGAGTGATTTTGAATAATTGTCTAAGATAGTTTATATAACTGATGTTTGCATCGTATCTTGAAATAAAAATTTTGATTTCCATATGGTGTTAAATCAGAAGTTATGAGTCATTTTTATGTTGTTGGATTATATGTCTTAATTATGATGATTTTTATTGTTTAGAATATCTACAATGCAACATTAAATTAGAGATATAATGTATGTTTCATTCAATATACAAATAATGACATTTTGATTAATTTAGTCAAGTAATTTGTTCATAATATCATGGCTTTCTAATTTTATGGTTGAAAAAATTCCATTTTTTTTAATATCTTTAATGTTATGGTTGAAAACAATTATAATTTTAGCAATCTTTAGTGTGATGTTATTATATGTTTAACAAAATGGATGAAAAATAAAAGAATTTTAATGTATTTCAGATCCCATTATTTTATCTTTATGGTCATTACTAAAACATGTTGAATTTATACTTAGGAAAGAAAAATGTTATTCTACCAAAAACATTAGTGTGTTTTTTTCCTCATAAACCATTGTTTTTTTGCACATAAAAATTCGATTTTACTAGCATTTTTAAAAAATGTTGAAAATTGACCCTAAAATAAAAACCATCATTCCAATATCAACACTTTTCGTTTTCAGGGTGTTTTTTGCACGAAAATTTCGTTTTCACTGCCATTTTTAAAACATGTTCAAAATTGAGCCTAAAAAAAAACCATTGTTCCAGTATACACACTTTTCGTTTTTAGCACTATTTTTGATGTTTTTTCGGGGTTTTTTTGCCAGAGTTCCTGTTTTGAGTTTATAGTTCCTATTTCAAAGTTTACATTGTTAATTTCTAAAATCAATTTATTGAACGCAAAACAACATCCTAACCATGGAACAACTCCTTAGTAGATCTTAGGTTGAGACTAATGCAAACAGATCTTGAGTCCACCAGTCAAGGAAACCCCTCTTATAGGAATCTTGGTCCTTTTCCTTCTTTTTGACATATTGATGCTCCTTATATGGAAATGATTTCCCTTCCTGGATTTACCATTTGTATACCAGTTTGATTATTTTCGACCTCCTTGGTTATGAATGTCCAAAATTCTTCTCAACCAAGTAGTCCTCCACCTGAATGACATCAAACTCAAGTTGATCCTAAAGTTGACCCTTTTCCTTCTTCACCTATTGTTTCTTCATCCCTTTCTTCCTCCTTGCTTCATGAAATTCTGGACTCTAGTAATGAGGAAGCTAAGAAGAAGAAGAAAGGGAAGAAGCAGCAGAAGCGAAATAAGTAAGGGGGAAACCAAGAAAACATTCTTATCAATGCAACTGATGTTGAGAAACCTTGAAACAAGCCTCACAAAGTGAAATTCCCTTGGAATCTTTGTAATGGTGACCACCTCCTTAGAGATTATCCTAGTATTCTCCATGTATTAGAAGTGTGATCCATAGGATCACATCAAACAACCTCTAGAGATCACATTGGTGATAAACAATCAACTAGTGATAGTAAGGTCAATGGGAGAAAGGGTAAATTTAAGTTTCCCTGTAGGTTTTTTGAATGGAATCATCCTATTCACCTTTGTCCTTATATGGATGAAGCATACAAAGTGTTGGAGAACCTTACAGCTTCTCAACCACGAATTTTGGCTGGTTACTGAAATCTTTCTCCCAAGACTCCACTATTCAATGAAGTGATTGATCCAAATCCATCTTCATTCAATCCCACTCTCTCTGAACATAAATCCCATGAGTCCATTCCCAACCAACCATTGGTTGAGAAAATGGTTGACTTGATTCTAGCTTTAGTTTATCATACTTTTCCCATAGAGCATAAGGTTCATACCACTCAAGTTCTTCTTGTTTCCTCAGATCCTGTTGAACAAGCGGACATTTCTCCTATTGTTACAAAACCCTCTACAAGTAATCACTCACTTGGTTAGACTATTGAACAGGTACAAGTAAGTCAACCCATTTATAGCATGCCACAGGTGCCAATTAGTCAGCCTGTTCCAGGAATGACGTAAATTCTGTTAGGGAAATTGTTACAAGGAATATCCCAAGCTCCCATTAGTCAAACAAAAATCTTGCAACAGCCTTATTTAGACCCATATTTCCAAGTTTAACCCTTTCTACAATATCAAGGCTTTCCTGGGACTGGACAACCCAGTATGGGTTATCCTAATTATCAAAACAATTTGTATCAAGGTGGGATGCAAATGTATGTAGCCCAACCCATCCCATCCTATCCAGGATATCCCTCAGTTGTAGTTAACCTTCCCCCACAAGGTTACTAAGCTACCTAATTTCTTAGAGCAAATTTATTTTTCTTTTGTCCAGCTCATTAAAAAATGAAACAAGATCTTAGAGCATAGTTCCTTATCGTGCCATGAAGCTCATTAAAATATGAAACAAGGTCCCTAGAGTAGAGTTCATTTTCTTGTGTCAAGATCATTAAAAAATGAAACAAGGTCCCAAAGTAGAGTTCCTTTTCTTGTGTTAATCTCGTTAAAATATGAAACTAGGTTCTATCAGCATAATTATTTTAGTGTGTCAATCTCGTTAAAAAATGAAACATATCCCCCTCCAAGTTGAGTCTTTGATCAAATCTCGTAAATGTCAAATTGGGTCTTTCACTTGATCTTGTAAATGAAACTTCATTCCACCGTCCTATTAGTAACCCATAGTCTACTTAGGTGAATGAAATGAAGCTTGGTGGCATGTGCCTATAACCACGTTATTATGCTGGGGGTATGAAAACTAATCTCAAGCATAGTTTTTCCCATATTTCAAGCTTATGTAAAAATGAAACCAATTAATCTCAAGCATAGTTTTCCTTTGGTTCAAGCTTTTGTAAAAATGAAACCAATATCAAGCATAGTTTTCCTTTGTTTCTAGCTTGTGTAAAAATGAAACCACTCACCTTTTATCCCGCGTGATTTCCATTTTTATTAGCTTATTTTTACCATATGAGGCTTGGTTTTCTCACTCCATCATCACCATCTACTTGGCTGATCATACGCTTTCACTTGGATCTTTACTCTTTCCCAAGGAAATGTTGTGATGAGTGATATTATTAGCCTACCACTTAACCTCTATATGTTTTGAGTAGTTCAGTCACGATTGGAACTAGTTGTTACCCTTTATGTTACTCATTCCTCCAAGAAAATTTTTCTTTTAGCTCTTTTTAGACTCCAAAAATATGAAAAGATTGTCGAGCACATGTCTTTTCGAACTCGTTAAAGTAAATGAAAAGATGTCTTCCCAATATAAGTTTTACCCTTTTCCAAAATGGGATGGACTATTTATGAAAAATGAATACTTTATTCGAACATGGCTAAAATGTTCTCTTGAGTATTGTTTTATTCCTTTTCGGACTCAAGAGACTAACTTTATGAAAAGGAACCTTTGGAGTTTTCTTTTTCGCCTCTTTTTCAAACTCTCTAAACATGAAAAATAAGTCAAGTTACACCTTCCCTGGACTCGTAAAATCATTAAACAACATTGGACATGTCGAACATGACGAGATGAAACCACTCCTTATCAGATTTTGTTAAAATACTTTGGAGGATTCATATGAAGGATGAACTTATAGATAAAGCATATGTTGTCCTCTTCAAGCTTGTCAAAAATAAAGAGGTACTAGCCATAAATAGTTAGGAAATTGGGAAAACATGGTATTTTACTTGTTAATGGCAATGAGTAACTCTTGAACATGACTCTCTTTCACTTCATCTCCATGACTATTGGGTTGGTAAATATTTTTGCCTCTTTGGTTAATCACACCATATCAAAAGCCTTCGTAATTAGTTTTGAGTCAAATGTTACCAACTCCATAGATTGTTGTCGGTATTCTCAAGAGAAGTCCTTCAGTTGACATCTCTATGATACTCTTAAGCCTTCTTTCATGTCTATCATTCTTGAACTAGTTTTGCATCAATAACATTGTGGCTCAAATCATGTACCTGTTTCATGTCATTGATGAGGGATACATCAAGGCCCTCATGTGACTGGTCACTTCATGTCGACATCAACTCATTATATGGGAAGTTGAATTAGAAACTCCTTTTAGTACCTTGGATCTTTCTTACCTCAATGGTAAGTTTCCTCACTCTCCGTGATAGGTTCTCATCATTAGCCTTTGACCAAAATATTCTATGTGGTGTTCGACTTTAGCTTGTTCATTCACACCACAAAGATTGTACTATAGTACCTTGAGAGCCATTATCATTATCAGTGGTTTCACTTGCATCTGTTAACAACTTACATCATTGGCCAGTAATCAAATGATGTCTACCATGTTCGACTCCATCTCATTTATTCACATGGTTAGACTCATACTATCGAGTGACGATGTAGAAGACCTCGGATATAGTTCCATCTATTTGCGCTGCCATTTCAAGATTCATACAAGATTATAATGTGTGATGGTTATGATCATTAATAGATTCATCCAAGATGGGCCCACACTCTGTCATCAATAGAAGAGACTTCTTGATCATTGTACATGTATAATGGCTTATATGTTGAGTATGGGTATGCCTCCCTCAGTAATGATATCATGATGATAATATGAATTGTAACATATGATTATCTTGACCACTATATTCTTAATTCAGACTTGTCACAAGGTAAAGAACTTCAATCCTCAACCACTTCTTTAAACTTTGTACTTTAGGGGTCAATCTATTATAGGTCATTTTATCGCATTCACCCAAAAGGCTTGAAAACCTGGATCAATCAATATCCTTGACACTTTGGCATTATCCCATTGCAAAGCCCTAAGAATCACCCCTCCAAGAATTCTATGTTTCTGGGTCAATCAGCTCAAAAACTGTGTTTTTAGCCCCAACGCACCCTACACTTTAGTCCACCTAAAATGGCTGTAAGTTGCATAACAAAGCACGTGCACTGACCAGCGTATGTTTCTCTGCTTTGTAGCTATGATGGTTCTAGAATTTCAAGAAAAATAAAAAAAAAATTGAAACTTCTCATTATAGAAGCTTATAAGGTGTTTTTAACCATTTACAATGGATAGATATCTCAAATTCCTCCGTCATATGTGGATCTCAAGCCTATATTGGTAAATCCTAAAATACCACTTTTACCTTATAAATTCACTACCTCCCATAGAGTATGGGTTGGATTTTAGATATTACTAGAACCCTCACGATGCTACTTTGAGCTTAAGGAATCATCATCCATTAATGCATTAGGGTTGAGTTTGAACGTTTTATTTGTTGCAAGGAAGGACAAGACAATTGGGGAGACATCTACAAAGTCAAGCATCTATAAATGTTTGTAGCTGTCTCCTTTATTTATTAATAGAAAAAACACTTTGTTTTCCTATACTTGTGTCATGTCAATGCTTATGTATTTCAATTCCATTTGACTTATTAATTAGAGACATTAGTTTATGCCATGTGGATATTGTAGTTCTCTTTCTTTTTTTAGTCATTATTGTAGGTTACATTTATAGTGCTTGGAGCTAGAGTTGGAGCTTACAAGCAAGGAGAAGAGGAGGGCTTACTATAGATTCCAAGAAGGCATTTCTTCCATGTTCTAATTTCTCTAATTAAAACATAGATATTTTTGACCCTATTGTTTCTAGATCATGCCACTAGATCTAGGGAGTTCCCTTTTGTCCGTAGAAGAGAATTTTCCACATACCACCGGCAACATATTTAGTGATGACCTTCCTGTCTCAGCTAATGATGGCCATTCATCTTTCGATCTTATGAAAACACTAGTGTTTAATGATCTACTAATTGAGAGTTCAGAGGTTTTTCAGGACGGTGAGGCACTTTGGATTTGTTTAATGATTATTTCAAGTCCTCATGTCCTTGACAAAATCCATGAATAAACTCAAATTAGGGTTTCTGAAACTAGAGTTTTCATACCAGAATCCTCCAGTATTTCAGTTTGCACCTAATGGATGTCCATGTTTGGAAAATTGTGAGGGTCATCAAGTTGATCATCCTGAATATCATGATATGATTTTTGATTGTTTTGAAGAATCTTATCTAGTGAATTCCTCTACGAGAAAGCGACATCTTGCCTCACTTGTGTTGAATTTAGGGTTAGACACAAATGAATGCATATCATGGATAAATGATCACAATTTTCAAGCTTATCATTCGCTTTATTAACATAGAGCTGCAGCTTGGATGGAAGAGTCTTTTCTAGCATGTTTTCTTATTAGCAGACATGACCTTCTTGTTGTTGTGCATGTTTCACAGGTAAGAATTGTTGTTTTTGCACAATTTCTTATACTGGTTCTAATTGATGACATCTTTGTTTTTTCAAGTCGGGGAATTGTTGCGATGGTTGCATTGGAAGTTTTATTTCACATGATAAACCTCCTCTCTGGTTAAATTAGGGTTTTAGGTTTATACTAGTTTAAATTTTTCTAATTCGGTTTTATTTGTCATAGTTTGCTAATTAGGATTTAGTTTATTGGTTTAGGGTTTATGCTTTTGTTGTATGTTTCTTATTGCAGCTAGTCTAGTACTTCATGACATTATGCATTTATCATGCACTCATCATTTTGCATTGCATTGTCTGCATAAGAATTACACCATCCTTTTAGTAATTGTTAGTTGATTTTTTCCTTGAATTTACATATCATTGCATTTCATTGTATCCATACTTGTTGCATTACATTGTGCATTCATCTCCTTGCAAATCATACACTATAGGTTGACCTAGCATTACACTTTCTCTCTTTGCTACATGCCACTACATGAGCCTTCACAAGCCTAGATCCCTTCAAACCTTTGGTGTTGTGACTAGATTTCTTATGCCTATTTTCACATGCTCAAACCCTTAAAGAACTTCTTTAGCCTCTTTGCATATGATGAAACCCTAAAAAATATTCTTGGTCACTTTTCCCTAATACTAAAACCCTAAGCCCAGTGGTTTCATGTGGTTGTGGTGGTTGCTCCAGAAGGTAGCCTCTCATAGGTCTAATCATCAGAGCTACGTTTTGAGAAAATTTATATAATTCCATCTCATTAACAAAGAAAATATGAATAGGTGCTCATGGGGAACCCTAATTAATGCATTTGACCTATACCTTGTAACCATAAACTTGTGTCTAACATGGTCCTATATATTTAATGGTATGTTTTCATTGTTCATCAGTTAGTCAGAGATATGATGTGGAAGCATGGCATGAGAGAAAATTCTAAAATCATAAAATATTTTAGTTTCTGTCAAATAAGGAGCAACCTCTCTTTCCCGTAAAATAAGTCAAGATACTTCATCCACCCTAGCACAATAAACACCCAATAAATAATTCTAATGTGCACACAAAAGAAAATCAATTAAAAAAATGGGAAGGGTTGAGAAAGGATTCCTGTATAGGGAGGTGATGTAGATGACTCTGTTGGGGTAATGAATAGGCCTTCTAGTAGTATAGCAATGATTGTGGTTTCTTGAAGTGATTCCATCAGGGTATTGAATAAGCTTGTTGGTAATGGAGAAAAACCATAAACTTGCTTCAAATTTTTGTGTACAATAATCCCTCTTCCTTGTTATCTGCATCATCATTAACTATTGGCATGTGTTAACTTCTGATGTGGTTCTTAACGACTAACATGACCTAGTTGAGACACGAGGGAATGGCATATCCATAAAATTTCAAGTAACCCTAGGAGTATCCATAATTCCTATTCAATACTTTCTTGCAAGATTATCTAGACTCAATCTATTGTAGGGACATAGAAAAAGATGTTGGATTCTACCAGTGGATCACCAATTGTTGTATCCACTACAACAACACCTAAATTTTTTGGACATATCTCAAAATTTCAGGTCCCCCACTACTTTCCTAGGTTCATAAAGGTTATGGTCATGTTTTCAATTGGTTAATATCCCCTTGATCTATTCCTATCAAACCTTATCGATTCTCACACATACATGGTACATGTTATCTTTATTCTTCTTGAGTTACCTCGGAACATGACCACACCAATTCATTAGGGCTTTAGGGTTTATTGCTCTAATAATGTCTTAAGAGTCTCATGCAACCTCATGCCTTTATCTTTCCATGATGTGCATTGCAATGGAGTAATGGTATCCTGTGTCAATAGTCATCCCTCCACCCTAATTACATTAAGGTTTGTGAAGTGCTACTTTATTCATGTGTTTCGAGACCCTAGATCATCATGATTATGAATATGACCCATGGTCATAACTGTCACTTGATCATCATATTCTTTAGTGAATCTTTCAGTTTAGTTTCGTCGACACATTTTAACATTGTCAAGGGAATTACCAAGATTAAGACATTGCATATTTTTTTAATGACATGTGAGTTATCAAGTTGACCCATTTGCTCAGATGTTAAATTGGGTGAAGGAAAATTTCACCAATGATTTCAAGTTTGACTATTCAATCTCTATAAATTGCACTACTTGTGGTTCTATAAACAAACCTTGCATGGTTCCCTTATCATATTACAAGTTGGGAAAGTACTCACATTATATTCGCCCAAAATTAACTAATCCATTTTTTGTAATTTCTTATTTATTAAACTCTTAATACCTTAATTTTTGAGTTTGTAAAGTCTACATTTTATTACACAATCATACTAACATTTATTATGTTTTGCAGGGTAAAGTGAAAGAAAAACATTCAAATGTCTCACTTGGGTGCAATAAAAAAGGGTCCTATTTTTTATATGTGTGAAATCCATGTTTAAAATATAAAAGGGTCCTTTTAATAATCAATTTTGATGGAATCCCATTATAAAATGTAATGGGGACAACGAACCAAAATTTGCATGGAGTGATTTGTTCTTTTAATATATATTTGGGTGGATACCAAAAAAATGCTAGGGATATTCATAATGATTCGAATGCTTTGATAATGTTGCTACATATATATTATGTTAAAATCCAATGCCAAGAAAATGCATGGATAGTGACAGTAAAACATTACGTGGACTAGGTGAGCTAAGATTTCAAAGATAAAACATTTAATGTGTCGCTAGGATGGTGATTAGAGCCCGACAACAAGAGGTCTGTCAAAATGATACATATTGAGACTAACACGCTCCTTAGTGATTCATCATCAATGCACTCTTAATTAAAGAATTTAAAAGAAGTGGCATGGGATAAATTTTAATGACATGTCAATTAAATATGAAGCGTGCATTCTTCTTAAGGAAAGACATATTTAGAGTAGACACATGTCCATGCACTGGAACACACATATATGAACCACCAAGCTCAAATGAATACCACCAATATTGCATGGGTTGGATCTACATACAGCCTCATACTCTACATGATAGCCAACCATGTTTTATATGCTTCATGGTATTTACTATCCATTGAAAGTAAAAATATATTTTGGTGAATAGAATGTAGAAAGAAACATGGAATTTTAAACCTACAAAGCTACAATATTGACTATTTAGATTGTCATAGTTTGAATGATAATCTCATGCCTCTTTGTGAAAGGTAGAACGAAAATGCTATTGTATGGGAAAATTGTAATGAAAGTGATAACAATATCAATTTTCAATTTGGCATTTTTGGAGATGATATGGAAAGTGGGATCATCTCTTCAAAATTTATGGAAAAATATTTCTACTGCTTATGGTGGGGCTTAAAGAATCTCAGTTCCCTCGGACAAATTTTAATGGCAGGAACTTACATCAGAGAGAATTTTCTTGTTATCCTCATTGCAAATATTGGTTGTGTATTATTTTCACATATGATTAGGAACATGTAAACCTATTTGTGATCTCTAACAATTAGGCTTGAAGAGATGAGAGTTAAGAGAAGGGATACAAAAGAATGGATGAAACACCACCAACTTCTGTATGATATATAGTACAAATGATCCGAACTTAAACATGAATGCAAAAAATTATAGATATAACCATAAATACAGAGATGCAGCAAAAATAACACGTCATTTCATTAATATCAAAATATTGAAATATGCTCATAAATATAATGGAAAGAAACTAGCTTGGGTGATGGTAGCTTATCTCTGAGAAGAGATGTGGTGGCTACATGCCTCTAAAATTTGTTACAATGAGGCTCAAGGACCTATTTATTATTGAACAAAAAGATAAAACGATAAACAACCAAAACCATAACCCCAAAAGTTGTAACATCAAGAGTTTGTTGGCCCCATTGGGGTTAGTTGGGCACCCAATTTCCCGGGGTTGTAACTTGGTCATATTATCTCTGTTTGGCACATACAATACCTTGTTAGACTCCAATTACTACAAAATTTGTGGCAAGCCCCTTCCTATGGTCATGGGCTTGCACCGGACCTCAAAAAAATGTTGTTTAGGGGGTCAAAACTGTTCCGGAAGTTTAGGACCTGAAAAACTACTAAAAATAGAAGATCTTGAAATAAAAAAGGAAATAGATGAAACCAACTGGAGGTTTGGGTGGAATAGGGAGGTGGCCACCAATATTCACCTGGATCATTCCTCCCCTTAGGAATCAATGTTACCCATTGCGTGCAGAGCCTCCATGAGGTGAGGAAATTTTTGTTGAACTCGGTACCTGTTGAACCAATTTCCCTGGTGAAGGAGTTGATCAACTTTGACAACTCGACATAGTTGGATCCTCTATTGGTGAGTGTTATTGATTTTCATTTCCATGAGCTCATCATTTGTGGCTTGTTCCGTGCGTCTGGGTTGAGCTCTGTTGGTGTGAGTTGCTCTGCAATATCGGATGTGTCCAACAATGGTGGAAAGTATGGCCGAAGGTGGTCTACATTGAACACTAAGTGTAAACCAAGGAATGGTGGGATGTTGAGCTCGAAGGCATTGTCACCGACAACCTTGGTGATGGTGTATGGCCCATATCAGAGTAGGTGAAGCTTGTTGTGGGGTCTAGCGAGGCTCTCCTTCTACAAATGTAGGCAAACTTTTTTGCCCACCTGGAACTTGTGCAGCACTCGATGTTGATCGTGGCACTTCTTGTATTTACCATTGGCTTTGTCTAATACATCATGGACCTTCTGGAAGATGTGTTGAATATTCTCAATGAATTTGTTAGCCTTGTCGATTTCGGACTAGACGTGAACTGAATTTTACTGAGTGGATGCAAATGGTATGGCCACATCAATGGGACAAAATAGTTGAAATACCATCCCTACCTGAAGGGGAGTGTGGCCCGTTGAGCTATGGAGAGCTCTAGTGTTGTTGTTTTGGACATAGGGGAGACATTCAACCCATGTGCATGGACGCTTCGAGTTGTACATGTGTAGAATGTGTACGATCATCTTGTTGACAACCTTTGATTGTCCATCAGTTTGGGGATGGAAAACCATGGACTTAGTAAATTTTTTATCCAAAATGCACTTAGGAATCTATTGTCCCGAACTGAGACAATGGACTCTAGGATCCCAAAGTGTACCTACACTTTCTCAAAAAAGAGCTTAATAGTGGCCTCTGCTATGATACTCTTCTTGCAGGCCGCCTTGATGCCCATCTTAGAGAATCTGTCGACGACCATGAAAATGCAGTCGTTGTCATGCTTAGTATAAGAAATACCTGACATGTAATCCATGGATATAGATTCCCAAGTTCGACTAGGAGTAGGTAAAGGAGTATATATGCCTTGCTTCTTGATGGTTGGCTTGGAAATGGTGCAAGCAGTGCAAGATATAATGTACTTCCCAACATCCTGACAAAGTTTTCGGCCATTAAAAATGCTTCTGCAATACTCCTACTATTTTCTCTACTCCAAATTGTCCAATGAACCAAATGTAGTGCAGCTCCAAAATCATCTTAACATGCTCATTTGAAGGAACACATATGTGTCCCATGTTGCTGAATTCTAGATCGCTTTGGTAAAGATGCAGCCACCCCAAAGTTTTGTGCCCACAAGATTTGAGCACAGTGATCAATGCCATGACTGGTGGTTGGATGAGGCAATCTGCAACATTATTGGTGCTAATCTTCTTATACTTAATGTTCAAAGGGGAATGTTCTACATAGGTGGACCATTTATGATGGCAATCATTCTACAACTTCCCTTGTATCTGTGTGAACTACAGGGGTTGGTGGTCTGTGTGGATGATCATTTCCTTCCTAACTCTAGCTAAAGATCAAGATGTCATCTAAATACACCACCACAAATGCATTGGTGAATGGTCGCAAGATGTTGTTCGTCAATCTCATGAAGGTTGTGGGCCATTCGTCAACACAAAAGGAATTACCAACCATTCAAAAAGGCCCTCCTTAGGTTTGAAGGCAGTCTCCACACATCAAAGGGTCTGATAGGCACCTGGTGATAACCAGAATTCAATTCAATATTGCAAAAATATTTTACCCCCTTGAGTTGGTCTAGAAGTTCATCAATCCGTGGGATTGGGTACCTATTCTAGATAGTGATCTTGTTTAGTGCCTGATAGTGAATACAAATTCTCCAGGTATCATCCTTCTTTTGTACCAATACAATCAGGCTCCCATAGGGTGATGAGCTTGGCCTAATGTGCCCTTTTTGCATGACCTCCTAAATCTACCTCTTTCTCTCACCGTTCTTCAATACAGAGCATCGATAGATCAGTCCATTGGGTAGTGGCATGCCCGAGGTCAAATCAAAGGAGTGATTGACCTGATAGTGTAGAGGTACCCCTATAGGTGAGGCAAAAATGTCCCTGTACTCCTCCATGACCTTGTCCATATGCTACTATTGTGCGGAGGATCCCTGTATATAAGTTGTGGCCACAACCTTCTTCTTTCCCTAAGGGTGAATCATAAGGAAAAAAAATCCTAGTTTGGTAAATGATGTTACTGCATTGCATTGCAGTGATCAAAGAGATGGTCATAGGCAGGGCTACCTCCAGTATCCTGTACAACTTATTGCCCAAACTAAAAATCATAGAGCAATGTCTAGACTCATATACAACATGTCACTTCCACAAGCATGGTTGTCCTAATAATACATCACAAACGTAAAGAGGACAAACATCACATAGTACCTCATCCATGAAGGGATTGATGCTATAGGGAAGGCGACAATTCTGGCTGACACGGAAATCTCATCCTTGGTGAAGCCACCCAATGGTTTATAGTTGTGGATGTGTTGTCATCATTAGGACCAGCCGCTTCATGAACATTGCTGAAATGAGGTTCTTTTGGCTCCCGCTGTCAACAATGAACTATAACGGAGAACCCTTCACCCACATATGTTAGTGGAAGAGGTGTTCCCCCTCCTCTAGATCTTCATGCTCATTATTCTGGATCTTGGTGGTGGTCATGGTGGCACTAAGCTTCACGTCAATGATTGGCTTCCCTTTGTCATTCCCCTCGGGTTCTGACTCGGAGTTAGAAAATGCATCTGAATCAGAAGCCTTCAACTCAACTACCAGTGACTTCTTGGCTCGACACTCACTTGTGTTGTGAGTGGAGCTCTTATGGAACTCACACCATTTTCCCATGACCTTCTTTATCTTCATGGTGTTTTTATTTTCTTGCAGCTTTGATGGGTTGTCCTGGATCACCCTGCCTTGGCTTTTGCCTTTGCTCTGTGGTTTGGGGGTACCTTTTCCTCACTTTAGATTCACAGATCCAAACTCTTTCTTATTTTGTTAAAAATTCTACTCAATCTTGATAGTGTATCAGTTTGTCGTGCCAAGCGAGGATATGTCTAGGAACTCCATCTCATCCTAGATGTACTTGTGTAGACAGTCACAGTACTTGAGTACCAAATTCGGCTCAGAATTCTTAATACCCAACTTTTTATGGAGGGTATGGAAAACGTTTGTGAACTTTGGCACATCTTGGTCCCTTCCTTGTCATAGTGTGGTCCAATTTATGTATTTATCTTCATATATCCCAATAGAGTAATATTGTTACTTGATGGAATCTCAAAAAGAATCCCAATTGGGTGTAGCTGAAAATAGTGAGGATTCCCTCCTGTACTTTTGTTCACAGTAGGTTTCCCACCAGTCCTTGAAGTGTGGGGCAGCTTTGAGAACTGCAAAAAAAAAATTCCTATTTGGAAAAGTCGTGAACTGAAAAATATCCTTCCAACAGATTCAACCATTTATCTATGATGTATGCATCTATTTGCCCCTCAAATATGGGAATATGTCAAAGTTAACTTGTACCTTAAAAGGAGTGGCACCTCCAGAGTAGTTGTTGGATGAATATGTGTCACATGTGGGTAGCCGTCAGAGGATTCGGGAAAATTTATCCATCATAGCATTCCTTTGTCGCTTGAGAGCTTCCTAAAGCAATATTTTGAAAGGATATCTTGCCCCCTTGTCTTTCTTTTCTTCTAACGTGGGAGGCAGTTGGGATTTACGAGGCTGGTCTTGCAAAGGTTCAACCAGTTCGAGCCCTAACTCATTATACTCTGACCTTGTTGGGGACATGCAAAGAAGAATAGAGAAAGAGTAGACTGCTCTGATACCACTGATCCGAACGTAAAAAGGAATGAAACAAATTATAGATATAACCATAAATAGAGTGATGTAGTAGAAATAACACTTCATTTCATTAATATCAAAATACTGAAATATACTTACAAATAAAATGGAAATAATCTAGCTCAGGTGATGGTAGCTTATCTCTGAGAAGAGATGTGGTGGCTACATGCCTCTGAACTTTGTTACAATGAGGCTCAAGGGCCTATTTATTATTAAACAACAAGATGAAACCCTACACAACCAAAACCCTTACCCTAGGAGATGTAATGCCAAGAGTTTGTGGACCCCATTTGGGTTAGTTGGGCACCCCACTTCCCGAGGTCGTAACTTGGTCATATTATCTCCGTTTGGTGCATACGATACCTTGTTGGAAAGGTCTCTCCAAGTACTACAAGATTTACAGTAAGCCCTTGCCAATGGCTATGGGCTTGCAATGAACCTCAAACAAGCCTAAAAAAAATGTCATTTAGGGGGTCAAAACTATCTAGAAGTTCAACACCCAAAAAATGATAAAAATATTAAATGTTGAAATAAACAATGAAACAGATGAAACCAACTGGAGGTTTAGGTGTAATAGGTGAGTGGCCACTAATATTCACCTAGATCATTCTTCCCCCCTTAGGAAGCAATGGTCCCCATTACATACAGAGCATCCATGAGGTGAGGAATTTTCTGTTGAACTTGATCCCTCATGAACCACTTGCCCTAGTGAAGGAGTTGGCCTTCTTTGAAAACTCGATATAGCTAGATCCTTTGTTGGTGAGTGTTCTTGATCTACATGTCCATGAGCTGATCCATTGTGGCCTATTCCATGTATTCTAGGTTGAACTCTATTGGTTTGAGTTGTTTTGATATGTCAGATGTGTCCAACAATGGTGGAAAGTTTGGCCAAAGGCAGTCTACATTGAACACTGGGTACAAACTAAGGAACGGTTGGATGTTGAGCTCGAAGGAATTTTCATTGATAGCCTTGGTGATGGTGAATGGCCCATATCAGAGAGGGTGAAGCTTTTGGTGGGGTCTAGTGAGGTGATTATTCTGCAAATGTAGTCTAACTTTGTCGCTCACCTGGAACTTGTGCGGCACTCAATGTAGATCATGGCGTTGCTTCTACTTAGCATTGGCTATGTCCAATATATCATGGACCTAGTGGTGAATGTGTTAAATGTGCTCAATAAAGTTGTTATCCCTATTGGATTCAGGCTAGACGTGAGCTGAATCTACATGAGTGGTTGCAAATGGTATGGCCACATCAATGGGATATAATGACTTAAATCCTAGCCCTATCTAAAAGGGGTTGTGTCTCATTGAGTTGTGGATAGCTCTGTTGTAGTTGTGTTGGACATAGGGGAGGCTTTCATCCCATGTGTGTGGATGCTTCGAGGTGTACATGTGCGGAATGTGTATGATCATCCTATTAACAACCTCTGTTTGGCCATCAATTTAGGGATGGAAAGTCATGGACTTAGTAAGTTTGTATCCAACATCGACCAAAGACTTGACCAAAATTCACATAAAAATATGTTGTCCCAATATGAGACAATGGATTATGGGATCCCAAAGTGTACCTACACTCACTCAAAGAAAATATTAGCAATGGCCTCTGTTGTGATACTCTTCTTTCATTCCACCATGATGGTCATCTCAAAGAATCTGTCGATGACCATGAAAATGTAGTTGTTTTCATGCTTAGTAGAATGAATACCCGACATGTAATCCATGGATATTTCCCAAGGTCGACTAGGAGGAGGTAGAGGAGTATATATTCCTTAATTATTTATTGTTGTTTTGGAAATGGCACAAGCAGTGCAGGATATAATGTACTTCCCAACATCCTAACGAAGTTTTCAGCCAATAAAAATACTTATGTGATACCACCATTGTTTTCTCTACTCTGAAATGTCCAACGACCCAACTATAGTGCACCTCTAAAATCATCTTGGCACACTTGCTTGAAGGAACACATATGTGTCCTAGGTGGCACAATAGTGCATCCTGAAGGTGAAAATTTGGAACTTTTTCCCTTCCAGGAGCTTCCGATATGTGATTCAGAATTCTAGATTTCTTTGGTAAAGATGTGGTCACCAAGAAGGCTCATGCCCAAAGGAGTCGAGTATAGTGATCAGCACCATGACTGGTGGTCAGCTGAGGCAGTCTGCATCATTATTGGTGTTTCCCTTCTTGTACTTAATGTTCAAATGGGCCTATTGTAGGAAGGTGTACCATATCTGATGGCGATCGTTCTGCAACTTCCATTGTATCTATATGAACTACAGGGGTCAGTGGTCTATCTAGATGATCATTTCCTTCCCCATAATGTAATACTTCAATTGATGGTAGGCTTTGACAATGAAATGCATTTCTTTTACATAAGTGGCATACTTTCGGACTGTGTTTGAAAGTTTCTCACTATGGTAAGCTATTGTATGCCCCTATTGAGTAAGAACTGTACCAATATCATAGTCAGAGGAATTTGTTTCAATCTCAAATGGTTGTTGCAAGTCTTGTAGTGTAAGCACTAGTGGAGAGAAGAGGTGATGCTTCAACTTGGAAAATGCCTTCTGTTAGGTTTTAGACCAAAAAAAATTATTTCACTCTACCCTTGGTGACTTGACTTAAAGGCCAAGTGATATGAGAGAACCCCAACATGAACCTGTGGTAGAAATTGGCAAGACCCAGAAAGTTGCGGAGCTCTGTTAGAGTGGTTGGGGCTGGCCAATCCCGAATGACTTGTATCTTGTCTAGGTCCACATGCACATCCTTCTCATCAATGATGTACCATAAATATTGAACTCGAGTCATGCCAAAAGTGCATTTCTCCAAATTGGCACACAACTTGTGTTGTCGCAGGGTTTGAAGGACCTCCCAAATATGGTGGAGGTGCTCTTCCCAACTATGGTTGAAGATTAGGATGACATCTAAATACACCACCATGAATGCATTGGTAAGGGTCGCAGGATGTCATTTGTCGCAGGGTTTGAAGGACCTTTCGAATATGGTGGAGGTGCTATTCCGAACTATGGCTGAAGATTAGGATGACATCTAAATACACCACCACAAATGCATTGGTGAAGGATCACAGGATGTCGTCCATCAATCTCAAGAGGGCTGCGAGGAATTCGTCAACCCAAAATTCATGAGCAACCATTCAAAAAGGCCCTCCTTAGATTTGAAGGTAGTCTATGAGGGTTTGATAGGCACTTGGTGATAACTTGACTTCAAGTCAATCTTGGTGAAATATTTAGCCCCCTTGAGATGGTCCAAAAGGTCATCAATTCATGGGATTGGGTACCTATTTCGGAAAGTGATTTTTTTCAGCACTCGATAGTCAATAGAGAGTCTCCAGGTCCTGTCCTTCTTATGTACTAAAATCGGGCTCCCGCAGGGTGATTATCTTGGCCTTATGTGCCCTTTATATACCAACTCCTGGATCTACCTCTTGATCTCATAGTTCTCTAGAACAAAGCGTCGATAGATTGGTCCATTGGGTAGTGGCACTCCTGGGGTCATATCAATGGAGTGCTTGGCCTAACAATGCAGAGGTACCCCTGTAGGTGAGGCGAAAATGTCCCTGTACTCCTCCATGATCTTGTCCATCTACTACTATTATGCAGAAGAGCCCTATCTGGAAGCCATAGCCACAACCTTCTTCTTACCTTGAGGGCGAATCATAAGGAAAAAAATCCTCAGTATCAGAAATGATCTTAATGCATTGTTTTGCAGTGAGGAAAGAGATGGTGGTAGGTGGGGCTACCTCTGCTATCATGTACAACTTATTTCCAAAAGTAATAATCATAGAGCAAGGTCTAGACTCATATACAACATGTCGCTTCCACAAGTATGGTTGTCCTATTAATACATCACAAAGTTGAAGAGGAGAAACATGACCCAGTACCTCATCCATGAAGGGCTTGATGTTGTAGGGAAGGCGACACTGCTGGATGATACGGACATCTCATCCTTGGTGAAGGCACCTGATGGTGTACGGTTGTAGATGTCTTATCATTGGTAGGCCCTATCGCTTCATGACCTCTACTGAAATGAGGTTCTTTTCATGCCCGACGTCGATAATAAACTACAACAGAGAACCCTTCACCCATATCTATGAGTGGAAGAGGCATGCCCCCTCCTTTAGATCTTCAAGCTCATTCTTCTAGATCTTGGTGGTGGCCACCTTGGCACTAGGCTCCATGTCAATGATCTACTTCCCTTTTTCATTCCCCTTCTCAGGTTCTGACTCAGAGTGAGAACATGCATCTGAATCAGAGGCCTTCAACTCAGCTGCCAGTGACTGCTTAGCTTGACAATCACTTATGTTGTGAGTGGAGCTCTTATGGAACTCACACCATTTTCCCGTGTCCTTCTTTGTCTTCATGGTGTTGTTCTTTTCTTGCAGCTTCGGCAAGTTGTTTTTGGTGGCCTAGCCTTAGCTTTAGCCTTTTCTCTATGGTTTGGGGGCACATTTTCCTTGCTTCAAATTCACAGATCCAAAGTCTCGCTTCTTCTGTTTAAACTTTTGCTCAATCTTGACAATGTATCGATATGTCATGCTAAGAGAGGAAATGTCCAGGAACCCCATCTCATCCTAGATGTACTTGTGTAGACATCCATGATACTTGAGTACCAAATGTTGTTCAGAATCATAATTTTGTGTAGAGGGTATGGAAAACAATTGTGAACGCTGACACATCTTGGTCCCTTCCCTACTGTTGAGCTAATTTGTTTACCGAAATTAACACAAATATTTCTTATCAATCCGAGTTGTTTATGCTTTGAGGCAAGTTCACTATATGTGAAGATCAGATGTAATCAAACCTTGAAAGATAAGTTATTCAAAAAAAACTTAAAGCAATACATCCTACAACTCTAATTCAATTAGTTTGAAAAGAGGAAAAATATTGAAATGGTTCTTAACTCAAGAAGTCCACTTCTGCCTCAATTACTACTTAATGAATCAGAGATTAAACCAAGAACTTAATATGGATAAATTATTAATGAAAGAAGGCTCCTAACTTAAGAGACACATAATGTATTTCATCATAATTCATTCACCTCAATGCCAAAATCACATAAAGAAACTACTTGCATGCAATCAAAGGAAACTCGTTACAATTCATCATATTAGTAGAAGGGTTGCTCAACTTGAACACCTTGTTTTTCCAACTCAATAAAATGATGAATAAGCTAAGATCTAATGAAATCAATCACCATAAATTAACCATAAATCAATCTGAAATAAAGCATGAAAAACCAGTTCTACAATAACCAAATTACAAGAAATAAAACTAGTTAACAAGGAAGTGTACTTAGCTTGGAATGGGGGCCCTCCACCCTTGCTTTGCACACTTGAGGAGTGATATCAGAAGCTCAAATTCAGTCACACATCCATAGCATTGAACAGCAAAATAATAATAGCACAAGTCTTCAAATTAACTCTCCAATCCAAAAGTGTCTCAGCATAAAAGTATAATAAGTCAATACATAAGCCATCAAAGTCTTGGCTCTTAAATAGAAGTCTCATGAAACAAACTGATCTATATTCACTCAAACAAACCCATCTACTCTTATCCATCTATCTAAGTCGAATTCATCACTCCCATCCCAAGAGATATGATCAATCCCATAGAATCTCAAAACTGCCTTATTTCTATGGGATTTCTGAATGACTAGTCATGATTGACTAGCACTAAATGGGCCTAATAAAGCTTGTTCTGTTCGAGATAAGCATAGCTGGCTTAGTCCTAGTTCCCAAGCTGTCCATACATGCATTCAATTCATGCCCAAGTGTCCTGCAACCATATCAACCATAAAGCTATTACAGGAATTTCTGAACCTGCCAATTTTTGCACTTAAAACCAAACTTTCATAAAAACATTAAAAATTGAAAAATTAAAATTAAATACCTGAATGGATATAAAATATATATCAAAATGGGATGAATAAAGGGAAAATGGATGGAAAATAGACGGATTAGTAAGTTTCTTAGAGCAAAAATAAGACCAAAACTAAGGCCCAACACCTACCATAGTGTACTCCACTTTATATATTTATCTTCATAGCTCTCTACAAGGTAATATTGTTCCTTGATGGCATCTCGGAAAGAATCACAAGTGGATGTGTTGAAAACAATGAGGATTCCCTCCTGTCCTTTTGTTCACAATAGGTTTCCCACCAGTCCTTTACATGTGTTGCGGCTTTGAGAAGTGAAAAAGTAATCTTTTCCTGATTGGAAAAGTCATGAACTAGAAAATATCCTTCCAACATATTCAACCATTTATCTACAACGTTTGCATCTATATGGCCCTCAAATATGGGAATATCAAAGTTAATTTGTACCTTAAAAGGAGTGGCTCCTCCAGAGTTGCTTCTGGATGGATATGCATCAACTATGGGTAGGCGTCAGAGGATCTGGGCAAAGTTATCCAGCATCGCATTCCTTTATCTCTGGAGAGCTTCCTTGAGCAATATTTAGAAAGGATCTCCTACTCCCTCATTTTTCTTTTCTTCCGACAGGGGAGGTCGTCAGGGTTTACGAGGCTGGTTTTGCAAAGGTTCAACCAATTCAAGCGCTAACTCCTTATACCCTAACCTCATTGGGGACATGCAAAGAAAAAAAGAGAAAGAGTAGACCACTCTGATACCACTGATACGAACTTAAACGAGAATGCAAAAAATTATAGATATAACCCTAAATACAGAGATGCAGCAGAAATAACACTTCATTTCATTAATATCAAAATATTGAAATATGCTTAAAAACAAAATGGAAATAAACTAGCTCGAGCAATGGTAGCTTATCTCTGAGAAGATATGTGGTAGCTACATGCCTCTAAACTGTGTTATAATGAGGCTCAAGGGCCTATTTATTATTGAACAACAAGATAAAACCATAAACACCAAAACCATAACCCCAGGAGATGTAACGCCAAGAGTTTGTGGGCCCCATTTGGGTTATTTGGGCACCCAACTTCCCGGGGTCATGACTTAGTCATATTATCTCTATTTGGCATGTACAATACCTTGTTGAAAAGGTCTCTTTGATTTCTACAATATTTGTAGGCGGCTTGCAACGAACCTCAAAAAAACATCATTTAGGGGGTCAAAACTGCTCTAGAAGTTTAGGACCCGAAAAACTGCTAAAAATAGTAAATGATGAAATAAACAAGGAAACATATGAAACCAAATGGAGGTTTAGGTGGAATAGGTGGGTGGCCACCAATATCCACCTGTATCAACAAATGTATTGCCACACACAGAGCTGATGAAAAGGAACTTTTGCAGAGCTTACTTGTAGACCTCCATTGTGATATACAATGACACTTATGTTTGAACTTTTTTATACTTAGCACTGAATGAACATATATTGTTTGGGAAGGGGATCTAATGATTGAAATGATCTTCATCATTCATGGGTATATAAAGAGTAAAACCACAAATGGGGGTAGAAGTGGCTTTTTCAATTCAAGTACACTTGGTCCTGGTTGAGTTTTTTGGTGAAGAAATGCTCACTTGTGCTTTGGATCCAAAATCTTGTTAATAATTAGTGGAAGTGGGTTCATTTGCATTGAGGGTAGAAGATTTGGATTATTTGCAAATAAATTTAAACATTTTCATAGTAAGAAGCTTCAACATACATTTTGTTTCTATTCTCACCAATGTAGGAAATGGTCAGCCTATTTTATATAAGCGGTTTGTTGGTGGTAGAAAAGAAGAAAGATGGCAACAGATCTTCAAAAGAAGGAGAATATATTCCTCTTGAAGTTCCTAAGAAAATTTGTAGCTCATAGTGGGCTTCTATGCATTTGACAACAAAATTTTATTATGGAGGTATTTAGCAAAAGGATCTAGAAGGGAGTGTGCACCCCTCTGGTTGTATCTCTCATTTGCAATCTATTTCCAAGTATTTAATCATACCTGCAGCCCAAAAAGCATTCTATAGAAAGTGAAACTATGTGATCTCTCTCTAGGTTGCATGATCACATTATATATCCTCAGACAAGCCACCATGATGTGACCTTCATTGGACCTCGAATATGTGACCTCCACAAGTCGCAGTCCCTTAATGTGACTAGTCGCAAGGTCACAAGATCACAATTGAGGAAGCTAGTGGTCCATGTGACCTACACTACTTTGCAACCATGCGACCTACACCAATAGAAATTCTAAAACATGACCTACTCCAGAAAATTTGATCTAGCATAAGCCATGGAATGTGACCAAATCACAAGTTTCATTCATAAGCGTCTACGATGAATAACTGTAGATATTATTTGTGCTAATGCTCAAAACTACGACTTGCTTTGCTTTCTCAAAGTGCGAATTCCAAAAAATCTAGAAAATGTGATTTTCCAAAATCCATAGGTTTTCCTCATGCCATAAATTGGGGAAGTCCATAACTGATTACTTGATCAACGCAAGTCCCGGTAATAAAACATGTATGTATGTTTTGACTATGTCCCCTTGTTGTCAATTCGATGAGTTGTGGGTTAATTATATTTGTATTGTAATGTCATAACAACGATACTCTGAAGATGGAAGTGAGCAACTTTTTTTAATAATATCCACAGTTTCTCCTCATTTGGGCATGAAAAGTAAATGATTCAAACAACCAAGGTTTCAAGATTGTAGATATTTTGATTCCTTTGAGAGAAATTCCACATGTAGATATGGATATGACATATTTTTTGTAGGTATTAGTGTTCCCAATTGTTTGGTCTATTCTGCAAACCAAACAACAAATAACATTGGATACATCTATGAATATCCTACTAGCTTAAAACTTTTTTGAGTTGTTGTTGCTACAACACCCTCCAAAAATTTCACTACATTCAATTTTTGGAGCCTACCTCATTGTCATATCAAGTGTTTCCTTGGTCATCAAGTCTCTTTTCAAGTTATTTTACATGTGTCAAGTTTTCTTGATCATTATTATGTGTCGTTGCATTGATTAGAATATATGTGTCAAGTGTTCTTGATCATTATTATGTGTCGTTGCATTGATTAGAATATATCTAGTGCATTTCATGGTCACAACATCTTTGTTTGTTGTAAAATGACACTTTTTGGTCATAGTCATACACACTTTGTTTGTCGTACTTGGGGAGTGTATGTAAAGTGGCGTTTTGATGTCTATTTATCATTGTTAAAGAATTTTTGAGTTTAATTAATGAGTTGGTATGTGTCACACATGATTTCATGTCTAAAATCATTGTGTTCACCCATTGTTATATCCTCCAGACTTAGACAAATTTTGATTGTTCAAGTGAACTCATTAAGGCAAGAAGCAAAAAAGCGCACTCTTAAGCCTTAATCGGGAATCCTTAGCTGTTCGGAGGTGCACCCTACACCCTCCAAGAGTGCATAGTGAACTCCTAAGCATCTTTCCCCTTCCTTTTTCCGAACTGCGCCCTAAAGAACCAAGTCTTCCTTTGAGCACACTCCTTCAACTCGAAGGACTGCGCCCTCCTTGAGCGCATGGCCACACCCCAAAGACCTGAAGCCTAATCCCTTGAGCCCTCGAAAATGTGCCATGCACCATTTTTGGCCTTCTTGAGCACATGAGCATGCACTGAAGCCTTGAAGCCTCGTCCTTCATCCTTCTATAGTGTGCCATGCACCCTCCTTTGTCTTCTTGGGTGCATGAGCACACCTTGAAACTCCAAATCCTTTCCCTTCAGCCTTTAGCTCTATGCGCTGGACCCTCCTTATCTCCCTTGAGTGTAAAGCACACTTGGGAAGCCTAAAGCCTCATCCTTTGTCCTTCAAACATGCTCCTTGTGACCTCCCTTGAGTTTCTCTCTTCTCCTAAGCACATGAGCACCTCCCAAAGCCCTGAATCCTCCTCTCTTCAACCCCTCAAACTTTTGAAGTGCACCCTTGTGGATATAAATTCTCCTTGCTCCTACCAAGCACACTCTCAACTCATGAACAAAAAATATGCATGAAACATGTTAGAATAAGATATTTTCTAGTCTAATGTTTACTTGCCATGAGTAATTGTTGTTACAGGTATTTCAAAAACAACATAGCAGGGTTGTGTGAATAAAATCGAGAAAATTAGGCAGGCAAAGGAAGCATTCAAGAACACAAAACACATTGAAGTATTGAAGATCAAAGTACCCTTAATACTTCACAAGATCAAAACCATTTGGAGGGCGAATACATCAATGATCATAAGCTTCATACAAGAAGTGAAGACACAAGTGGCAGCAATGTCACCCATTGAAGAAATTCCATGGCATCAGTCACTACAAGTCCAAGTCATCAGTGATAGTGACTTTTCATATCCTTACTGCATGATGATGTGTAAGTTATGATGTAATCATGTAATTATTGTAAAGACAAAGAAGTGGATGTCCAAGATTCATGCATGGACAATAGATCCATGTATAGAAGTCCAAAAGATGTAATTCCAAGAGTCATATGTAATTCCAAAAGTTATTTGGAAGTTCAAAGGTTCTAGAAGTCTAAAGGTAATTAGAATTTGGAAGGTCAAGATTCACGAGGATATGAAAGGTCATGCCTCAAGTTATAAATGGTTCTTCACTACTCAAGAAAAGGACTTATAACCTTGGCTACTCCCATAAGCATTAGAGAAATAGAGATATTACTTTTGGGGAGCAAGTAGTGACTCTAACACTCCACTATTGGAGATAGTGGAGTTCATTGTACTTATGTATATTGGAACTTTTGCTTCATACTTGAAGCCTTTCGGCCAACACATTTTCATGTATGAATCGTAGATGTTTTGAGACTATTATTCTGATGTTTTTGGATTATGTTTCCTTTTATATGTATTAAAGTAATTGAACTATTTCGATGAATTTGGTGCTTAATTTGTTAGAAATGTGTTGTAATGATTTAGCAATTGTGGAATCTATGTGAACTATTTTGCTTGATGTCTAATGATTCTTTCCCATTTATGTGCCTGTGTCTCCATTACATTAGTATTATTACTTATCTTTTAGAGGCTCACTTTCTCTCCCTCACAGTGAAAGAACCTTAATACATCTACAATTGAACATTCCACAAGGCACACTCTCATTCTTATTCCAAAGCACATGCGTTCTTCTCTCTCATGCTAACTACTTAAGCCAAGGCAAATATTTAAGTAAATGGTAGCTGGGTTGTATTCCAGATGGGACTCCTACACAAAACAGTGTGAGGTCTAATTGGGACCTAATATTGGGAAGATCCCCTATATGTTGATGGTATCTATTAGGTCCCTATAATACTAGTGTAACCCCCTTATTGTTATTGTTAGTGTAGCCCCCTTACTTTTATTCTCGTGCCCATGTATCCCCCATATTGTTATTTTTGTTCCCTTACAGTATTATTGTTAGCTCTAATTATATTGTGACCCTTTAGAATCCTATATATACAAATGAGGCTTTGTCATTTGTATCATCCAAATATTGTTCATTTATGTAATTTAAAGGAGTTTTCCCCTTGAAGAGGATAATTTTTAAGTCATTGATCTATCTTTTCTTCTATTTTGTGAGTTGGTTGCATAACATTTGGTATCAGAGCTTTGGACTCTAGGGTTTTGCTACTTCAAACAGGTCAATGTGGAATTTTCGGTATACTTTTTTTTCTACTAAGCTTCAAAAGCTGAAATTGTGACAATGTAGAGCTGAAATCTTTGTAAACTTCATTTTGTAATTTCAAATCTTAGTTCGCTATATTTTATGAGATATGGTCCAAAGAAGTTAGGGTTTTTTCATGCTCCAGAATTCAGTCTCAAACAAGTGACCAAGTGAAAAATGTCAACTTTATCTTCGAGCATCGGATTTGAATTTTGTAAAAAGTGACCAAAAATACATGGAATTTATATTTCTTCTATCATTTTTAGGGCTGAAACGTTGAAACAATGACATATGGCACTCCATTAAAGTTCACTCTACTGAACAAGTCCATAATCAGGTCATCGTGGGATATTGGGCATAACTTTATCTTGAAGTATCCAAATTTGGTATAACTTGTGGAATTGGAAATAAGACTTAGAGGGCTACCATAAGACCTAATTTTAGATCTTGGAGAGCCAAAATTATAGAGATACAACAATTCCAATATCTAGCTCCAAAAAAAAGGGAAAAAAGATGTGTATATTTTTTTAATTTGCATAACTTTTGCTTGAAGAATCAGTTTGAAGTGATTCAAAGGGAATAGAGAAGCATATATATCATTATTTAATTCCAATATGCCTTGAAACAAAAAAATGGACACACCCATTAAGCAACCAGAAATCTCTAATATGATGCATGAAGAAGAGGAAGAAATGCAACATGATATATCAAAGTTACATGACCAAGTGCAACAAATTTAAAGAGCAACCAAAAATGAATTGGGAGTGATGAATGTTAAGATGAAAAGTTTAGAGAAAAAAATAAAAGGAGACATGGATGGTTTAAAAGAGGATATGGAAGGTTTAAAAGCAAACATGGAAGGTTTGAAGGAAGGTTTGACAAAGTTGCTGCAAGAAAAGCTTCCTAGTGGTGACAAGGTAATCCATGAAAATCATGATGAGGATAAAAGAAATATGAATTATTATTTTAGAGAATCTAATGTTCAATTTAAGAACCACCACATTCTAAAGATAGATATGAGGAAGTTTGATGGCAAGGATTTGGTAACATGGATATTACATATGGAGCAATATTTTGATCTATAGGATGTGCAACCATTACAAAAGGTACATATTGCATATTTATATTTAAAACCCAATCAGTTTGTATGGTATAGATGCTTTTGTTCTCGTAAAACACTTGTCACCTGATTAGTTTTTATGGAGGAAATGATAACACATTATGAAAATAAAAACAACAACACATTCTTTAGCCAATTGATAAATCTCAAACAAAAGGGTTCAATGGTGGAGCACATTGAAGAATTCCAAAAATCGAATATTAGGGTAATAGATATTCCAAATGAGCATAGGATTGATGTCTTCATAGGGAATTTAAAATATAACATCCAACATGAGGTTCACCTTTGGGAACCTAATTCATTGGAGAATGCATTCAAGGTGGCAAGAAAAGTTGAAATAAAAATTATGGCAACGAGGAAATCTACCACTCACAACTATAAATATGGAATGTTGTTGCTCCTAGTCTTCCACAACCTACAAGGTTGACACCACAAAATTGGAGGAAAAAGGAGAAAAAGGGATTTTTTATAGTTGTGATAGAAAATACATTAAAGTTCATAAGTATGCTAAGAATAAATTATTCTAGATAGATTGTGAAGAGGAGGAAAAAAAGGAACAAGAAACATCAAAAGAGGAGGATCTATAGCAGGAAGCAACCCCGAAGAAAGAAGAAATGAATTTGACCATATCTTGTAATGCATTGGAAGGAATTACCACTCCTCAAACTCTCAAGATAGAAGGATATATCAAGAAGAAAAAGGTAATGGTGTTGATTGATTTGGGTAGTACCCATAATTTTATTCATTGTAAGATAGACAAGATATTGAATTTCTTCCTATATCTAGCAACAGAATGTCAAGTGATGGTTGCAAATGGAGGAACTATAAATTGATTGGAAAGTTCCATTATATCAAGCCAACCATGGGGGAATATGTACTGAATAGTCCAATGCTTTCCATTCCAATGGGTGGTGTTGATGTTGTACTAATAGTCCAATGGTTACAATATTTGGGGATGATAGCTATCAATTTTCAAGAACTTTTCTTGAATTTTTTTTGGGAAGGAAAGGAAGTTGAATTAAGGGGTATTGTAGAGAATCCAGGAAATATAAAAACAAGGTGTAATTTCATAGGTACGCTCACTTGAGGTTCGAACATCGAAATCATCTATTTCTCCATATCTCCAAAAAGTCTTGGACAATCATTCCAAGGTGTTTGAGACTCCCAAAGGCCTCCCACCTATTCGTGATCATGATCATGCTATTCATTTGATTCTGATAAGTTTGCCTCCAAACATTAGGCCTTACAGATACCCTTATGCCCAAAATAGTGAAATTGAACGTATGGTTACAGAAATGTTAGAGGTTGATATAATTCAAACTAGGAAAAGTTATTTCTTTGCTCCATTAGTATTGGTGCACAAGAAGGATAGATCACCGTGTATGTGTCTGGATTATATGTAGATCAACAAGCTCACTATTAAAGATAAATTTCCCATTCAGGTCATTGATGAATTATTGGATGAATTACATGGAGAAATCTACTTCACCAAGTTGGATCTTCGTGCAGGATATCGTCAAATTATAATGAAGACTGAAGACATTATGAAAACAACATTCAGAATTCATAAGCGACATTGTGAATTTTTGTTCATGCCTTTTGCCCTTACTAATGCACCTTCCACGTTTCAAGGTTTGATTAATTACTTTTTCAAACCCTTCCTTATAAAATTTGTGTCAGTATTTTTTGATGATATACTAATCTACAACAAGTCTTGGAAGGATCATGTTCAACATGTTGACAGGGTGCTCAAACTATTGGAGGAGAAATAATTATATGAAAAAACCTCAAAATGTTTCTTTGGAGTACAGGAGGTGGAATATTTGGGTCATATTTTATTTCATGAGGGTGTTAAGGTAGACCCTAATAAAATAAAGCCATCAAGGAATGGAAAATCCCCACAACCATAAATCATCTTCAAGGATCTCTTGGGTTGACAGGGTATTATTGCAAGTTTGTTAAGAATTATGGGAGAATAGCGGCACCTCTAACATCATTACTTAAGAAAGATGCATATTCTTGGACTCCATAAATAACTAAGGCCTTTGAACATCTTAAAGAGGCAATGTGCGAAGCATCGGCCTTATCTACGCCTTCACTAGGAGCAGCTTCCACCAATTCACGAAGAGCACGAGGAAGATATTATTCTTTCTGACGAAGAGCAGTTGACATTTGAGCTAGAATTTAACAAAAGTTTAAATGGTGAAGGAGAAGGCTCATCAAAATTGCAAAGGGAGGAGGAAATAAGAGATAAAACATGGTTGATTTGGACTTGGATTGGATGTACGAAGGGCCACTCCCTCTTCTGGATAACCTTCATAGAATGCCCAGACAACTGGAGAAGCTACTATTAAAGTTTGATCTAGACAAGAAAACTAAGGAAGAAGATCATATCGATGATTTCTACATGCATATATGAATATTAGAGGTATGATATGATGATGTTTCTTGTAGGATTTTTCCTTTCACTTTAGAAGGTAGAGAAGAAAAATGGTACCACGGTCTTCTTGTCAATTCAGTCCGTGGTTGGAGGCAGTTTAAGAAACTATTTTTGGAGAAATTCACTAATTAGTAATGACAAGACTCCCACCATGTTATTAAAAGAGATCGAAAATATTAAGATGGGGGTAAAGGAGGAAGTCAAAGAATTCAATCAAATGTTTAACAACATATTGGACAAGTTTCCCCTAGATACAAAGACAAATGATTCAATTACTTTTGATTACTATACAACTGCCTTGCCCACAAACATGTCCTCTTTTGTTAAAAGAGTTGCAAAGGAGACATTGGCTCTAAACTTTTCAGAAGCAATCACTGTGGAGAAATACTTGCATGCAATTATAGTTACTACAGATGATGATGAATCTAAAGACTCCAAGGAGACTGGCAAGAAGTCTCAACATTCTTCAAGTAAGGCTAAAGAAAAGGATTATGTGGATATCAACAACCTGACCAGATATTTAAAGGAAATCACCAACAAAGTTTCAGAACTAAAGAGAATGTCAAGCAAGGCTTCTACTAGCAGCAAGCCCCCCATTTTTTTCCCATTCAAAAGGAATAATAACAACAATCAACCGGATAAATCTACCCAAAATTTGATTGTTGTGTTGGATTTTGATATTATAGGCATGGATAACTATTAGTCCTTCCATAAGGAATGGCATTCATAGAAAACATGCCCACTCTAAAACCCACGTGGAACAAAAAAAGAATGTGTTGGCCACACACATTGTTGATACTTTACTAGAAGATGAGAAGTCTGAGCAGATGGAAGAAACAAATGAACCTGCAGTAGCTAAGAAAAGTACAGGTGTTGGTTAGGTAGTTAATGTTTTTTATTGTATTCTCAATAGTAACAAGAAGAGTGTTGAAGCACCACCGTAAAAAGAATCCCCTCCCCAAAAGTAGAATGGTCGATACATTTTGAGGATAAAGGGCCCATTTATGAATAAGAGGTGATGAGACAGAGACTGAAGGAGAAAATTTGAAAAGGATCTCACCACCATCCAATCTTAGTCAGAATGCACAAGGTAAGTCTTGAAATGCTACTATTTCTAATAACACTTCCACCAGCAACAAAAATGAGTCCATCACTCTGGAAGTGTCAAATTAAGATACTCCTCTAGACACTACCACATTGCCTGCTAAAAGTGAAATGATTGATTATAACATTATTGAAGATCTGAAGAGAGCCAACACCAACATTTCCATATTTGAGCTCGTGAAGATAGTAGGCTAGTGTGAACTACTTGTCCAAGCCTTTTCACAACCTTCATTAGGTGACAAAGCTTCTACTTCTCAAAATATGTCTAGTAATTTTTGTAGTTCCCTTGAATCTGTAGTTAATGTAGTAACTTTAGATGCTAATAATATTTGCCCCCCATTTTTTCTTACCTTTGAAATTTGTAATTATAATGTCCATACGTGTTTAGTCGATTCATGTGCATCTGTGAATGTAATGCCATTATATGTTGCAAAGAAAATAAATGCTAAATGGGATAAAATTGATGCACAAATCATTCATATGGATATATCCCTTGTCCAAGCTATTGTTTAACTCAAGAATGTTATTATCTGATTATCATCTGATCAACAAATACACCAATTTATCAACATTGTAATTGTGGACATTCCTAAAGCCTATGGGGTACTCTTTCGTCGAGACTGGTCTAATAAGTTACAAGGGTATTTTGCTACAGAATGGTCACACTTATGACTTCCATATAAGGACAGAAACAACCAGATTTGAGTGGAGAGTTCACCGTGCATAATATATATTGTGACACCACTTAAGGGTCATAATGAGCTTGTTGCCTTCGTTGATTTAATCTTTTGGAATTGTTTTCTGGAAACTGATCACCGGTGTTATCAAGCACATCTATCCCCCATCCCACCTGATACATAGTTGGATCTCATTCCTTGTGCTCCAACTGGTGTTGATGAATCTTGTCATATAGATGTAAATAATAGAAATAATAGTATAGGAACTAGTTTAGTGGCTAACAATTGGACTTTATACTTTGATGGTTCAAGAACATAGGATGGCTCTTGTTATAGACATTTTTGTGCCTTACAGCATTGAGCATGAGATGTCCATAATCCAAGGGATCCAAAGTCCCTAAAAGAGTTGTTCCTACCCCTAAAGGAACAAGGTCAACCAATGACAGCTTCTCCCAGAAGTTCTCCACCAAAAACAACTCAGAAATGGTCAAATCAGGATCAATTCAGTGGCTCCACTAGCTGCCTGCGTTGAAATGCAGAGGTTACACTGGCTAGGTGCACTGCAACACAGGTAGAAGCACTACTAGGGTGCGCTGAGCGGGAAATGACAAATGGCAAGTTCATTCAACGAGGTGGAAAGACCCTGGAAGCTTCTAGAATCTTCCTCAATGACACTTGCCTCAATGAATTCAACCAAATTATGAGTAAGAGGTTCTCAACCTCCAAGTGGAAGCAAGAAATGACAGAGAGAAGCCACAAGTCAAAACATAAGCTGACTCATCCTCTCTGCTTACATCTATATATGGATCTCTCACCCAGAGGTTCAGGAGGCTGGAATTTTGTACTTTGCAGAGAATTGCTGTTGGTTTGAGATTGAGATTAGTACATTGGGTGATTTATGCTTTGTTGGAGGAGAGGAAGGGATTCCTTTGCTGGGAGGTAGATGCTGGATCGGGACTCATTTGGTTGTATCTCCTCTTGAACCTTGTTATCATATCAATAAAGCTATTTGATTTTCTCCTATATGCTTGTATTTCAATGATGTTTTGTTATATTTGCATATTTAGTTTACATCTGATCCTAAACTAGTTATGAATGTGAATCTATGTCTTTTGTGTAGTTTTCCTCTCTTGTGATCTTGCAGGAACTGGGTGAAGCTGGACCAATGAAAGAGTAGGCAGCGGGAAGCAAACAAAAGAGAGAGTGATTGGATCGACAAACTAGCAGAAGACACCGGTTAGTTACATCCTTCTTTCTCTATCTACATCTCATAAAGAAGAATACTCAGATAGTTTTCCTTGTTTGTTGCTAAGGCACTATCACCTCTTAGAGTGGGATAGGGGCATTCCGAATTGGACACTTTTCCCAACAACAAATTGGCGACTCCGCTGGGGAGAGTATCTTTTTAGTTTACTTGTGTTTCTATTGCTATTCATTTCATAAACTCAAGAGTGCCGAATCGAACTGCATTTGCCATCTACAAATGCAAAGTAGAGATCAGCTACTCTAGTCCACTCACTGGGCCTATTTATGATCTGAACAGTTGATCCACAAGTGCTCTAACAGCCCTTTGTGATAGATCTTAGTCCTCCTTTAAATCATCCTTCTAATTGTACCTAATTGATAGCTTTTATCCGGCCAAAAACTGTAGATTAAACTGCAAACCGTAACCCAGAACCCAGAAACAACTCTCGTTTCTGCTTCAGCGCAGACCCTGTGAAGAGGTTCTGCATTTCAACGTAGGTCCCGTGAAGGCTACCTGTGCTGAAGTTCAGTTTCTCTGTGTTGAGGGTGCACTGATCAGTCTTTGCCTTGTGCAGCTGAGGTTCCCTGCTTCCTTTTGCTCAGTTTTATCTCTGTTTTTTGCAGCCTGTTATCAGTCAGTGTACCTATCTGAAACCCCTTTTTCTTTGCCTCAATTCCGCCTCAGTTGTATAAAGAAATTGTATTTGTTCTTTGTGTATTTGTTACATCATTTGCAGTTTCCCATTACAAAAGTAAACTAATCATACTGTCGCCCTTAGATCTAGACCTGTCGTAAGTGTCGTTTTGATCTTAGGAGTGAGTTTGTTTGCTGTTCACAGTTGATTTAGCTTCTACTTTTGTCTTTTGGTTTGAATTTATGCATTTCAAGTGTCGAAACAAGTAAATCATAAAGTGTCGTAATCGTCTTTTTGATTTCGAAAAAGGAACTTGTTTGTGTTTTTCACTTGAAATCGAATTCGAATTTGTACAACAGCTTTCTTTTTAGGCATCAATATTAAGAAAGTGAAAACAAATACATGCATATGTGCATTTGCATTTTGACAGTTTGTATGTTGATTTAGGGAAAAGTGCATTACTGTGTGCTCTATGCTCTTTGAGAAAAGATGGTGTCTTTCTTTTCCCCTTGTAGCTAGGATTTTCATTGTTGAAAAGATATAAAAGCTTGCTTATCATCTTTAGACTGCATTTAGGAATTGTATCATACATCTCGTGGTGATCCAAAAAGGCAAACTTCTAAGAAATATCAACCTAAAATAAATTGAATGAACTTAACAACGCTTTGTAACATAACGCACAACATAGAGGTCTAGGCTAGAGACGTGTTCCGGCGTCGTAAAACCTGGTCACTGGTCACCTCGCTGATGGTTGGGTGATTCCTCCTGAGAGACGATAAGTGCCAGTACGGATTGTGCTCCCACGTACCGTCGAGTATATATTAGGAAACCCCTATAGGCATAAAACCTTTATCCATAGGAAGCCGTGTCGGCCGCCTTACTGATCGCAATGCACTGAACACAGCATTCGGGAAGATTGACCGCCCGTACCTTAAAAAGTATTCTGCGGTTTTGCGAAAAGTTTGGCACACCCTCTACCTAGAACTCCAGAGCAGTCCCTTTCGTTCCTTTTCAGACTCCTTAACGGAAAAGGTCCATCTGAGCACTTGTCACTTCAGGCTCATTAAAAATCAAAGGAGACTAGAGTCATCTTTAGCTTTTTCTCGACTCTTTAAAATTGAAAAAGCAAGTTGTGTCTGAAGCGTCTAAAAATTCATTCAATTCGGAAACACACTTTCCCCTTTTTGTATTTTGGTTGATCGAGTAATCCGCAATCATGGAAGAAAGTCAATTGAAACCCCGTCGTTCGCGAGGGCTTACGAGTCAACCGTCTATGTCTCCGGAATCAAAAACAATACGAACAAAGCGAACTCGTTTAACCGGTTCGAAATCTCCTATAAAAATTAGAACAAGTGTTCCAACAACATCCGAGATTCCGGTTACTCCAAACATTTCTGGAAACCCTGCCTCTACAGAAGAAGTTCAACAGCCACAGAGGGACAGTGATACTGATCCTGGTCTGAGAATAAGCACTTGTGTTACTGAACCAGTTCCATCAGCAACCGTTTCGGAGAGTCTTGCTCCTCAAACATCTGTCGCTGTCGATTCAACCCCTTCTTCGGCACCAGAAATATTTTACGGACCTGACGGTCTTCCCCTTCCACTTGGTTTGATTGTGATAGAGGAAATTGTATAAGATCCGCAAGCAAGTACTCCAACACATTTTGGAGTCGGGGTCACTCTATTTCCTTCGACAACAGAGGTTAGTCTACCACCAGTGGAAGCTCCTGTAGAATCGCTAGGTAATCTTTTGGATAGACTCAAAATGTCTGAACAACCGTCAACATCTAGGACTGTGTCAACTGACACAACGACAGCAAAACTCCCTGCCGCCACTCTGACAATGTTTGCCGGTGTACCATCTGTCCCAACTAGCTCACAACCGCTAGAAGGAGTCCATCCAGGGACTATTTCGACAGTATGGTCCGTTCCTGTTTGTTCCTCTGGAATAATATCCGGCAACTCTTATGTTGAGACTCGACAAATTGATCCGTTTGGAACTCAATTTGGGCAATCCAGTCCCCAAGGGTAGACCATCCCCTTGAGTTCCGGGTTACCACCGTATGGGGGGCAGTATGCCCTTTCATTACCCCCTCCGGGAGGATATCCATACGGGAGTTCACAACAGTATTCAGGTTATACTGGAATTACATCAAGTGGTTGGGTACCTATGCTACCCCAACAACCAAGGGTTGTATATTCAATGCAACAATGTGTACCTATGTCGAACATCCCGACAACACCAGCTATTGTGACAGTGTCACAAGTTCAAACGCTGCCTGTTGTATGTCAACCTCAGATTTCTCAGGTTGTAATGCAACAACCCCTTGACCCTGTGACTCAACCACAATCGCCAACTGGTGGGATGACATAGGTCCAAACAGGTACAATTACCCCACACCTTGGTCCAACGGTTAGTATAGCGCAACAGAACATGGCTTCACAACCGTGGCTGGTGCAATACCAACAACCACAATTCCAACAAGTATACCAAGGTTCTGAGTAGCAGATCTTTGCGAACAGTGGACAACCGTACATTCAAAACAGCCAAAATCAACCACTTTACAGTGGTCAAGTCCACCAACCGTATCAGTCATACTAGCATCAACTACATTATGCTGGTATGCAAAGGCCAATTGCTCAGGCAATTCCATCGTACCCTGGGTATGCTTCACCTAACATGAATCAACAGTTACCATTCGTGGCAACTTTAGAGTTACCCAATTTACACCGGTTAACAAACGATCCAATTGCTTACGCCCCTTGGTGGCCGGCGATTCCTCACAAACTTCCATCAGATATTAATAAATTTAATGGAAATCCAGGTGAAGACCCATCGAATCACGTGATGACATTTCATATATGGTGTTCATCAAACACCCTAAACGATGATTTGATAAGGCTTCGCCTTTTTCAGAGGACGTTAACGGGTCCAGCGACAAAATGGTATATTGAATTGCCTAGAGCTTCGTTCGACAATTTCAGTACCTTAGCCACGACTTTCTTAACCCATTTTCAATTACCGATAAGGTATGAAACGGGAACGGAAATTCTAACCAACTTCAAACAGACAACGGCCACTCACATATCTGATCATATACATGAGTGGCGACATCGTCGTAGGATGGTAAAAATGTACGTTCCCGATCAGCTATTAGCTAAATGGTTTATCAAGTCGTTACTTCCTACCATAACGGAATATGTGGCGAAGGGGGGAGTCGTAACGGAAGAGCAAGTTATCGGTTGTGCGTAATATCTAGACTTGGTCTATACTCAGTCTGGCACGCTCTACGACAAAATACCTGACGCCCCTAGACCGGAATTCTCAATTCCTCCTCCTAAATCAAACAATGACTCTCATGCCGGTGATGGCGTGATTGGCGGGACAAACACGAAATCGGCAAAGGCCAACTCCAAGAAGGCCCGTAAGATTTCAGATGAAAATGCAAAAGATGAAATTCTTACTTCGGAAGTAAATGCCGTATCAGCAGATAAAGGCAAAGAAACCAAACAACCAGGAAGCAAGAAGAAACAAAACAAAGGGAAGAAGAAGAAACAGGGTGAATCATCTCCTGAAAAAACTTCTTCAAACCCTCCTGGAAATAGGAAACCACCCCCCTCAGGGTGTCACATATGTGATAAGGATCATTGGACCTCAGATTGTCCATACAAAGCTGAACTTAAAAGATTCTTTAAGAGTTCGAAAACCTCAGTGGTGTTAACAGTTCCGTTTCCGAATCCAGGAACAAATCTGGTTGATAATCAAAATGCTTCCCGATCCCAAGTGCTTATGTTGTCTATCTCAAAGCAGCAAAGTGATGCTTTGACAAGGAATAAAGATTACGGGAATCCACAACTGTCGAATAACAAGGCTAATGAACAACCTAGTAGTTCGACAACAACTTTGACTGAAGTTGTGCCGCCCATCATTCCTGAACCAATGATAAAGTCACCAAAGGGAATAGTACACAAATCGACATTTAATCCTCGTGCAAAAGTAGCACAGAATTATAATATAATAGAGGACCTAGCTCAATCGCCGTCCGCTATGTCGACACTTGAGGTACCGCAAATTTGCCCCTCCCAAAAGGAAGCTTTATTATCAACAATAGGTGGGATTGGCCCAATGGATTCCAATCTTGTGGCCTTTGATCATAAAGGATATGACCCTTAGTTACCAGCTCAACTAGCTTTCCTTATTCAAGTGAAAGCCCTCAACAAAACTGTTCATCGAACAATTATTGATGAGGGAGCATCTACATGTATTATGTCGATGAGTTGCTGGAAAAATTTAGGCTCACCACCCTTGTCAAGATCATCAACGACATTAAAATCATTTGATGGACGATCATACACTCCATACGGGATTTTAAGTAACTTGCAAGTTGAATTGGGGGGCAAAACAATAGAAGTTGATGTTGAAGTAATCGACGGAAACCTCGATTACAACATCCTACTGGGAAGGCCCTGGATATATGCCATGACCACAGTTGTGTCGACCTACTTTAGGAAGATTGCATTTCCCTTTCAAGGAGGAATTACAATCATCGACCAACAAACATTTCTCCCCAATAGTTCACAAGTTACGGCAAGCATTCCAATTATCCATGGAAGCAATCATTCGCTTCAAAATATTGGAGTAGGCCTCCTAAAAGACCCTGCCATAATGGGTACTTTTGCCCTACCGCCTCCGAGTAATTTGGTGGAAGTGGCCACAGTGGAAACCTGCAGTATGAAACCTTCTATATCTAATGGATTCGGAAGACTCCAAAACATTTTGTCAGCATGGATCATCGCCATAATAGAAATATTGTAGCAATCAATTTACTTGGCCTGGGGGGCAAACCCAAATCAATGCTCATCGAGTGTTTGGATAGATAGGTCTAAGGAATATGGTACCTTTTCAGATCCTTGGTCGCATGTACATTCTACAGACAAAGGAATCAATCAGTCAATGATGTTTGGAGAGGCACCATGGGAAGATTACCACCATCGCTCCCATCTTCCGAATTACCACGAAGATTATTCCAGCAACCTTAATCATCCATCAGTTTTTGATTTTCTATCAAATACTGTAAATATGGTGGATTCTGAGGACGGTTCTTATCTCGTGTCAACCTCGTTAAAAAATGAAACAAGGAGTCATGAGGATAGTTCTTTTACTGTGTCAACCTCATTAAAAAATGAAACAAATCCCCTTTTCAAATCTCAAAGATAAACCTTCATTCCAACCACCGAGTTGAATGCAATGAAGCTTGGGGGGCATGCATCCTCGATTAACGTTATTATGCTGGGGGCATGCAAGCTTATTGAGCAGTTTTAGCACATAGTTCATGCTCGTTAAAAAATAAACATAAGATCGAGCAAGTGTTTCAATCCGTGTTTAAGCTCGTTAAAAAATGAACTACCCTCCGGTAAATAACCACCGTGAATGTAACATTATCAGCCATTAAAGCCTTGGTCGTGTTTGCACCGTCACCTCCACTTTTCCATTGGCCGATCATTCACCTCCACTTGATTGTTTACCCATTTTGAGGAACAGCTGCGAAGAGTGATTTCACTTAGCCATCCTTGTAACACTGCCGTGATTGGAAGATTCTGACCCTTACCTGGAATCAGCTGCTACCCTTTTTATCACTCGTTCCTCAAAAGACGAGTCTTCTTTAAGCTCTTTTCATCTGACTCGTAAAAAATGAAAAGATTGCCGAGTTTTGGCCTTCCAGCTCGTTAAAGCGACCGGAAGTGCTATCCCTCCTCTAGATTTTAATCTTTTTGGACCTGAGGGATTATTGCACAAAAAGATCAAGCGCTTGTTTTGTTCGGCTCATTAAAACTATCGAAAACTCATCCCTTCTGTATTGTTTTATACTTTTTCGGACTTAAGGGATTAGATGACGAAAAAGGAACTTTGGAGTTATCTTTACGTACCTTTTTAGACTCTCTAAAAATGAAAAGGGACCGAGTTATCTTTGTCGTTAAACTCGTTAAAAAACATTAATAGCGACAAACTTGTCTTTAGACGAGAACGAATTTCACTATCGCTAGGCTCGTTAAAACATAGCGATGGGTTTGCCCGAAGGGCAAATTATAGAACAAGCATATGTTATCCTCCTCAAGCTTGACAAAAATAAAGAGGTACTGGTCAGAAATGACTGGGGAAAAATTGGGAAGAAACTCAAAGAACTTTTATTGGTAGCAAGTCGCTCTTGAACATGACACTTCCACTCCGTGCCTGAGTCAGGTTGGGTTGTTTCATTCACTGGTCACATCACCATGGTCTCGCCATACCATCCATATTTGGGGTAAATGCTACCAATCCATCACACAAGTGTCGCCGATATGTTCAAGAGAAGTCATCCAGAGAAGTCAACCGTGTCCCATCCACCACCATACATTATCCTTCATCCTTTCATGACTGCCACCCTGAACCATATATCATCAGATCGTTTTCACCTCCATCAAAATCATTTGCTCCGTTCCATGTCACTGATGTGGGATACATTAAGGCCCTCCTTTGACGGATCGCTTCTTGTCGACATCAGCTCATTATCCAAGAAGTTGATCTAGGAACACCCCCTTCAGTACTTTGAAGCTTGCACGTCTCAATGGCAAGTTTCTCACTTCCGGCGACAGGTATACATCAACGACCTTCGACCGAGAGATTTTGCATGGTGTTCGACGCCAAGTCCTTTATTCACACCACGTGAATTGTACTGCAGTACCTTGAGGGTCATTATCATTATCGGTGATTCCTCTCGCACTTGTTAACAGTTTACATCATTGACTGGTAATCAAGCGATGTCTTTCCATGTTCGACTTCAAAACATTTCTCACATGGATCGACTTGTACTTAGAGTGAAGATCAGATGAGATTGAAGACCCCGGATCTAGTTTCATCCATCCGGGCTGCGATATATATTCAGGAAAAATAAAGACATTGACATGTACAGCATTGCAACAGATAATCATCCTACCAAAAGGATGATGATTTCATCAAAATCATCAGTCTACCATCAGACGATTGTCTGTTCTATGTACAGAAAAATGAATTTATAAAGCTGAGCATGGGAATGCCCGCCTCAACTAGATCATGAAAGCAGTATGAAAAATAATGTATTGTATTGTATCTTATTACAGGTCTCCTCCCAGCATTGGAAGAACTTCGGATCCTCCTAATAAAGCATTTCACCCAATAAACGGCCTCATACTTTAGGGGGAAACTGTTATAGACATTTTTGTGCCTTACAGCATTGAGCATGAGATGTCCATAATCCAAGGGATCCAAAGTCCCTAAAAGAGTTGTTCCTACCCCTAAAGGAACAAGGTCAACTAATGACAGCTTCTCCCAGAAGTTCTCCACCAAAAACAACTCAGAAATGGTCAAATTAGGATCAATTCAGTGGCTCCACTAGCTACCTGCATTGAAATGCAGAGGTTACACTGGCTAGGTGCACTGCAACACAGGTAGAAGCACTACCAGGGTGCGCTGAGCGGGAAATGACAAATGGCAAGTTCATTCAACGAGGTGGAAAGACCCTGGAAGCTTCCAGAATCTTCCTCAATGACACTTGCCTCAATGAATTCGACCAAATGATGAGTAAGAGGTTCTCAACCTCCAAGTGGAAGCAAGAACTGACAGAGAGAAGCCACAAGTCAAAACATAAGCTGACTCATCCTCTCTGCTTACATCTATATATGGATCTCTCACCCAGAGGTTCAGGAGGCTGGAATTTTGTACTTTGCAGAGAATTGCTGTTGGTTTGAGATTGAGATTAGTACATTGGGTGATTTATGCTTTGTTGGAGGAGAGGAAGGGATTCCTTTGCTGGGAGGTAGATGCTGGATCGGGACTCATTTGGTTGTATCTCCTCTTGAACCTTGTTATCATATCAATAAAGCTATTTGAGTTTCTCCTATATGCTTGTATTTCAATGATGTTTTGTTATATTTGCATATTTAGTTTACATCTGATCCTAAACTAGTTATGAATGTGAATCTATGCCTTTTGTGTAGTTTTCCTCTCTTGTGATCTTGCAGGAACTGGGTGAAGCTGGACCAGTGAAAGAGCAGGTAGCGGGAAGCGAACAAAAGAGAGAGTGATTGGATCGACAAACTAGCGGAAGACACCGGTTAGTTACATCCTTCTTTCTCTACCTACATCTCATAAAGAAGAATACTCAGATAGTTTTCCTTGTTTGTTGCTAAGGCACTATCACCTCTTAGAGTGGGATAGGGGCATTCCGAATTGGATACTTTTCCCAACAACAGCTCTGGATCTAGTTACGTACTCATAGACCCATGCAATAAGAAGTACATCCTATCATGTTGTTTGGAGTTCGAGTGTACAAATAATATTTTCAAATATGAAGCACGTGTACTTGGATTAAAGAAAGCTATCGTTCGAAAGGTAGAGCTACTCAAGGTAATCGGTGACTCAGAAGTGGTCACTAATCAGGTACAAGATACTATCCATTGTGTTTCACCAAATCTTAAAAACTACCAATAGGAAGTATGCCGATTGATTAATTATTTTAAAGCTTTTAATATTAGTTATGTTCTTGGACTTAGAAATGTGTAGAAGATGCATTAGCTAATGGATCTGCTAGAATGTCATTATTGAGAAATGTTTCTTCTATATAAATTATATATAAACATTTTGTGCCCGATAATGTCACTAATTTCCATGTTTTCACTGACGACCAACAAATACTACATTTTATGGCTAATGTGGATGTGTTTAAAGATGCTTCTATTGAAGAGGACGAGCACAAAAAGGCTTTACAAGAGGCATCTAATGCAATGAAAGGAAATATTATGCCTAAAGGCGTAGTGTCCCTAGAAAAATTATATGACCTGCAAAACCGATTCAGAGGACCAATCAATACTAAGACTCAGAGCTCGAAGTTTTCATTTGAACAAGTCAATTTGAGAACTCAAGAAGATTTGAAATATGTAAACCTTGGTACATGTTGTTCTCCACAATGAACGACAAGCTTCTCACTCGTGTGTTCAAATAGTATTATGATGTGTTTGCATGGACCTACAACGATTTGAAGATATATGATACTTGTATCATCCAACATGTCATTCCCATTAAAGAAGGGGTAAAACCTTTTCAACAAAAGCTAAGGAAATTTAATCCAACATTAGAAACCCTTATTCAAAAGGAATTGAGGAATTTTTTGGATGCTTAGATCATTTCCAAGGTTAGACATTCTACTTGGGTTTCGAATTTGGTCCCAGATAGAAAGAAATATGGTGAGATAAGGTTATATGTATACTTTCACAACCTCAACTGGGCATCAGATAAAGATAAGTACTCAATGCCATCCATGGAATAGATCCTCCAAACAGTATCTAAGTTTGATATGTTCTCACTGTTATATGGTTTTTCTAGTTACAATCAATTGCTAGTGGTAGAATCGGATCATCTCAAAACTACCTTCAGGTCCAAGTGGGGAACATTTTATTTTAAGTGTATGTCATTCATGCTTATCAATGTTGGTGATACATTTCAAAAAGAAATGGACATCGTTTTCCATGGCCTGATTGGCCAAAGTGTAGTTGTTTATTTAGATGATGTTACTATGTTTTCCAAAAGAAGATCATGTCATCTACGTCATTTAAAGCAAATATTTGAGTGACGTCAAATATATGGGATTTCTACCAGTCCCAAGTGTTGGAAATAATACTGAGAGGGGGGGGTGAATCAGTATTATCAGATTAATCAAACTTTTTAAATGCCCAAAACATATACGCTACTTCAGTTAAGTGAACCAGCGTGTACACGCTACTGTGATGAAGTAAAACAGCGTATAAGCAGAAAACTCTCAATTTAGCTGGCTTATTCTTTAATTAAGTGCATCAGGACATTATTCATCATATTAACAGTAAGCATGTGCAGTATAACAGAACAGATAAAAAGCCACACACATGAACACCAAGATATAAGGTGGAAACCCAATGTGGGTGAAAACCACCTGCTGCAAGTTGTCTCTATCTTTCTTAATATGAAACTTCAGTTTACAATCTTTTGTACTGGTGCAGCCTTATACCAGTACGCAGGCTACAACCTGCAGAAGGCTTCAACCTTCTCTCGTTCTCCAAACTTCCTTGGAAGGGAGCTCCAACCCCCTTTGCTTTTGTACTAGCCAAGATACTAGTATGTAGGTGCTGACCTACAATCTTTCTTCTTCCAGGTATCACTTTTCATACATTTTCAGACTTGGATATTCCTGAAGCACAACATTACAATCTGAAGACCACAATTCATTCAATTTTCACAACAGATCATTGAAGTACAAAACAACCCAACTTTGAATCACTGAACCACTGAACCCTGTCAATCACCAGTTACCAGAACACAGAGCAGACTACAGAACTCTGTAATAACAGTCAGACCGCACTGTAAACCCAAATCAAGCTTCAAAAGATATACGCTACTTTAATGAGCAAAAACCGCGTATACACGCGCTTTTACCGAAGCCAACCTGCGTACAGATCTAAAAATAAACTTTTCTCAATTTGCAGCTGTACCAGATATTAGTTGGACTCAGAACGTAACATTGCGACAATATGCAGATCTAGAAATACGCATAATCAACCATATCATGATAGTGCATTTCAAACCATTTGATCCCGATCTCTCCTTAGATCTAGTTCTCCATCAACCGATGAGATCTCTCCTTAGCTCAGATCAACCAACTCAGAACCTGCATATCAGATCTCTTTCTCTCTTAGATATTCATGCCTTGTCGAAAGATGATCTTTGCCTAGTGATCTTCTTCTCCTTATATAGCCTTAGGCCTTTCTCAATACCAAGAGCCAAAACCATAGTAACACAATACCATCAACTTTAAAACTAGGGATCGACACGCCCGTCGAGACATAATGGTCCGAAATCATAGGCACAACTTCCAAGGTCTAACCACCATGAACCAAAGGAACCTTTCCACATACACGCGCTTTTTCTGAATCTAACTTGCGTGTACACGCGACTTGGGCTTAACGAAACAGCGTGTATGAGCTTTCTTGCCATGCTGTACTGAGATCTGTCTTCTGATTAAGTTGTCATCACCTGTACTAACCTTTGAGCACCTGTACCATCCACTGAGTGAGTTGCCATCAAGGACAACACTTGAACCATAATGCCAACAATCTCCCCCTTTGGACTTGATGGCAACAACACCAAATCACTCTCCCCCTTTGACATCAAGGGCAAAGGGTGGACCAAGATATTCTCTTCCTTTGCTGAATCATTCCTCTGTACATACTCCCCCTGAGTACCTGCTGAAATCTCTGAATAAACTCCCCCTTTGTATATGCCAAGGTGTACCAATCTGTCCATGCTCCCTCGGAGTACATGCTGAATCTCTGTGCTGCTGAAGTGTGCCGTTCATGCTCTTCCTGACTGTAGGCAAGATCTGCAAAAGATGTTCTTCAAGAAGAACATGACTCTATACATCATAAAAGACCTTCCTATCACCAAAGACTCATACATACATCCATCTCTCAACTAAGTGAGGATATTCAAAAAAAATGACTCATCCACCCAACCAAGTGGGGATACATCAATATAGACTCATCCACCTAACCATGATAATACATGAACATTTCATCATTCATCCCAGGCATAGTGGGGAAACCAACAAAGGCCGTTACATGACCTTGACACCATAAAAGAGACAAGAGAGATACATGACATAGAGATAACAGATCTAGACCAAGACTTAGAAAAGACATCAGCAGCATCTGAAAATCATCTTTTTAGATCAGCAACTTCTTTCTGAGCTCCTTCTTAAACCAATCAACCAAAACATCTGAATGCCAACAATGCTTTATGAGACTTTGGAGCTGCTCCCCCTGAACCTGTGCCTGTTGCACTCCCTGAAACTGAGCCTGAAAACTTCTGACATTCCTATTGCTGTTCAGAACTTCAGAGTTTTCCTTTGCTGTTCAGAACTTCATATACGCGTTTTATCCTGTATAAAAAAGCGTATGTACGCGGATATTCTTTCTGCAACAAGCGTCCATCATACACGCGACTTACTCACCATAAATCCGCGTGTATACGCACATATCCCTTCCGTAACATGCGTATACCAACTTTTCTGTAGAACAAACAAATTTCAACAACAGGATGAAGCATCAACTACTCCCAGTTTTTGTCTGAGATATTCAAAAGTTTCCCTGGGCAGTGGTTTTGTGAGAATATCAGCAACTTGCTCCTTAGAAGGAACATACTCCAATTTGACCTTCTGCTCAAGCACTTGTTCCCGAAGAAAATGGTACTTGATTGGTATGTGCTTGGTCTTTGAGTGCATGACTGGATTCTTTGAAATGCTGATTGCACTTGTATTATCACATAAGATAGAGACAGGTGGAGTGCAAGTGATTTGAAAGTCCTGCAAGGTCTGCATCATCCAAAGAAGTTGTGTGCAACAAGATGCTGCAGCCACATATTCTGCTTCAGCTGTAGATAAGGCAATCGAACTTTGCTTTTTGCTGAACCAAGACACTAATCTGGAACCCATGAAGAAAGCACCTCCACTTGTGCTTTTCCTATCATCCACACTTCCAGCCCAATCTGCATCTGTGTAAGCATGAAGAGTGAGATCTGTATTTCTAGGATACCATAAGCCATAGTTTTGGGTCCCTTGAAGATATTTGAAGATTCTTTTGACTGCCTGAAGATGGGTTTCCTTTGGGTTGGCTTGAAATCTTCCAACCATCCCTACTGCATGAGTAATATCTGGTCGAGTACCTGCCAAATAAAGCAAACTCCCAATCATGGATCTATAAGTGGGTTGGTGAACTGCTGCTGATTCATCATTTGCACTGAGGCTGCATCCTGTAACCATGGGTGTACATACTGGTTTTGATTCTTCCATGCCATACTTCTTCAAGATCTGCTTGAGGTATTTGGTTTGAGACAAGAAGATACCTCCTTCATTTTGTTGGATTTGCAATCCAAGAAAATATGTCAATTCTCCAAGAAGTGACATTTCGAACTCTTTCTGCATAACCAAGGCAAAGTTTTGACTCATAGTTTCTTCATTGCTGCCAAAAATAATATCATCTACATAAACAACAAGAATTAGCAATTTGTTATTTTCAACTTTTATATAGAGATTGCTATCTGCTGATCCTTTTGAAAAGCCTTGTTGGTGAAGATATTTGTCCAACCGATAGTACCAAGCCCTTGGGGCTTGTTTGAGCCCATAGAGAGCCTTTTTCAATCTGCATACAAGGTTTGGATCATTCCCAAGAATGAACCCATCTGGCTGTTCAATATATACTTCTTCTTCTAAGTCTCCATTCAGGAAGGCTGATTTCACGTCCATTTGAAATACCTTGAAGTTTTGAAAGCTTGAGAGAGCAAGGAACATTCGGATGGCCTCTAGTCTTGCCACAGGAGCAAAGGTCTCTTCAAAATCTATTCCTTCTTGCTGTGCATACCCTTTACAAACAAGTCTGGCCTTGTTTCTGATTACTTCTCCATTTTCATTTAACTTATTCTTGAAGACCCATTTTGTTCCTATTACATTCTTATCTTTTGGTCTAGGAACTAATTCCCAAGTGTTGTTCCTTTCGATTTGCTCAAGTTCTTCATCCATTGCTTTGACCCAATATTCATCTTTGCATGCTTCTTTCACATTTTGTGGTTCAATGGAGGAGAGTAGAGCCAAGTAGCTTGAAGCTTCTGCAAGTGTCCTTCTTGTTTGTACTCCTGCTTCTTTCTGCCCCACAATCTGAGTTTCTGGATGATTCTTTTGGACATATCTGGATGGAGTCTTCTCTTCTATTCTTGTCTGCTCCTCTGGTTCTTCTTGAGATTCTTCTTCTTCTTGAGGTTCTTCTTCTTCATCATTTCTCCTTTGAGAGTAACCTTCATCTTCTTCATGATGAACTTGCCTAGGAATATATCCCTTCTCATCAACCACTATATCAATACTGTCAACAATTCTGCCAAGTCTTTTATTGTAGCACTTGTATGCTTTGCTATGTGGAGAATAACCAAGAAGGATGCCCTCATCTGCTCTAGGTTCAAGTTTGCCAAGTTGCTCTTCAGTGTTCTTAATATAACATTTGCTCCCAAAGATTTTGAAATGCTTCACGGAAGGAGTTTTACCACTCCAAAGCTCATGAGGTGTTTGAGTGCTGTTTACTCGGACATTTGTTTTGTTAAGAATGATAACAGCAGCATGTGCGGCTTCTCCCCAGAAGGTTGCAGGAGTACCTGATTCATCGAGCATAGCACGAGCCATTTGTTGGATAGTTCTGTTCATTCTTTCCACAACCCCATTTTGCTGAGGAGTTCTAGCTGTAGAGAATTCTCTTCTTATCCCATGTTCATCACAGAAATCAAAAAATTCATTTGATGTGAACTCCCCACCTCTGTCAGATCTGAGGCACTTGATTTTGTGTCCTGATTCATTTTCGGCCAATGCTTTGAAGGATTTGAATTTTTCGAATGCTTCATCTTTGTGCTTCATAAGCCCTAACCAAACAAACCTTGAGAAATCATCAATGAATAATATCAGATATTCTTCTCCTCGAGGTGACCTTTTCCTAAATGGACCACATACATCTGTATGGACTAGCTCAAGAGGCAAGCTAGCTGATCCTTCCTTCTCTGGAAAGTTAGTTCTGGTCTGCTTTCCAAACTGACAAGATTTGCATATGGTGTTGTCTGGAATTTTGATATCTGGAAGATCGCGAACTGCCTGATATTTGCATGCTTTCCTTATTTGTGAGAAGCTTAGATGTCCCAACCTTCGATGCCATAACCAGTGCTCTTCATCCTTGCTAAGATAGCATTGTTGTTGTTCTTCTTCAAATATGTACAGATTATTTGGAGTTCTTTTGCCTTTGAGAATTGTTTCACCTGTATCAAGATCACGAACAAGACATCCATTCGATCTGAAAATAACCTCTGTTTTTTGATCACACATCTGGCTGACACTTAGAAGATTATGTTTCAATCCATCAACATACAAAACATTTCCAGCCTTGACTTTTTCTTTTAAAGGAGCAATACCTTTTCCTTTTATAGTTGCAGGAGTATCATTTCCAAAAGAGACTTTCTTTCCCTTTTCTAAAGTAGAATAAGATTCAAGTTTTTCTTTATCACCTGTCATATGTTTCGAACATCCACTGTCAATGTACCATAGATTTTCTTGTCCTTCTGCATAAAATGCTATCCCACATCTTTCTGTTTGAGGTTCCTTTATTCTCCATGTTTTGGTGCTTGTGGCTTGTTCCTTTTTCTCCTGAAACCTGCTCCTGCATTCAGAGTCTTTATGACCAAAATTATTGCAAATAGAACATTCAACTTCATTTTCAAGCACCGAAAAGTTGTTATAGGTCCCTTTTGTAATCCCTGTCATACTTCTTTGTTTTTGAGCTTCCCTAGTCATGATTGTTTTATATGCAACACATTGAGCTGCTCTGTGACCAAAGTTGTGGCAAGAAAAGCATTGTCCATTGAAGAAGCTTCTGCGGTTATTGAATCTACCAGCCAACTGATTGTAATTTCTATTTTCATCTATTCTTGAGCCAAACTGAGAAGATTTTACCTGTGGTTGGTTGTAGCTTTTGTTCATCCTTAAGGAGGATTGTCCCTGATAGTTTCTGTTTGTAACTCGTCCCTGCTTTACCTGATTATCTTCATTGTTCTTCCGCTCATTTCCTCTTGCTGCATCAAGATAACTTTTTGAGGTGGATGCTTGAGAGGTTTCTCCATTATAGCCCAAACCTGTTTTGTTTAGAGGAGACCGCTGCACACTAATAATCTCATCCAAGGTTTCAGATCCTTTGACAAATTTAAGATTAATAGTTTTTGTTTTCTCAATTTCTTTTCTGAGACCAACAATTTCACCTTCTAGTTTTTCAAGATGTTTTTCCTTTTCATCAATCTGAAATTGCAAAGTATCAATAATCACATTCCTTTCTTCTATGCTTCTCTTGAGTCTAGTGATTTCATTATAGAGATTATCCACATCTATAGCATCCTCATAATCATCATCTTCAAATGCCATTAACAGCTTATATTTATTACCTTGTTCATCTTCATCACTGTTTGATAAGCCATCACTATCTTCATGTGTGTAGTAGCTTTTCCTATTTGCACTTTGTTTCTTGTTCCATCTAGCAGGTTCTTTTCCTTTTTCCTTATAAGGACATTTTGCAGCATAATGACCTACTTTCCCACAAGCAAAACATTTGAAAGGTAGCTTACCTCTGAACCTTCCAGAACCCCTTTGAAGATTTCTGACAAAATTTGATTCTTCTTCCTCTTCTTCTGGAACTTGTCTTGCTTCATAGTAATCTTCTTTTCCTGATGCCTTAAAAGCAGCTTCCCTTCTGTCAGATGGACCTCCCTTTCTCATTTCATAAGCGGTTAGAATTCCATGTAGCTGAGACATAGTGAGAACACGGAGATTTTCTTTTTCTTCTATTGCAGATACTTTAGATTCAAACTTGGGAGATAAAGATCTTAGAACCTTTTGAACAACTATAGTTTCTTTTACTTCTTCACCCAAATTTTTCATACAATTAACAATCTCATCTACCCGGAGAAAATAATTAGCCACACTTTCATCATTATACATCCTGAGAGTCTCATATTGAATCCTGAGTGTTTGAAGTTTAGCTTCCTTTACCTGTTCATCTCCTTCATAGCTAGTGATCATTTTGTCCCATATTTCTTTTGCTGATTTGAAGTGCATGACCTTCATGAATTCTGTTTGAGATATACTTCCTAATAGGGTAGCGACTGCTTTTGCATTTGTTTCATATGCCCTTTTCTCATCTGGATCTGTAGGAGTAGCTGAAGGAAAAACATAGCCTTTTTCTACAATGTCCCAAACTTCTGTACCAAGAGATTGAAGATATGCAGTAACTCTTACCTTCCAATAATTGAAATTTGTTCCATCAAAAACCGGTGGCCTGATTGATGCTTCTTTCTCGTAGTTGCTCATGATGAATGATCTTCCTTCAAGCGATCAAGCTTCTCTGAAGGACCCGCTCTGATACCAATTGTTGGAAATAATACTGAGAGGGGGGGGTGAATCAGTATTATCAGATTAATCAAACTTTTTAAATGCCCAAAACATATACGCTACTTCAGTTAAGTGAACCAGCGTGTACACGCTACTGTGATGAAGTAAAACAGCGTATAAGCAGAAAACTCTCAATTTAGCTGGCTTATTCTTTAATTAAGTGCATCAGGACATTATTCATCATATTAACAGTAAGCATGTGCAGTATAACAGAACAGATAAAAAGCCACACACATGAACACCAAGATATAAGGTGGAAACCCAATGTGGGTGAAAACCACCTGCTGCAAGTTGTCTCTATCTTTCTTAATATGAAACTTCAGTTTACAATCTTTTGTACTGGTGCAGCCTTATACCAGTACGCAGGCTACAACCTGCAGAAGGCTTCAACCTTCTCTCGTTCTCCAAACTTCCTTGGAAGGGAGCTCCAACCCCCTTTGCTTTTGTACTAGCCAAGATACTAGTATGTAGGTGCTGACCTACAATCTTTCTTCTTCCAGGTATCACTTTTCATACATTTTCAGACTTGGATATTCCTGAAGCACAACATTACAATCTGAAGACCACAATTCATTCAATTTTCACAACAGATCATTGAAGTACAAAACAACCCAACTTTGAATCACTGAACCACTGAACCCTGTCAATCACCAGTTACCAGAACACAGAGCAGACTACAGAACTCTGTAATAACAGTCAGACCGCACTGTAAACCCAAATCAAGCTTCAAAAGATATACGCTACTTTAATGAGCAAAAACCGCGTATACACGCGCTTTTACCGAAGCCAACCTGCGTACAGATCTAAAAATAAACTTTTCTCAATTTGCAGCTGTACCAGATATTAGTTGGACTCAGAACGTAACATTGCGACAATATGCAGATCTAGAAATACGCATAATCAACCATATCATGATAGTGCATTTCAAACCATTTGATCCCGATCTCTCCTTAGATCTAGTTCTCCATCAACCGATGAGATCTCTCCTTAGCTCAGATCAACCAACTCAGAACCTGCATATCAGATCTCTTTCTCTCTTAGATATTCATGCCTTGTCGAAAGATGATCTTTGCCTAGTGATCTTCTTCTCCTTATATAGCCTTAGGCCTTTCTCAATACCAAGAGCCAAAACCATAGTAACACAATACCATCAACTTTAAAACTAGGGATCGACACGCCCGTCGAGACATAATGGTCCGAAATCATAGGCACAACTTCCAAGGTCTAACCACCATGAACCAAAGGAACCTTTCCACATACACGCGCTTTTTCTGAATCTAACTTGCGTGTACACGCGACTTGGGCTTAACGAAACAGCGTGTATGAGCTTTCTTGCCATGCTGTACTGAGATCTGTCTTCTGATTAAGTTGTCATCACCTGTACTAACCTTTGAGCACCTGTACCATCCACTGAGTGAGTTGCCATCAAGGACAACACTTGAACCATAATGCCAACACCAAGAAAAGAATATTTGGTGAGTTAGACGGCACACTCTTAGGGCACATCATTTCAAAGTGTGGAATCAAAGTTGATCCAAAAAGGGTCAAAGCTATAATTCAGATCCCTTTCCTCATGAATAAGAAAGCTATGCAATATTTCTTAAGAAAGATTAATTTCCTATGAAAGTTCATCTCTAATTATGCTAAAATAGTGAAACCTCTACAGGAAATGATTAAGAAAGATGTGATTTATAAATGGGATAAAAAGGAAAAGGATGATTTCACTCAAGTTAAAAAAACTATTTCTTATGCGCCTACATTATTTAGTCTTGATTATGGAAAATATTTCTTGCTTTACACTTTTGCTTCAGATTCATTTATTGTCGTCGCACTGAATCAGAAGGATGTTGAAGGTAGTGAAAGGCTTATTACTTTCATGAGTCCTAGATTACAAGGTTACAGTTGAACTATCTTGCCATCGATAAACAAGCTTATGTTGTGTATAAGGCAGTAAAATATTTCAGGCCCTATCTCCTTAAATCTCACGCAATCATTTTTGTACCTCATTCAATGGTCGGGAAACTCTTCATATAACAAGATTTGGGTGAGAAGAGGGAAAATTGGATGACCTTCTTACAAGAATATGATCTGGAGTTTAAACTAGTTCATACCATTAAGGGTCATGGTCTCTATCAACTTGCATCTGAAGCAAGAGATGCTCCCGAGCAAGATATTTCAGGTTGGAAGCAGGAAATAGAAATGTATAATGTTGAACAAGTTCCCCAAACCAAATCAACAGTGTCATGGTATTCAAATATATGGAAATTCTTGGTGCATGACACCTTGCCCACACAATTATCAAATAAACAAAAGAGGGTTATCTTCCTTAAAGATCTATCCTATCAGCTAGTTCAGGGAGTGCTTTTTAGAAATAACCATAACGATGTCTTTCTAAGATGCCTTGAACCTTAAGACACATAGAAGGTACTTAGAGATCTACATGATGGACCAGTAGGTGGTCACTATGCAGGTGATACAACTGTACATAAATTAATGAGGGTTGGTTATTATTGGCCCACCTTATTCAAATATGCTCATGCTTATGCTCACAAGTGCCTAGCTTGTCAAAGGTGTGTCGATCGAGATCAAAAGTCAGCCACCCCACTACTACCAGTAACATTCAAGGAACCATTCCAACAATGGGGACTAGATGTTATTGGAGAAATATTTCCACATTCATTGAAGAAACACCGATACATTCTAACAACAACAAATTATTTTACTCGGTGGACAGAAGCAGTTCCCTTAAGACAAGTTAATGACCAGGAAGTCATCCACTTCTTGAAGCATAATATTATAACCAGGTTTGGTGTTCCAACGTCTCTTGTATTTGATAATGAAACCTATTTTTATTCATTGAAACCTTATGAATTCACATTAGAAAATGGTATTATATTAAAGCATGCATCTAACTATTACCCACAAGGAAATGATTTAGTTGGATCAACAAATAAAAATATTATTCGCATAACAAAGAAAACCATTTTCTCTGAGAAAGGGAACTAGAACAATTCTTTAACAAATGCATTATGGGTTGACCATGTGACTCCTAAGCCTTCCATCAAAACCTCACTATACTTTATGGTTTATGGTAAAGAAGTTATCTTGCCTCTAAACCTGTATCTCCCGACCTTGAAACTCTCCCAAGAGTTACAAGGTAGACCTTACCTGCTGGTTCAAAGCAAGATAGATACCTTACTCAAACTTGAGGAATAAAGCCTCAAAGCCAAAGAAATATTTGTCTTCCATCAAGAATTGTTTTAAGTGTTGGTTCTGTTATACTCCAATACCAATGGGTGTCACATTTCATGATTGACTTGTTGAGCTCTATAATATGTTCATTCCTTTCCTTGTTGCAAAGGTTTCCATATTATCAAAAATTTCAAAAAATGTAAAAAATGTAAAGAGGGTATACCCTAAAAGAAAAATCAAAGGGTAAAAAGAATAAAATGGTCAAAAAAGTGAAAGAAATGAACCCCAAACAAAAATAGACCAGGAAAGTGTGCAAGTCCAAAATGCCACTACTTTTTCATTTTCTGTAATAAGCATTGTGTGCAGCTTGTTAATCTATGCCACAATTGATGAAGAGTCAAACAGCTTAATTGTGGCTCATTCATATTTGAATTTCTTGTTTTAAAGATAGAGAATAAAATCTAACCAAACTATTTAACTTTGGCAGATAAGTAGATAGGTAGAATAAATAAAAAAGAGCTCAACAGTTTAATCTGAGCCCTTGGATGTAATAAGTGCAGACTTAGGTAGGCTTGCTATGAAAAGAAAAGAAGATTGATAAGGGTTTGCCAGTCTAAGTGCACCCAAATAAAGAAGAAAAAATGCTAGGCCAAAGTAGGCAAGGTAGGTAGATGGTGTTGTAGAATGATACTTGTGATAGATTATGTCTCTAAATGTGTTAATATTTATCTCTATCACAAGTGTAAGGCAGACATTATACTTGATGCAACTCAAGCAAGACGAGTTTAAATAACTAACTCCCCTTCATACTTTTCCCTAATCATTCACTAATTTCCCCTAAGTATTCAGGTCTGTGAAAAGACTAAGTGCTTAATATCACTCATAAACCATTCAGTCCATTTCATAAAGTTTACCTAAGTGAATTCCTATTTTACATAGAAAAATGGAAAATGTTTCTCATATAAACCCTTTTTCATCCTGAGCCTAAGTTCAACTAAAAATTCAACGGTTTTTATAACTTAGCGCTTTTGTTTTATTCCATATTATCTTTAACATATAATATATAACTCCCGGATAAAAATTTACCTATTCCCGTATTATATAAATATATTAAAAAAACCCCCAAATTTTATATATTCCCGCCCCGGTCAAAATACAACCATAGCAATGTTTAACAGGAATTAACGGATTTATTATAAATTTGTTAATAACCTTCCCCTGCTGCGTGATGACATGATTAATTAACCATCCAGATTAATTAATAACGAAGCCCCGACCAATAAAATCGACCCCGAAATGATTAAAACATTATTTATTTGTTTTCGGGCCTGCAAATTAACTCCCCGCCATCTCCGACACCCGTCAACCATTCGATCTCCGTCGCCACATCCAACAGTTGACATCCATATCACGACCACCTTTTGACCACGCGTTAACTCACGATCGCTGGCAGTTTTCTGCCCGTACCTCTGCCACGCGTCGCCCGTTCAATGTGTTCACTTGCCCTCCACCCAAAACCACCCAACCCCAAAAGCGGTGCGATCAAACCGCTTACCACCCTCCACTCTGCTGATGTCACTCCACCCCACTGATGTCACTCTGATTCCACTGACGTCACTCCACCCTGTTGATGTCACTCTGGTACCGCTTATGTCATCTGCCCAATCAAATCAAAAAGTCCCACCAAACCTTCATTTTGTCAAATAAAACCGAAAAAATTGCCATTTTCGTTGTAGTTTGCTGCATACAGCGCTCCAGGCATAATAATAAACTTCCGAGCCAGCAGTTCAGTTACAAACCGGCGCCCGACCACAAAGACTCCAGCAACGAGCTCCGTGCTGGCCATTCAACCTACCATTACGGTTTCTTCCTCTTTAACGTAGTTTAAACCAACACCAAGGGACTTCCAAGCTTGCAGAAGAAAGAAATAAAGAGAGATACCAAGAGATTGCTACCCTAACCTGTGGACCTTCGTAGGCACAAATTGACAGAGGAAAGATGACTAGACAGTGCTTTTTACCAGAGCAGGATGAACAGGGGTCAAAACAGTTCAAAGAGTATTAGATCGCAGTCAAAGAGTATCAGTTAAGACAGGCAGCTAACGCAGAGTAATTGAAGAAGACAGCTGCAAGCCAAATCCTAGGGCTTGCCTCCAGCACATTCAACAAAAACAGGACCAGCACAACATCAGTTCATCTTTTCCCTATTTTCAAGGCTAGCTGTTTCTATTTTTTGTAAACTATTTTTAGTCATCCTAGATATTATCTCACTGAGATATTTTTTGTATAATTTTCTGCATAAATACCCCCTCAAATGGAGTATTGAGGGTGGATTCCTAGACTTTGCTGTAATATTGATTTTTTGGAATAAAGAGTTGTTGGAATCAATTGTTGCATGGCCTACTGGATGAAGAATTGAAGCAGAGGACTTGTCACAGACTTCTTGAATCAACCACTGGATCAATAAGTCCTCTATATCTTGTGTTTTAAAGTTTTCTTAGTTTATTATATCATCTGTGTTTCACAATCTAAATGATAAAGAAAGGATTAATTTAAGAATATGCTTGATTTCACTCTGTTTTTAGTCATTATTGTTCTCTGTGTTTTCTTCAAAATTAGGATAAGCAGTGAAATCTTAATTGCTCCTGTTTCCTACTTCTTTCATGTTAATTATTTATTAAAGAATACTTAGCTGCTCCTTATCAGTAATCATCCAATTTCCCTCCTTAAATACGTTGAAGGATCCTTAACTGTTGTTACAGGGAAAAGTGTCTATGCAGAACTGCTAATCCCAAGAAGGTGTGGTAGCTACCTTAGAAACAAAAAAAATAAAACTACTTTCGTTTTCCTTTATGAAAGATAGATGAGAGAAGAATAAAGGAGACCAACCTCTATCTTGCGCTTGGTTCCTTGTTCGATTCCTTTCTTTTCTGATAGTCCTTTGCTACTTGCTTCCTTGTATACCCAGCTTCACAGAGTACCTATAGAATCAAAGCAGCATAACACTATACAAGAACATGGATCTATTATCATAAACAATCTAGGATCAGATGTAAATTGACATACAAATGCATGAAACATAAATGACACAAGAGTATGGAGGAAAACTTGAATAGCTTTATTGATAATCAAGAAAGAGCCAAGAGAGTTACAACCAGTTGTTCTGACCCAACATCATCCTCTCAGCAAGTAAGCCCTTCTTCACCTCATGCAAAGCTTAGATCACCCAACACTATGATGTTGCCTCAAGAAACCAACTGCAATTCCTTACAAGATGCAAAATTCCAGCCTCTGGATCTCTGGGATGAGGGATCCATATATAGATGTCTCCAAGGGAGATGAGTCAGCTTTTGATTTGATTAGTGTCTTCCCTCTTATAGTTCTTGCTTCCACTTGGAGATTGATGATCTCTTACTCATCCTTGGTCGAATTCAGAGAGGCAAGTGTCACAGAAGAAGTTTATGGAAGATTCCATACTTCTCCACCTCGCGGATTGACACTGCCATTTGTCTCTTCTCGCCCATCGCACCCCGTAGAAGGGCTTTTTGAAATGCAATGCACCCACTGAGTGTACTTAGGTGAGATGCAATGTACTTTGCCTATGGAGCAGGTGAAATGATCCTGTTTTGACCAGTTCTGAGTAGTTTTTCATGGAGAACTTCTGGGAGAAGCTGTAATCAGTTGACCTTGTTCCTTTAGGGGTTGGCACAACACTTCTAGGGACTTAGGAGCACTTGGTTTATGGACATTTTATGCTTGGGGTTACAGTGCCCAAAAATGTCTATAACAGTTGCCCCCTAAAGCATGAGGTTGTTAATCTTTTTTGATGTCGGGTGAAATGCTTTATCATGAGGATCCGAAGTTCTTTCAAGCTGGAAGGAGACCTGTAATAAGATACAATATAATACATTATCTTCATAATATTTTCATGATCTAGCTGAGGCGTGCATTCCCATGCTCAGCTTTATAAATTCATTTTCATGTACATAGGACAGACAATCGTCTGAGTGTAGATTGATGATTCTGGAGGAGCCATCATCCCATAGATTGGATGATTATCTGTGCAGCAATGATGTACATTTGATGTCTTTATTTTCCTGAATATATATTGCAGCCCGAAATTAGATTCGGGGTCTTCAATCTCATTCAATCTTCACTCAAAGTACAAGTCAATCCATGTGAGAGATGTTCTGGAGTCGAACATGGAAAGACATCGCCTGATTACCAGCGAATGATGTAAGCTGTTAACAAACGCAAGAGGAATCACCGATAATGATAATGATCCTCAAGGTACTACAGTACAATTCACGTGGTGTGAATTAGGGACTTGGCGTTGAACACCACACAAAATATTTCAGTCGAAGGCCATTGATGTAAAGTTGTCGATGGAAGTGAGAAACTTGCCATTGAGGCATGCAAGCTTCAAAGTACTGAAAGGGGTGTCCCTAGATCGACTTCTTGGATAATGAGCTGATGTCGACAAGAAGCGATCCGTCATAGGAGGGCCTTAATGAATCCTACATCAATGATACGAAACGGAGCAAATGATTTTAACGGAGGTGAAGACGATATGGTGATATAAGGTTCAGGGTGGCGGTCATGAAAGAATGGAGCGTAAATGTATTGCAGCGGGTGAGACACAGGTGAATTCTCTGAGTGACTTCTCTTGAACATATCGACAACACTGACATGATGGATTGGTAGCATTAACCCCAAATGTGGATGTTGTGATGTGACCGGTGAATGAAACAACCCAACCTGACTTGGATGCGGAGTGAAAGTGTCATGTTCAAGAGCGACTTGCTACCGACAAAGTTTCTTCAAGTTTTCTTCCCAATTTTTCCCCAGTCATTGCTGACCAGTACCTCTTTATTTTTGTCAAGCTTGAGGAGGATAACATATGCTTGTTCTATAATTTTCCCTTCGGGCAAACCCATCGCTATGTTTTAATGAGCCTAGCGATAGTGAAACTCATTCTTGTCTGCCATGGACAAGTTTGTCGCTATTAGGTTTTAATGAGTTTAACGACAAAGATAACTCGGTCCTTTTCAATTTTAGAGAGTCTGAAAAAGGACGTAAAGGAACTCCAAAAATCCTTTTTCATCATCTAATCCTTTAAGTCCAAAAAAGTATAAAACAATACAGAAGGGATGAATTTTTGATACTTTTAACGAGCCGAACAAAACAAGCGCTCGATCTTTTTGTGTAATAATCCCTCAGATCCAAAAAGATTAAAATCTAAAGGAGGGATAGCACTTCCGGTACCTTTAATGAGCTGGAGAGGCCAATGGCTCGGCTATCTTTTCATATTTTACGAGTCAGTTGAAAAGAGCTCAAAGGAGACTCGTCTTTGAGGAACGAGTGATAAAATTGGGTAGCAGCTGATTCCAGGTAAGGTTTGGAATTTTCCAATCACGGCAGTGTTACAAGGATGGCTAATAGATCACTCTTCGCAGCTGTTCCTCAAAAGGGGTAAACAATCAAATGGAGGTGAATTATCGGCCAATACAGAGTGGAGGTGATGATGAGAACACGACCAAGGCTTTAAAGGCTGAAGTACTACATTCACAATGGTTATTTACCAGGAATTGGTTCATTTTTTATTGAGCTTAAACGCTGGGGGAAACATTTTCTCATTGCGTATGTTTATTTTTTAATGAGCATGAAGTCCGCGTTAAAATTGCTCGATTTAATGGTCATTTCTTGAATTTACCATAAATAGCTTTGTTCCTTCAAAGATTGTACTGTATGCTCAATTGCTTCATCAAACTAGTTAGAAATGAACAATATATCTTTGAAAAAATGAGTTAGGACACTAATATTTTACTCGAATTATGTAAAAGTAATTTAAAAGTGCTTTTACCTCTCATTTTACCATTTCATTTGAACTTTGGCTTGTTGGAGCTTTGGCGGTGCTTTCCCCCCTTTGATTTTCATCAGCTGATTCCAGGAGATCTTGTGGATGATTTTCGACGCCGTCTGGACCAGGTAGGAGCTAAACCTGAGCTCTTTCATTTCATCCTTTCCATTTTGCATTCTGAGCCTGATTTTTGGTTTTTCTGAGCCTCTAGGGTTTGAAAAACTCGCCCTGGCTCCATCGCACCCTTTATGTATCGAAAGGTGCGTTGGATGTTAGCCTGTCTACTGGCCAATTGACATGCAATGCACCCAGAACACTACTGTAGGTGCGATGAGCGCAATGAAGGAAATTTATGCACAATTTTTTGACGGAAATTGTGTCTATTTCTCACCAAATCAGGATCTAACTCTTCTCTTGTTTGTTTTTAGAGATTTTCTGGAGCAAGATGACTATTACCTGGCGAGAACGTGAGCATGAAGAAGAGGACATGATTTCTTTACATGATCCGGTTACAGTAAACGCACTGTGGAACTGTGGCCTGTTGAAGTTTTTCCGCATCTCTAGCATGAGACAACAAATCAACTTGCTGCAGTATTTGCTCAATGCTTGGGATCCTACCAGCCAGGTGTTCCAGATTAGGGGCAAATCCATCTCCTTGACTGTAGTGGACATCTATCTTTTGACCGGCTTATCGAGGCGGGGTGCCCCTATCTCTTTATCAGGTTCGGCCCATGGAGGTGAATCTGTGAGAGATTATGTTCACAGGTATTGCAGAGAGGGATCTCAACCGAGTAAAGACGGCAAGATCATCATCCGAGATGTCACTAACAGGTCTTTGAGGACCATTCTGTTCACTTTTGGTAGGATGGCTGGTGGTGCGGCTCTTCATGTGGCTAACCGATCTTATATGCAGTACGCCTTGGAATGTCTCGAACCGAAGGTGTTAAACTAGTGTGACGCAGTACTCCTTGTGATGAAAGAATAGTTGACCAAGGTGAAAAGCAGGAGGTTTAAGAACTTTGGATATGGTTCTATCTTGACTGCCTTCGCCTTGGAAAAGATACCACTGATGCAGCCGCAGTATATTGCACTCGGTTTACCTCCACCAACTGAACCACGTATGCAGAGATGGGTCGACCATATGTCTAGGCATGCTGGTCAGTCTCAGATTTCATTTTCTGATACCTTCTTAGGGTGGTTTGATCGTCAGGAGATGGTTTATTCCGAGTATCCATATGCTGGTATGGACTTCCGGGGTGACCTAGATTTGGTACTGCCGGCTGGCGAACAGTGGGGTGCCATTAGTAAATTCTTTGACCATATTCATGTTTATCATTTTTCTTTTATAATGTCCTTGTGCTTTACTCTGTCAAGACTAATCAAAACTCATGTGCTCATCCAGATGTCGGTCCCGTCCGGCCAGTAGTATGCCTGAGAGTGCCAGCTGCCATTCCGGCAGGAGAGGCTATGGGAAGGGCTATCCTTCGTGACCTTGATGTGGCCGAGACTCTTTCAGCATTACAGGATCAGGTCAAGGGCCTCACTCTCGGTATTCTAGATGTGAGGACTGACAAGCTGCCTTTGAGGTTGCAGCGACATACTACTAGCGTGCCAAGTCGATGGACTAGGCTTTTACGCATGATTGCACAGGCGGTGACTTGTTATCACCAACATCATTAGACTAGGGTGCCCCCTAGCATTTTGAGTTTTGGGTCATTTGACCAATTTTGTCTTGGTTATAGAACATTATGTGTAAACCATAAACAGTTATATATATATATTTTCTATTTTCGGAGTTTTATTTTGGTTAAGTTACATGATCCTGATGCAAATATTGATGAGATGCTTCTTTTTATAAATGTTGCAAATGTCTATCTAACACATAATTTGCCAATGAGTCAGTTAATGTGTTTAAGGTTCTGGAAATATGCTGATATTGAATAAAATCAAATTGCCTTTCCAAAATCTTGACCCTTAGGAACATGCGATAGATAGCTGGATTTCGGATGGAGTAGATACCAGTGAGTTGTAGTATGATGAGCTGTGAGTCTAGCCTGACGACCAGTCGGCGTATGCCATGTGTGATGGCATCAGAGAGAAGTTCTATCAACGCGCTATATTCAGCGATGTTATTCGTTGATCGACCAATACATACCCCTCTGAAACTTACTAACTCGCCGCTTGGGTCAAAAATGGCCCAGGCCACAGAAGATAGGTTCTGCGAACTATGACTTGCTCCATCGGCATATCCCACAAAAGATTCCAATAGGTTCGACATCTGCGACAAATGTAAAAGGTGGATTTACTTGACCAAAACAAATACTTTAGCGAAAACAAAAATGTAACAAAAGCATATAGGTTACCACACTGAATCACTCATAGTAACGCTTAAGGTACAACCCATTATGAGGTTGTGCCAGTGGAATCCCGTCATAATCCATTAACTCGTAGGCTCCTTTTGCTAACACTCACTTAACAATATAGGGGCCCATCCATAAAGACTTGAATTTACCTGCCCCCAATTTATCGGATTCTTGGTCATAAAGTAAGACCAAGTCACCTTCTGAGAAGACACGGGGTTTGACATTCTTGTTGAACTGTGTCTTGACTTGTTTCTTATGGGCTTCGTTAGCCAAAGCGGCATCACGACGAGTTTCATCCAATTGGATTAGTTCCAAGAAATGATCCTCCTCTTCTGAAGTTCCGGGGAGAAGGTTGATTGCGAGTTTGAGGGACGAGATTTCACACTGAACTGGTAAGATCGCTTCTAGGCCATACACCAGTTGGAAAGGTGTAAACCCGGTCACATTCCTTACTGATGTTCGGTATGCCCACAAGGTTGAGTACAGGATCAGGTGCCAACTCCTTTTGTGAACTCCAATCATCCTTTGCAGCATGTGCTTCAGGACCTTGTTGATTGCTTCAACTTGTCTGTTGGCTTGTGGGTAATATGGAGTAGTGTTGTCATGTGACAACCCTAATTTGGCAGCTAATTCGACCATCATGTGATTGCGAAAATGTGATCCATGATCTGTAACTATAGCCTGTGGGACGCCGAATCTGGCGACTACATGATTGAAAAAGAAGAGGGCAGCTATTTCACCAGTGTTATCTAATGTAGGCATCGCCTCGGCCCATTTGGTAAAATAGTCAACTGCGACTATGATATACCCATGCCCCCCGGTTGAGGTGGGGTTACATGTCATGAAATCAATGCCCCATTTGGCGAATTGCCCAACAGCAACTATTGGCTGCAGAGGTGCCGGTGGTCTTCTGGTTTTGCTATCGAAAATTTGACAGGCATGGCAACTTTTGACTGCAGTTATGCAATCTTTGAACATTGTTGGCCAGAAGTATCCTGCTCGTAAAAATTTTTGCGCCGTAGTGTAACCGGATTGATGCCCCCCACACGCGCCTGAATGGCAATCATTCAGGACTTTTTCGGCCTCCTCATGGGTGAGGCACCTCCGTAGAACTGTATCGACACCATGACGGTAAAGTGTATCACCGACGATCATGTAGTCTTTTGATTGGTATCGAATACATTTTTGTTCAGAGCGGGAGGTATTAGGCTTATATTTTTGGGTTTGGAGGTAAGTGATTATATCTCCATACCACAGATTGCTTGAAGATATCAGAAACAAAGATTCATCCACGATAGTTTCTTCGGATGTTACCAGGGCTTTCTTTGACTTGGATTTTACAAATTCCAGATCAAACTCTTGCATAATTGCTATCCATTTTGAATATTTGCCCCCCAGCAACTATCGCGACAATATATAAGTCATGGGGTTGCAATCTGACAGAATGGTAGTTTTTCGAAAGAGGACATAGTGCTGAAATCTTTGTATCGCTTGAACAGCTACTAGCACTAGCTTTTCAACATAACAATATTTGCTTTCTGTATCATTTAAGTTCTTACTCAAATAATATATAGGATGTTCAATTCCGTTGTCTTCTTGAACTAAAACCATTGCGATGGTTGTATCTGCTGCAGCCAGATACAGGTTAAAGTCTTTTTGATAATCGAGAGCGTACATTAATGATGCTTTCATTAGGGATTCTTTTAAAGCATCAAAGGAAGCTTGCGCAACCTGATCCCAGATGAAGGGCACTTCCTTTTTCAATAGACGTGTATAACCTTTAGCAAGTTCGGTGTAATTTGGAATGAATCTCCTCAGAAAGTTTGCTTTCCCTTGGAGTTTCTGAATCTGAAGCAAATTCGAAGGTGGAGGCAAATTTATGATTTCCTAAACCTTACATTGGTTGAGACGAATCCCGTCCTTTGAGACTACAAAGCCAAGTAAACGCCCAGAACTGACACAGAACACACATTTGTGTGGATTGAGTCGTATCTTGTAGTGTCGGCAACGTAGAAATATCACTCTTAAATGCTGCGGATGATCAGTCCGCTTTCATGAATGAGCCGGAAGGTCATCGAGATATGGTTGAACGATGTTTTTCATGTCATGGAAGGCATAAATCATTGCCCTCTGAAATGTTGCCCCTGTGTTCTTTAAACCAAAGGGTAATTTTCGATATGCGAATGTGCCCCACGGACAAATAAATGCAGTCTTTGACTGGTCCTGTGGGCGGATATTTATTTGATTATACCCGGAGAATCCATCCATAAATGAAAAGATTTCACATCCGGCGCATTCATCAATTATCTAGCCAATGAAGGGTGTAGGGTAGTTGTATTTTGGACAAGCTTGATTTACATCCCTATAATCGACGCACACTCTAATCGTTCATTGTTTTTTCACAACAGGAACAATGTTCGATACCCAATCGGTTAGAGGAACCGGGTAAATGAAACCAGCATGGAGAAGTTTTTCAACTTCTGCCTTGATGGCAACGGCTTTCTTGGGGTGCACCTGCCGTAGCCATTGTCGTACTGGTTTGACATCTGGATACATCTTAATTTCATGTTCAACGATACTCGAGTCAATGCCTGGCATTTCGTTATATTACCAAGCAAAGACATCTCTGAATTTGCGAAAAAGAGCGTTATATATTTCCAGTTCTGAAGGAGAACAAAATTTGCCAACATAAATATTCTCTACAACATCTGTTTTGGTCGAGATATTTATGGTGATAGTCTCTTCAATGTTGGACAAGTTTCGCTCGGAATCCACCGTGTTTACAGTATTTGATAAGAAATCAAAAACTGAAGGATGATGAAGGTCGTCAGGAATATCTTCTTCACAATTCGGAAGAAGGGAATGATGGTGGTAATCTTCCCAAGGTGCCCCTTCAATTACCATTGATTGAACAATTCCTTCATCGGTGTAATGCACTCACGACCAAGGTTCTGAAGGGGTGCCATATTCCTTAGACCTATCTATCCGAACGCTTGATGAGCGTTGATTTGGGTTTGCCTCCCATGCTAGGAACATTGATTGCTACAATATTTCCATTGGGCTTGGAGGCAATACCTGTGTATGATCCATGTTTATATCGTTTTCTGAGATCTTTTCAATTGAAGATATCATATGGCAGGTTCCTACCGATGCTACTTCCACCAGATTTATTGGAGGTGGAAGGGCAAAAGTTCCCATTAATATAGGGTCTTTTAGTAGGCCTACTCCGATATTTTGAAGTGAATGGGGGCTTCCATGGATCATTGGAATGCTTCCCATAACTTGAGAACCATTGGGGAGGAAATTTTGTTGATCGGCGATTGTAATCCCTCCTTGAAAGGGGAATGCAATCTTCCTAAAATAGGTCGACACAACAGCTGCCATAGCATATATCCATGGTCTTCCCAGTAGGATGTTGTAATCGAGGTTTCTATCGATTACTTCAACATCTATTTCTACTGTTTTGCCCCTAGTTCAACTTGCAAGTTACTTAGAATACCATATGGGGTATATGTTCGTCCATCGAATGCTTTTAATGTCATCGAAGATCACGACAAGGTTGGAGATCCTAAAGTTTTCCAGCAACTCATCGACATAATACATGTAGATGCCCCCTCATCAATAATTGTTCGGTGAACGGTTTTGTTGAGGGCTTTCACTTGAATGAGGAAAGCAAGTTGAGATGGCAACTGAGGATCGTATCCTTTATGATTAAAGGACACAAAATTGGAATCCTTTGGGTCTATCCCACCGATAGTTGATAATAAAGCCTGCTTTTGGGATGGGCAATTTTGCAGTACCTCAAGTGTCGACATAGCGGATGGCGATTGGGCTAGATATTCCACTATATTATAATGCTGTGCTGCTCTAGCACGAGGATTAAATGTCGACTTGTGTACTACTGCCTTTGGCAGTTTTATTGTCAACTCAGGAATGATGGGTGACGCAACTTCTGTCGAAGTTGTTGTCGAACTACTAGGCTAATCTTTATCCTTGTTGTTCGACAGCTGCGGATTCCTGTAATCTTTGTTTCTTGTTGATATCAAAGGATCATTTTGCTGTTTGGAAACCGACAACATCAGCACTTGAGACGGGGAAGAATTTCCACTGTCAACCAGATTTGTTCTTGGATTTGGAAACGGATCAGTTAATACTGTCGAGGTTTTTGAATTCTTGAAGAATTTTTTAAGCTCAGCTCTATGTGGACAATCTGCTGTCCAATGATCCTCATCGCATATAAAGCATGGACGATTTGGTTTCCTATTTCCAGAAGGGTTTGTAGAAGATTTTTCAGGTGATGATTCCTCCTGTTTCTTCTTCTTCCCTTTGGTTTTCTTCTTGCCTCCTGGTTGCTTGGTTTCTTTGCCTTTATCTGTCGAGACGACATTTACTTCCGAGGCAAGAAGTTCTTCTTTTGCATTTTGACTGGAAACCTTACGGGCCTTTTTAGATGTAGCCTTTGTCGATTTCGTGTCTGTTGCGCCAATCACACCATCGCCGGCATGAGAGTCATTATTTGATTTAGGAGGTGGAGGGACCGAGAATTCCGGTCTGGGAGCGTCAGGTATTTTATCGTAGAGCATGCCAGACTGAGTGTAAATCAAGTCTAAATTTTGTGCACGAGCAATAACTTGCTCTTCGGTGACGACTCCCCCTTTTTCCACATCTTCCATGATGGAAGGCAATAATGACTTAATAAACCATTCAGCTAAAAGCTGATCAGGAACATACGTTTTTACCATTCTACGATGACGTCACCACTCATGTATATGATCGGATATGTGAGTGGCCATTGTTTGCTTGAAATTGGTAAGAAGTTCCGTTCCCATTTCGTACCTTATCGGTAACTGAAAATGGGTTTAAAAGGTTGTGGCTAGGGTAATAAAGTTGTCAAACGAAGCTCTGGGCAATTCGACATACCATTTTGCTACCAGACCAGTTAACGTCCTCTGAAAAAGGCGAAGTCTAATTGAATCATTGTTTAGGGTGTTTGATGAACACCACAGATGAAAGGTCATCACATGATTTGACGGATCTTCACTCGTATTTCCATTAAATTTAGGAATATCTGATGGAAGTTTATGTGGAATCGTTGGCCACCAAGGGGCGTAAGCGATTGGATCGTTTGTTAACCGATTTAAATCAGGTAACTCTAAATTTGCCACGAAGGGTAACTATTGATTCAGGTTAGGCGAAGCATACCCAGGATAAGATGGAATCGCCTGAGCAGTTGGTCTTTGCATACCAGCATAATGCATCTGATGCTGATAACTTTGGTAAGGTTGGTGGGCATAACCATTGTAGAATGGTTGATTTTGACCGTTTTGAATATACGGCTGCCCACTATTTGCAAAGATTTGTTGCTCAGATCCTTGGTATACTTGTTGGAATTGTGGTTGTTGGTATTGCACCAGCCATGGTTGTGAAGCCATGTGCTGTTGCCCGATACTAACTGTTTGACCAAGATGAGGGGTAATTGTACCCGTTTGGACCTGTGTCATTCCACCAGTCAGCGATTGTGGTTGAGTCGCAGGGTCAAGAGGCTGTTGCATTACAACCTGAGAAACCTGAGGTTGGCATACAACAGGCAGCGCTTGTACTTGCGACACCGTCACAATAGCTGGCGTAGTTGGTATATTTGACATAGGTAAACATTATTGCATCGAATATACAACTCTTGGTTGTTGAGGTAGTATCGGTACCCAACCACTAGATGTAATTCCAGCATAACCTGAATTTTGTTGTGAACTCCCGTATGGCTATCCTCCCAGAGGGGACAATGAAAGGGTATACTGCCCCCCATACGGCGGTAATCTGGTACTTAAAGGAATGGTTTGCCCTTGAGGACCGGACTGCCCAAATTGAAATCTTGAAGGATCAATTTGTTGAGACTCAACATAAGAGTTTTCGGATACTATTCCGGATGAAAAAACAGGAACGGACCATACTCTCGAAATAGCCCCTGAGTGGGCTCCTTCTAGCGATTGAGAGCTAGTTGGCACAGATGGTATACCAGCGAACATTGTTGGAGTGATAGCAGGAAGTTCTGCTGTCGCTGTGTTGGATGACACAGTCCTAGATGTTGATGGTTGTTCAGATATTTCTAGTCTATCCAAAAGATTACCTAGCAATTCTACAAGAGCTTCCGCTAGCGGTAGACTAATTTCTGATGAAGAAGGATATAGGTTGATCCCGACTCCAAATTGCGATGGAGTATTAGATGGAGGATCCTCCACAATATCTTCTATAGCAATCAGACCAGGTGGAAGAGGTAGACCGTCAGGTCCGTAAAATATTTCTGGTGCCAAAGAAGGTATGGAATCTACAACGACAGATGTTTGGGGAACAACACTCTCCGAACTGGTTGTAGATGAAACTGGTTCAGTAACACACATGTTTACCCTCAGACTAGGATCAATACTACTATCCTTCGGTGGCTGCTGAACTTCTTCTGTAAAGGCAGGGATACCAGAAATGTTTGGAGTAACTGGAGTCTCTAATGTTGTTGGAACACTTGTTCTAACTTTACCAGGATATTTGGAACCGGTTAAACGAGTTCGCTTTGCCCGTAATAGTTTCGATTCCGGAGACAAAGACGGTTGACTCGTAAGCCTCCGCGAACGACGTGGTTTCAATTGACTTTCTTCCACGATTGCGGATTACTTGATCAACTAAAAATCAAGGGGAGGTATGTTTCCGAATTAGATGAATTTTAGATGCTTTGACACAACTTGTTTTTTCAATTTTAAAGAGTCGAGAAAAAACAAAAGATGACTCTAGTCGCCTTCGATTTTTAATGAGCTTGAAGTGACAAGTGCTCAGATGGACCTTTTCCGTTAAGGAGTTTGAAAAGGAATGAAAGGGACTGCTCTGGAAATCTAGGCAGAGGGATTACCAAACCAATTGCAAAACTGCAGAATACTTTTTACGATACGATAGTCAATCTTCCCGAATGTTGTGTTCAGTGCATTGCGATTGATAGGGCGGCAGACACGGCTTCCTATGGATAAAGGATTAAGCCTATTGTGGTCTCCCAAAATATACTCGACGGTACATGGGAGCACAAGTCCGTACTGGCACTTATCGTCTCAAAGTGGAGGAATCACCCAACCAACAGTGAGAACAACAGTTACCAGGCTTTACGACGCCGGAATACATCTCTAGCCTAGACTTCTAGATGTTGTGTGTTAGGTTCCAAAGCGTTGTTAGATTCATTAAATTTAGTTTATAGTTGATCTTGCTTAAGAAATTTGCCTTTCAGGTTCACCACGTGATGTAGATGTACAATTCCTAAAATGCAATCTAAGATGATAACCAGTCTTTTATCTTCTTTGTGCAATGAAAATCCTAGCTACTAAGGAAAGAAAGATAGAATTCTTTCAACAAAGAGCAAAGAGCACACACTATATGCACCATCCTAAATCAAACCAATCAAACAGTATAAATGCAAATGCACATGCATGTATTTGTTTTTCAGCTTTCTTAATATCTGAATGATAAAAAGAAAGCTAATGCGCAAATCTGAATTATTTTCAAAGCGACAATTACTATTAAGTTTCTTTTCAAAATCAAAAATGAAGATAATGACAACACTTTACGATTTGGAAATGAAAAATTGCTTTCGACACTAGAAAAACTACCAATTTAGATCAAATACAATAGTAACAGGGTAATTGACTATCAAGAGTAATCAGACTCTCTTTTATGACTGAAAATGACACTTGCGACACTTTCAAATCAAGAAACGACAGTACAATTACGTTACTTTTTTGCAAAGGAGAACTGAAAATGACTCAACAAATACACAAAAACATTTACAGTTCTTTGCACAATGGAGGCGGAATAACATCAAGGAAAGGGGTTTCAAACAGAGGTGTACTGACTACAGGCAGCAAAATTCTTGAATAGATCTGAAAAGAGTGAACACATAAACCAAAATCTAGGAACAATACCTAGTCTGATCAGCGCACCTGTAACACAGTGAATTTGAAATGCAGCGCACGCACTCGGGAAGTGTGCTGAATTTGAGATTCACAGAACAGAGAGTGCGCTGGGCCAAAGATGAGACTTTTCTTGGGTTCCGGGTCACAGTTTGCAGTTAAGTTCAGGGATTTTGGCCGAGCAAGTGGTAATCAGTAAATCAACAATAGGGGTAGATCTAAGGAGGTTACTAGAGCCACCACAAGGGCAATTAGAGAGTTTGTAAATCAGTTGTTTAATTCATAAAAAAACCTGGAGATTGACTGAAGCGACATTTATCTACTTTGCATTTGCATAGCAAATGCAGTTCGAAAGCTACCTGGCTCAACTTCAGGCTCCGTCTGTAAGTTTATAAAGTAAACAAATGTAGATAGACAAATAACCTAGTCGTTCCCTAGCGGAGTCGCCATTTTGTTACAGGGAAAAGTGTCTATGTAGAACTGCTAATCCCACTAAGGTGTGGTAGTTACCTTAGAAACAAACAAAGTAAAACTACTTTCGCTTTCCTTTATGAAAGATAGATGAGAGAAGAATAAAGGAGACCAACCTCTGTCTTGCGCTTGGTTCCTTGTTCGATTCCTCTCTTTTCTGATAGTCCTTTGCTACTTGCTTCCCTATATACCCAGCTTCACAGAGTACCTGTAGAATCAAAGCAGCATAACACTATACAAGAACATGGATCTATTATCATAAACAATCTAGGATCAGATGTAAATTGACCATACAAATGCATGAAACATAAATGACACAAGAGTATGGAGGAAAACTTGAATAGCTTTATTGATAATCAAGAAAGAGCCAAGAGAGTTACAACCAGTTGTTCTGACCCAGCATCATCCTCTAAGCAAGTAAGCCCTTCTTCACCTCATGCAAAGCTTAGATCACCCAACACTATGATGTTGCCTCAAGAAACCAACAACAATTCCTTACAAGATGCAAAATTCCATCCTCTGGATCTCTGGGATGAGGGATCCATATATAGATGTCTCCAAGGGAGATGAGTCAACTTGTGATTTGATTAGTGTCTTCCCTCTGATATTTCTTGCTTCCACTTAGAGATTGATGATCTCTTACTCATCCTTGGTCGAATTCAGAGAGGCAAGTGTCACAGGAGAAGTTTCTGGAAGATTCCATGCTTCTCCACCTCGTGGATTAACACTGCCATTTGTCTCTTCTCGCCCATCGCACCCCATAGAAGGGCGTTTTGAAATGCAATGCACCCACTAAGTGTACTTAGGCAAGATGCAACACACTTTGCCTATGGAGCAGGTGAAATGATCCTGTTTTGACCAGTTCTGAGTAGTTTTTCATGGAGAACTTCTGGGAGAAGCTGTAATCAGTTGACCTCGTTCCTTTAGGGGTTGGAACAACACTTTTAGGGACTTAGGAGCCCTTGGTTTATGGACATTTTATGCTTGGGGTTACAGTGCCTAAAAATGTCTATAACAACTGCCCTTCACCCAATTTGAGCTCATTCCATTTGTTTCAAGTCTTTATTTGTTCCCTGTTTGACTACCTTGCTTCGTGAAGCCATCCTCTGTTAAGAAACCAAATCCAAAAAGCCATCTTCTTTGACTCCATTAGTGCAATGGCCTGAACTACTCTGTCTTGCCTCTCTGCTCTATTGAATCTCACCACCCAAACTCAAACAAAACTCTAGAACTTCATAACTAGCCTAATACCTTTAAAAACAAAGCTAAATCATAAAGAGAGAGCCCTCTCTGGATACAGATTGGCTAGATTTTGTATCTAAAAGATTGGTCTGTGGTTACCTCGGCCTCCTTTCCCTTTCTTACAACTTTTGGGAAAACCTGAGTGATAACATCAATGGCGACTCCACTGGGGAACTGAATAATTTGTTTGTTACTACTGTTTTCTATATAAGCTACAGATGGAGCCTGAAGTTAGCCAGGTAGCCTTTGAAATTATTTTTCTTTGCAATTGCAGAAGTAAATGAATGCTACTTCAGTCTATCTCTGGTCTAGCTTATAGATTGGACAGTTGGTTTCAAATACTTGATCAATTCCTCTTTTCAAATAAGTCTTTAAGAAAGTTCAAAACTCCCACATCTAAAACCTCTTAAAGAGACTGTTAAAGTTGTATTGTCAAATCTATTTCAAGAAAAAACCAAAAACACACCTAGAAACCTGGCTTCAGAAGGGATTCATTACACCAGATCAAATCCGGATCCAAATCCCCCACCTGTGTTTGAAAATCCTAATCTGATTCCTAGGATTCTTAGAAGACAAGAGAGCCAAGAAAATTCTGCTAGTTCTCGGCCTCTATACAGATCAAGATCCTGTCCTGTGAGGTGGATCTACCCTGAGGACGAACCTTTTGATGAGTATTTTGAAAACTCTTTATTTGTGACCTTTTCAGAATCTGGGTTAACCCACACAGTTCAAGATCCAATATTCATTGAAAATTTGCAGATTGAAGTTGTTACTTCACACCTTGACAGACATTTGCAGAACTCCATTCAATCTGAGCTTACCTCTGAAAGAACACCAAACCTCTCTGTGATTACTACAGCTTCTCCAAGTTCACCATCAGCCACCCCTTCCACTCCTCCATCTACAACACACATTCCCATTGTTATCCCTACTCCTCCAGTTGTCACATCTATTTCTGCAACCATGGCAAACCGATATACTCCCCTGCACTTACCTGCCAATCCAGGGGCTATGCCCCAAGACTATCAAAGTAAAATCACTTCTTTTGAAGGTACTGGCACTTACACAACTCAACAACATACCAAGAAAATGACCAACTATTTTGAAATATATGAGGTTGATGCTGATGATGTTAGAATGAAAGTATTTGTTCAAAGTTTGACTGGAGATGTTAGAACATGGTTTAGAGCCCTCCCCACAAATAGTATCAATGACCCACAAGCTCTTTATCATACCTTCTTGAATAGATGGGAAAATAAGAAAGCTTCCCTCCACATTTTATCAGAATATGAAAACCTAAGAAGAGGCACACAAGAAACTGTCCAAGATTACTGTACTAGATTCAATAATGTCTACAATACTATTCCTCAAAATCTCAGACCTCCTCTAGATTTGACCTTGATCAAATTCCCTGATGCATTTGATTCTAATATGGCATACCAACTTAGGGAAAGAGCTCCTCGAAACTTAGAAGAGATGCAAAGTATAGCTGTCAGTGTTGAGGCCAACCTGATATCTAAACGATCTAGAGCCAAAGCTGAAAGGAGGACACCTTTCAAAGAAGAACCTTCTGCCTTTGAACAGAAATTAGATGCTATTATTAAAGGAATGGATAGACTTGGAGATAGAGTAGAAACAATTGAGAGAAAATCCCCTTGGGATGGTCAACCAGGCAATACTGGGAGAAATCCAAATTTCAGGAAGAACCAAAATCCTAACACTAGAAAGACAGGGCCTGACCAAAATATTAGGCCCCCATTTCAAGAAAATTATGTTGAAGCCTCAACTTCTGATGAACCAATAGAAGACACTCAAATTAATTTGATGGGACTCAACAATGAACAACAAGTTTTCTTGACCCAAGAGGATCAAGAAGCTCACATTCTTAAACAATTCCAAACCCAATCAGGTGAATCATTTGACTTTAGGGAGGGATATGATACAACCATTTATGAAGTCCAAAAACAATAAAATCTGAGGAGCAGAAGAATAGATGTCCCTGAAACTAGTAAACAAAAGGCACCAAGCAGCCTAACAAAGGTAAGATCAATACCCCCCCTATACATATTCTTTCTAGAACAGGTCCTAACCCTAATAACCCAATTGTTGAAGATGTGTCAGATAATCAACCACCTAACAGACAACCTTCCACTTCTATTCCTTCTAAAGGAAACATAGAAGAGCCTCTAGAACTTGATTTGGAAACAACTTCAGCCCATAATCCCACTCCTGAAGAGGAGAGAAATGAAGAAAATCCAGTTGTCCGAAATACAAGAACTCAGACCGAAAAACCTTTTAATCTTGAGATAGAAGTAGGCAAACCAAAGATAGCTGTTCCATTATCAGAATTAGCTAAACATGATGTCTACAGAATTCAAATTAGCAGATGACTCAAAATTTCTATGAACGAAGATTTAGTAAATATTTTTGATGACTAGCCTGAATTAATATTTGGCCCTGGAGTAAATGGAAAAACAGTAGAGGGAGAAGTTCCTCCTTTCTATGTAAGTTTGAACATACATGATAAAATACTTCATAATGCCATGTTTGATTCTGGTGCTTCCCATAACTTATTGTCTAAATTTGTAATAGAGAGACTAGACCTTGACATCACCAGGCCATATAAAGACCTTTTCTCTTTTGATTCAAGTCAGGTCAAATGTTTGGGTTTAATCAAAGACTTATGTGTGTCACTAGTCCAATATCCCACCAAAACCATCTTAATGGACATAGTAGTATCTGATATTCCACCAAAGTATGGCATGTTATTGTCTAGATATTGGAGTGCAAAGCTTCAAGGATCTCTACAGTTAGACATGTCTTATGTTACAATTTCAGTGTTTGGTCAACCCAAGAAACTATACAGAGAAACCTTAATGAAGTATGTAGTAAGTAGTCAAGAGAAACCTTAAAATTTCCCTATCTACTCAGTACATTCAGATATGGATTCTTTTATCCTTTACAATGTTGAAATTGATCCCCCATATGAAATAAAAGTTTTAGCAGATGAAACAAAAAAAATTGCAAATGAAAAGTCTAGTGTTCGAATCCAAGAAATTTCTGAAAATCATGAAACATCAGATAAACCAGAAGAAACCAAAAAACTAGATCTCCCTATTAAACAGATCCCTGAAACTCCAGATACTAATTATGAACATGAAATCCTTTGGTACTTAGAATTTGATGGCTCTGTGAACAAATCAGGAGCAGGAGCAGGAGTCCGGGTACACAATCTTGAAAACAATCATGCTGAAGGCCATGCCTACAGATTAAACTTTAGGTGCACTAATAATATGGCTGAATATGAAGCTTTATTGCTAGGTCTTAAACTGGTCAAGAAATTGGGAGAAACTAGAGTGTCAGTCCCAGGAGATTCTGATTTAATCATTCAACAGATAAAAGTGAAGTTCTTAACAAATGATCCTAGATTAAGAGAGTACAGAGGGATAGCTATAGAGATCCTCAATACATTTCTAGAAACTCAGCTTGCCAAAATCCCGAGAAAACATAACTTGCAAGCTCATAGCCTAGCAACGTTTGCCAGCACCTGTAAATTACCATTTGAATCAAATCATCAATTCATAGCTGAGATTAGACACCGGCCATCCATACCTAATAATGTAAAGAACTGGCAAGTGTTTGACAGTGATAATCAGATCAACAATTTTTTAACCCTAGAAGAAGAATTTTCTAGCACTAACATAGATATAGATACAGTTAGTGAGTCTAATCCAACAAATCAGACAGAAACAGACATTTTAGCAGAAAATGCAACTCAAATGCTTCATCCAATGAAATTTACCAAAAAGGAAATACAGGATCTTAAAGAAATAGATGTTGATGAGATTATTGAAAGAGAATCTGAAATTATCAATTTGAAAGACAATGATTTGCCAAAAGGATTAACTCCTTTGGAAGATCTCTTTAATTTCAATGATATTCCAAAGAAACCCAGATGGAACCTCTAAATGTAGACATTGAAGACTATAACATAGGAACTAAAGAAAATCCAAAAATGGTAAAATTATCCAAATCTTTGCCCCCTAATCAAAAACTTAAGTATGTTGAATTAATCACAGAATTCCAGGATGTTTTCGCTTGGAGCTATGAAGACCTGAAATCTTATGACACCTCTGTAATTCAACATACTATACCCCTCAAGGAAAATCAAAAACCATTCAAACAAAAGATCAGAAGAATTAATCCTGTACTGCTTCCTTTAATTGAAAAGGAAATCAAACGAATGCATGATGCAAGGATAATTGCTCCAATCAGATTTTTAGAGTGGGTGTCTAATTTAGTGCCTACCAGGAAGAAAACAGGAGAAATCAGATTATGTGTTGACTTAAGAAATGCAAACAAGGTTTCTTTGAAAGACAATTACCTTTACCTAAGATGGATCATATTTTGCAAAGGGTAGTAGGTGCTTCTAGGATTTCACTTTTGGATGGGTTTTTAGGTTATAATCAGATTCTAGTTCATACTGATGACCAAGAAAAGACTGCATTTACAACACCATGGGGTACATTCAAATATGTTAAAATGACATTTGGACTTAAGAATGCAGGGGAAACCTTTCAACGAGCAATGGACATAGCTTTTGCAAAAGAAATTCATGATTTTCTGGTTATATATCTAGATGACCTGACTGTATTTTCCAAATCAGATCAGCAACATTTAGATCATCTCAAACAAGTGTTTTTAAAATGCAGAAAGTATGGTATTTTATTAAATCCTAAAAATTCTTTGTTTGGTCTAGAAGAAGGCAAACTATTAGGCCATATCATCTCCAAAGATGGCATCAGAATTGATCCTTCTAGAATAGAAGCTATTCTACAAATACCGTACCCCAGAAATGTCAAAGAACTTCAAGCTTTCCTAGGAAAGATTAAATTTTTAAGAAGATTCATATCTAATTTGGCTGAATTAAGTAGATTGTTGAACAATATGTTAAAAAAGGATTCAAAGGTTAAATGGGTAGTAGAAGCGAAACAAGCATTTGAAGAAATTAAAATGGCTTTGACTAGAACACCAGTCCTTACAAGTCCAAAGTTCAATAGAGACTTCATAATTTTTTCATTTGCATCAGAACACACTATAGCAACTATTTTACTGCAAAAAGATGATCAAGGATGTGAAAAACCCATAGCCTTTTTTAGTAAAGCACTTAGAGATGCACCTCTAAATTACAAAATCATGGAAAAACAGGCTTTTGCACTTGTGAAAGCTATTAAAGACTTCAGAGTCTATATACTGTACTCCCATGTAATAGCCTATGTACCAAATGCTGTTGTCAAAGACATCTTGAATCAGGATGGAATTGAAGGCAAACGAGGTAAATGGATAGCTAATGTATTGGAGTATGATATTGAGATAAAACCTACAAAGCTTATAAAAGGACAGGGATTGGCTAAACTCATGACTGAAACAAACTTTCAAGCCTTGGATATTAATGAACTGGATAATGAATAGGAGATGGCGAATCCACAAATCAGCCAAGCCTTCTTAGAATCACCTTGGTATGATGATATAACTCATGTATTATTAAACCTGCAGGCTCCTCCAAGGTTATCCAAAACAAATAAAAGGTTTTTAAAGATGAAATCTTCAAAATTTTGTATTTTAGATAACGCTCTCTTTTGGAAAAATCATGAAGGTATTCTATTGAATTGTTTAATAAAAGAAGAAGCTGACAAGGTTCTCAAAGAATGTCATGCAAGGGACTGCGGTGGACACCTTCACTGGAAATCAACTGCAGACAAAATCCTAAGGGCTGGATTTTATTGGCCAACCTTTTTCGCTGATGTAAAGAGTTTGTCACAGCTTGCCACAAATGCCAAATTTTTGAAGGAAAAAGGAAACTGTTACCCTTACCCTTGAGACCAATTTCCACTAAAAAGCGCTTTCAACAATGGGGTTTGGACTTCATTGGAGAAATACATCCTCCCTCTTCTGGCCAACATAAATGGATCCTCACTGCCACAGACTATTTCACTAAATGGATAGAAGCCATTCCTTCTAGACAAGCCAATGATACAGTGATTATAGGATTCTTAGAAACCAACATATTGTCTAGATTTGGCTGTCCTAAAAAGATCATAACTGATAATGCTGCTGCCTTCAAGTCCAAGAAAATGATAAATTTCTGTAACAAATACCATATCACTTTAGGCCATTCCACAGCCTATTACCCTCAAGGTAATGGTCTAGCTGAGTCTTCCAATAAAAGCTTGATTAATATTATTAAGAAATTGTTGGAAGAGAACAAGAAAAATTGGCACAAGAAACTTATAAATGCACTATGGGCAGACAGACTTACTACAAAGAGATCTATTGGAACTAGCCCTTATGAGTTAGTTTATGGCATGGAGGTTGTATTTCCTTCATCTTTAGGAGTTCCTGTAATGAAATTACTACAAGAAGCTCAGGTGGAACCCAATGACATTCAAAGGAGAATAAATCAAACCATCCATTTGCAGTAGACCAGAGAGGAAGTGCACCAAAGATCCCAAGTGTTACAAGAAAAGCTCAAGAAAATATTTGATAAAAGGACCAAAGAAGAAGACTTCTACCTTGGAGACAAAGTTCTAAGATGGAATTCCAAGAGAGAAGACAAAGGAAAACATGGGAAGTTTGACTTCTTGTGGAAAGGGCCATTTATCATCCAGGCATTGCAAGGGAACAATACTTACTTTCTGAAAAGCCTGGATGGTACAGAAACAGAAGAAGGACCAGTGAATGGTCGAATGATAAAACATTACTTTGATCCAGTTTTTTAATGTATTCTGACTCTAACATGTACATACTATATCCTTGATAATGTCAAAGTTTGGATTGGATAGTAACTTGCTGCAGTTGAAGCCCGAAGAGAAGGCCCTAAGCTTCACAAGTGTACTGTCATATATACAATAAAGCAACCAGCTGAAGGAGATTTCAGAGCACAGTAAAAGTTATTCAGAAGGCCATCTAACCTGTTGTTCTTGACTTTCCACCAGGGAAAGCCATCCCCAAGTGGAGCCACTGTTATACTCCTATACCAATAGGTGTCATATTTCATGATTGATTTGTTGAGCTCTGTAATATGTTCATTCCTTTCCTTATTGCAAAGGCTTCCATACTATCAAAAATTTCAAAAAATGTAAAAAATGTAAAGAGGGTATACCCTAAAAGAAAAATCAAAGGGTAAAAAGAATAAAATGGTCAAAAAAGTGAAAGAAATGAACCCCAAACAAAAATAGACCAGGAAAATGTGCAAGTCCAAAATGCCACTACTTTTTTTATTTTCTGTACTAAGCATTGTGTGTAGCTTGTTAATATATGCCACAATTGATGAAGAGTCAAACAGCTTAATTGTGGCTCATTCATATTTGAATTTCCTGTTTTAAAGATAGAGAATAAAATCTGACCAAACTGTTTAACCTTGGCAGAAAAGTAGATAGGTAGAATAAATAAAAAGGAGCTCAACAGTTTAATCTGAGCCCTTGGAAGTAATAAGTGCAGACTTAGGTATGCTTGTTATGAAAAGAAAAGAACATTGATAAGGGTTTGCCAGTCTAAGTGCACCCAAATAAAGAAGAAAAAATGCTAGGCCAAAGTGGACAAGGCAGGTAGATGGTGTTGTAGAATGATACTTGTGATAGATTATGTCTGTAAATGTGTTAATCTTTATCTCTATCACAAGTGTAAGGCAGACATTATACTTGATGCAGCTCAAGCAAGACGAGGTTAAATAACTAACTCCCCTTCATACTTTTCCCTAATCATTCACTAATTTCCCCTAAGTATTCAGGTCTATGAAAAGAATAAGTGCTTAATATCACTTATAAACCCTTCAATCCATTTCATAAAGTTTGCCTAAGTGAATTCCTATTTTACATAGAAAAATGGCAAATGTTTCTCATATAAACCCTTTTTCATCTTGAGCCTAAGTTCAACTAAAAATTCAACGGTTTTTATAACTTAGCGCTTTTGTTTTATTCCATATTAACTTTAACATATAATATATAACTCCCAGATAAACATTTACCTATTCCCGTATTATATACATATATTAAAAAACCCCCACTGTTTAACAGGAATTAACGGATTTATAATAAATTCGTTAATAACCTTTCCCCGCCGCGCGATGACGGGATTAATTAACCATCCGGGTTAATTAATAACCAAGCCCCGACCAATAAAATCGACCCTGAAATGATTAAAACATTATTTATTTGTTTTCAGGCCTGCAAATTAACTCCCCCCATCTCCGACACCCGTCAGTCATCTGATCTTCGTCGCCACATCCAACAGTTGACATCCATATCGCAACCACCTTTTGACCACGCATTAACTTGCGATCGCTAGCGGTTTTCCACTCGTACCTCTACCACGCATCACCTGTTCAATGTGTCCACTCACCCTCTGCCCAAAACCACCCAGCCCCAAAAGCGGTGCGATCAAACATCTTACCGCCCTCCACTCCGCTGACATCACTCCACCCTGCTGACATCACTCTGATTCCGCTGATGTCACTCTGATTCCGCTGACGTCACTCCACCCCACTGACATCACTCTGGTACCGCTTATGTCATCTACCCAATCAAATCAAAAAGTCCCGCCAAACCTTCATTTTGTCAAATAAAACCGAAAAAATTGCCATTTTCGCTGTAGTTTGCTGCATACAGCGCTCCGAGCATAATAATAAACTTCTGAGCCAGCAGTTCAGTTACAAACCGGTGCCCGACCACAAAGACTCCAGCAACGAGCTCTGTGCCGACCATTCAACCTACCATTACAGTTTCTTCCTCTTTAACGCAGTTTAAACCAACACCGAGGGACTTCCAAGCTTGCAGAAGAAAGAAATAAAGAGAGATACCGGGAGATTGCTACCCTAACCAGTGGACCTTCAGAGGCACAAATTGATAGAGGAAAGATGACCAGACAGAGCTTTTTACCAGAGCAGGATGAATAGGGGTCAAAACAGGTCAAAGAGTATCAGATCACAGTCAAAGAGTATCAGTTAAGACAGGCAGCCAGCGCAGAGTAACTGAAGAAGACAGCTGCAAGCCAAATCCTAGGGCCTACCTCTAGCACATTCAATAAAAACAAGACCAGCACAACATCAATTCATCTTTTCCCTATTTTCAAGGCTAGCTGTTTCTATTTTTTGTAAGCTATTTTTAGTCATCCTACATATTATCTCACTGAGATATTTGTTGTATGATTTTCTGCATAAATACCCCCTCAAATGGAGTAATGAGGGTGGATTCCTAGACTTTGCTGTAATATTGATTTTTTGGAATAAAGAGTTGTTGGAATCCACTGTTGCATGGCCTACTGGATGAAGAATTGAAGCATAGGACTTGTCACAGACTTCTTGAATCAACCACTGGATCAATAAGTCCTCTATATCTTGTGTTTTAAAGTTTTCTTAGTTTATTATATCATCTGTGTTTCGCAATCTGAATGATAAAGAAAGGATTAATTTCATAATATGCTTGATTGCACTCTATTTTCAGTCATTATTGTTCTCTGTGTTTTCTTCAGAATTAGGATAAGCAGTGAAATCTTAATTGCTCCTGTTTCCTACTTCTTTCACATTGATTATTTGTTAAAGAATACTTAGCTTCTCCTTATCAGTAATCATCCAATTTCCCTCTTTTAATAGGTTGAAGGATCCTTTACTGCCCTTCACCCAATTTGAGCTCATTCCATTTGTTTCAAGTCTTTATTTGTTCCCTGTTTGACTACCTTGCTCCGTGAAGCCATCCTCTGTTAAGAAACCAAATTCAGAAAGCCATTTTCTTTGACTCCATTAGCCCAATGGCCTGAACTACTCTATCTTACCTCTCTGCTCTATTGAATCTCACCACCCAAACTCAAACAAAACTCCAGAACTTCATAACTAGCCTAATACCTTTAAAAACAAAGCTAAATCATAAAGAGAGAGCCCTCTCTGGATACAGATTGGCTAGATTCTGTATCTAAAATATTGGTCTTTGGTTACCTCGGCCTCCTTTCCCTTTCTTACAAATTTTGGGAAAACCTGAGTGATAAAAGGTTCGACAAGAAATCTGCAGGGAAAAATAGTTTTGGTGTGGGTGACCTAGTATTGAAGTGGAACAAATCCCAGGAAGAGAAAGGAAAACACACGAAGTTCCAACCCCTTTGGATCAGCCCATTTACCATCAAATATAAGCTTGATAATAATACTTTCAAGCTGAAATACTTAGATGGGAGGACTAACCCTCTTCCTGTAAATGGTCGAGATTTGAAACATTATTTTCAATAACATCTCTAAGTTGTGTTTCTTTTTTTTCCCTTGGGAAAAATCATAATTTTCTATTATAAATGGAAAATTACATGTTGTAGATGTCGGTGGCATATGCTGTATGTGTGACTGTAGCCATCAAAATATATAGATCTGTACATAAGTACCCACTAAGGGTATACCTTCAAAGTTCAGTAAATATTTATACAAAATTTCAAAATTGCTTTGCAAAATTTTCTGGTATATTAAGGATCATATAATCTATGTAATTAGGGCCTGTCAGCCCTCTCTTGTATCCTGTCTATATATGGCTTGTGGTAAAATTGGAAGATCTCTTCCTCCCTCTGTTCCTGGATCAACCATTCACCCCTAGGTTGATGCGCTGCCTCCTTTGAAAGCTGATTCGCAATCTGGTTGCACTCCTTGTAAATGTGAAGACATGTAATCTTTTCAAATTGTGATTTTAAAAATCTAAGTTGTGTTTCTTGTAAAATATTTCCTTTTATTTATTTTATTTTTAATCTATGTGTGTCATGTCATATAGGGTCTTGTCTTATTTTGTGTCTTAGTCATTGTGCATAAATAAAGCCTTGTGTGAAAAGTGCATGGCTCAGAAATACTTTGTGGTGAAATAAAAGAGAAAGTTTGACAACGACAATGCTTGGTTATATGTTTGTTATTCTTATTTTTTCGAGAAGATTGCATAGGTTGAGCTAAGTTTAGATGGAAAATATGATGCATCCAAAAAGAAAACCTTGAGTGAAATTATTAGATTTTCACCTATTCTAGTATCCAAATTCCTCAACTTGGTGTAAATCTACTTGGCATGTTACATGATTACCCAATCTAGTAGAGAAATGATAAGGGGAAAATATAAAGTGAGAAAACCAATATCAAAGGCTATAGAAATGGTTCTTTGAAGGGTAAACCTCCTTTACTATCAATAAGTTTGGATCCCTCTTCCACTCGTTGAAAATAATAAGTGTCGAAGCACAGTCCTATCAAAAAAAAAGGGTGAAAGAAGAGAAAGGCTTCCTGCATAGGGAGGTGAAGCAAGCAAATTTGTTGAGGTACTATGTAGGCTTGCTAGTAGTGAAGCTTTGTGCTCTTGTAGTGAATTTGTCGTGGTACTATCCAGGTCTACTAGAAATGGATCAACAACAGAGATGAAACTCGTACTCTAAATATCCTAAACTTGTCACTCACATAACCCTTTCCAAGATTAAAACAATTGTGATATGGCATATTTTTTGTGTGTTTGAACCAAGTGGAAGGAAGTGATGTACTATGTATATAACCAGGCTAAAAGGGGGAATTCAATGCAATCTAATTGGTGAATCAATACTTTATGAAGGGATGACCCTTTAACTAAATGTTATTCCTAAGCAAAGAAGTTGAATTCCACCTAGTGTGTCACATAGTGTTGTTTCTGCTACAACACCCTAAAAAAATTTCATTACATTCAAATTTTAGAGCCTACATCACTGTCATATCAATTCATTTTACATGTTTTAAGTTTTCTTGATCATTCTTATGTGTCGTCGCATTGATTAGAATATCTCTAGTGCATTTCATGGTCATAACATCTTTGTTTGTTTAAAAATGACACTTTTTGTTCATAATTGCACATACTTTGTTTTTCATCATTGGGGAGTGTATGTAAAGTGGAATTTTGATTTCTATTTATCAATTTTAAAGCTTGTCTAAGTTTTATTGATGAGTTGGTATGTTTCACGCATGATTTCATGTATAAACACATTATGTTCACCCCTTGTTCTATCCTCCAGAGTTAGACAAATTTTGATTGTTCAAGTGAACCCATTAAGGCAAGAAGCACAAAATAACACTCTTAAGCCTTGAGTGAGAATCCTTCGTTGTTCAGAAGTGCACCCTATTCCCTCCAAGATCACATAATGCACTCCTAAGCATATTACCCATTCCTTTTTCTGAACTACGTCCTTAAGAACCAAGTCTTCCTTTCAGCGCACTCCTTTGACTCGAAGGACTGTGCCCTCCTTGAGTGCATAAGAACACCCTAAAGACCTAAATCCTAACCCCTTTAGCCTTCAACAATGTTCCCTACACCCTCCTTAACCTCCTTTAGCGCATGAACCCACTCAAAAGCCCTGAAGACTCATCCTTCAGACTTTGACAATGTGCCTTGGGCCCTCCTTTGCCTTCTTGAGTGCATGAGTACACCTTGAAATTCCGAACCCTTTCCCTTTAGCCTCCATCTCTACACCCTACGCCCTCCTTATCTCCCTTAAGAACACAACACACTTGGGAAGCCTGAATCCTCATCCTTCATCCTTTAGACATGTGCCCTGTGCCCTCCCTTGAGTTTCTCTCTTCTCTTGAGTGCGTGAGCGCATCTTGAAGCTTCCTCTCTTTAGCCCTTTAGTCGTTTGAAGTGCACCCTAGCGCCCATAAGTTATCCTTGCTCCTCCCAAGCACAATTTAAAGTAATGAACAGATATATACATGAAACGTGTTAGAATAAGAGATTTTCCAGGCTGATGTTTGCTTTCCATGAATAATTGTAATGACAGGTATTTCAAAAACAACATGGCAAGTTTGCATGAAGAAGATCGAGCAATGAAGACAGACAAAGGAAGAATTCAAGAACAAAGAACACATTGAAGTCTTGATGATCAAAGAACTTTGAAGACTCCATAAGATCAAAGACCCTTTGGAGGGTGAAGACATCAATGATTGGAAGATGCATGCAAGAAGTGAAGACACAAGTGGTAGACCTATCACCCATTGAAGAAAGTCCATGTCATAAATCACTACGAGTCCAAGTCATCAATGATAGTTACTTGTCATGTCCTTACCACATGGTTATGTGGAAGTTATGATGTAATCATGTAATTATTGTAAAGACAAAGAAGTGAAATTCCAAGAGTCATGTATGGACAAAAGATCCATCTATAAAAGTCCAAAAGACATGTAATTCCAAGATTCATATGTAGTTCCAAAAGTCTTTTTGAAGTTCCAAGGTTCTAGAAGTCCAAAGGTCATTAGAATTTGGAAGGTCAAGAGTCATGATGATATGAAAGGTCATGCCTCAAGTTATAAAATGATCTTAATTACTCAAGCAAAGGACTTTTAACCTTGGCTTCTCCCATAGGCATTAGAGAGATAGATATAGTACTTTTGGGGAGCGAGTAGTTGCTCTAACACTCCACTACTGGAGCTAGTGGTATTCATTGTACTTATGTATCTTGAAACTTTTTCTTAATACTTGAAGCCTTTCAGCCAACAATTTTCCATGCATGAATCATAGATTTCTTGCGACTATTCTTCTAATGTTTATAGTTTATGTTGGCTTTTATATGTACTAAAGTAATTGAAATATTTCAATGAATTTGGTGCTTAACTTGTTGGAAATGTGTTATAATGTTTTAATGATTGTGGCATCTATGTGAAGTATTTCGCTTGATCTCTAACAATTATTTCTTGTTTATGTTCATGTGTCTCCATTAGATTAGTGCTATTGCTTATCTTTTAGAGGCTCACTTTCTCTCCTTCACAGTGAAACAACTTTGATACATCTATAATTGAACATTCCATAAGGCACACTCTCTTGCTCATTCAAAACCACATGTGCACTTCTCTCTCTTGCTAACTGTTAATCCAAGTTAAATCTTTAAGTAAATGGTAGTCAAGTCATACTCTAGATGGGACTCGTACACCAAATAGTGTGAGGTCTAATTGGGACATAATATTGGGGAGATCCCCTATATGTTGGTGGTATCTAGCACCATCAATAGGAGCCTAATCTTGTACTAGGACTACTAGAGGGATTGTCCCCAAGTTGGCCTCCACCTAAAACAATATGTGAAATGACCAACACCTTGGAGAAAACTCACAATGCAAGCCATATAGTTATATCCTTAGTATAAATTCATGTCATACAATTTCCTTATGAAACACATAGGTCTGAGGAACTTTCTAGTGAGTAAGATCTATGCTATGGACTATAGAGGAAGATGGTAATTACTTTTGGAAGCAAAACATAGGGTTTTAGCTTAAATAAATCGTACAAGGAGTTCTACTAAGGTACACAAGTAGAGTTTTCCTCTTGGGAGAGCTGCATATCTCACAAAAATTGAAGAACATACAAACCTTGTTCATGAGCTTGGGGTGATGTTCAATTTGAAGGGCAATTACAAGACACAAACAAATTTTGGTAGGTTGAAAAAATACATGATTGTTAACAAGAGATACATTTTGAAACATGCTTAAGGAAGATCGTGCATAGACTCTGCAAACCCTTAAGAGATCACATGCATTGACAACACTTTGGCACATAAAGGGACCATACAAGGGTCCAAATCATTGTCTTGCTTTTAGTGAATTTCATGTTTTATTAATATTCTATGATTGTAAAATTATATGACCAATATGGTTTTATTGTAAGTAGACGAGAGAGAATGAGCATTTTGGCCCTTGAGGAAAGAAGATAGGGTTTCCTACAGAGGTTGTGCAACTAGGTTTTTGGATAAAAGGGTGAACTTGCTCCATGTAGTAGCCCAAGGCACTATGTCAACCTGGATGGCAGGTGAAGTAGCGAGAAAATGGCCATTCAACTCAGCAAGTGAACAACAAAACTGTGTTTCATGAACTGGTATCAGCATATCAACAACAAGCATTCTAGGGTTTCCCAAAACCCTCTATATTCTCCTCACGATGTCTTTTCTATCAATATGTAAATTTTTCTCATCATGATGGTAGAAACTATACTAAGATCAATATGAACTGCAATTTTCATTAGGCACGAGAGAACCACGAGGAAGTTTAAAAGTCATGGGGGTAGGTTAGAGGCCATGGTAGCTAAATACTCACCTCACCTCTATAAATATGCCCTTGTGCCTCATTTAAAAGGACTCTTAGCACTTGAGCTAGGACCAATGGTAGATAATGCATCTATTCTTAAAGAGATAGAGGCACTCAACTCTTAGTAGCTAATAGGGTGAACTATAGTGAGGCTAGGGTTTTGCATTGGGTAATGGTATGAGCATCCCACATTCCACTGTTGTGTTTTGATGGTTTGCATGAATTGTACTTGTGTTTACAGTAGCACTAATGAGAATTTATTTGCTTTCAATATGGATTCCCATGCATCTTTGTGATGGTGGTACTGGCTTCCTTTTATTTCCATCAAGTTTGTATTAGGGTTTCCATGTGGCATATGTTAATGAAATCATTCTTAAATTATAGCTTTTATGTTCACTTTGAATCTATGATTACTTATTCCAAGCCATGTTGGTGACCTATTGTGAACTAATTTACAATTAACCTCTAGCATGTTCATGTTCATGTATGTCAAAGGCAATTTCATCTTACTAATCCTTCTTGTGGCATGCTTCTCCTTGTCATTGTTGTTGCATCCTTGAATCTTGTTCTGCAAGTTTTCAATCCTAGGTTGACCTCATTCCCATAATCTGGGCATTTCTTTCTTTCTCTTTCTCTTTCCCTAATGGCTCCATATTCAATAGCTCAGAGTGAAACTAATATGATGGAAACTAGGCCTAGATACTAGGGGCCTCTTATCCCAAACAACGTGAGGTCAAATTGGGACTTCACACCAGGGAGACCCCCTAGTTATTAGAGAGACATCCAACACTGTCAATAGACACTAACTTCCTTGGTCCATATCTTTAAAAATATAGTGAACCAAGGTCTGAAATTTTAACCATATGTTCATCAATATTTTTACTCTAGGTTTTAACAATTTCAAGGTCTAAAGCTTCACAGATAAAAAAAAAATAAAAAAAAATAAAAAAAATAAAAAAAATAAAAAAAAATAAAATAAAATAAATAAAATAAAATAAATAAAATAAAATAAAAAATAAAAATAAAAATAAAAATAAAAATAAAAAAATAAAAATAAAAATAAAAATAAAAATAAAAAAAAAAAAAAAAAAAATAAAAAAAAATAAAAAAAAATGAAAATAAAAATAAAAAATAAAATATTATAGCGAAAATACCATGATGACCCATTTAAAGAAGCAAAACCCTAGGATAAAGAGCTCTAATACCAAATGTTGTGCATCCATATCAAAATAACACAAAATCATAAGAAAATATAGATCAATGACTTGGTAATAAACCACTTTGAGGGGGAAACCTCCTTTTACACCACGTAAATGAATAATTCTTGGATTATTCAAATGATAATTCCTCCTTGGTATATATAAGAGTATAAAGTGTCAAAACATAATAAGGGAATGTAAGCATACAACAAGAACAATAGTGGGCTTCTATGAGGCACAAAAATAACAATATAGGAGCTACACAAGTATTATAGGGACCTAATAGTTTCAAACAATTAAACTTGACAACATTTAGGAAAAATATTGGTAAACATCTGGTTCAAACTTTAGATCTTGGGTTGCTATAATTTTGAATATATGCTATAAGGAATTCTAGGTTGTTGAATGATCTTGAAATCAATTTCAAAGAAGTGAGTATGGAATTTTTGCAGTAACTGTTTTTCTTTTATGTTTTAGATAGTGAAACCTGGAATATATTAAGGAGAAATATTAAGCAACCTATCTAGTTCAGACTTTAGAATTTGGTTCGCTATACTTTCAAATTTATACCCTATCGAATTTAGGATTTGTGAACAATTCTAAAATAGTTTTTAAACAAGTCAGCGTGGTATTGTTGATACATCTTCTTTTATAGGCCTTTTCAGAATGTGAAATCTTCTGTAATTTCAAGAGAAATTTAGAAGTACATCAAATAAACATTTTATAATTATATTTGAATAATCTGACACATGGAACACTATACATATTTTCTCGTGGAAAGAGGCCACAAATCAACAAGTTTTGGGAAAGTTACCATAGTTTTCACGTAGAACATCAAATTTTGTTCACACCTATAGAATTGCATAAAATACATATCAAAGTATTATAGACTAAATGTTTAGATCCAAAAGCACTCAAATTTCAAATATAAATCAAGAAAAAAAAAATATTCATTCAAATACTCTCCAAATTAAGGTAACTTACAAGTGGCCTAGCCGTTGATTAGAAGATCCCATTTTTTTGTGATTGAAAATTATGATAAAGAGGAGTATTATTATTATTATTTTCCAAAATGATTCCAAAGAAAGCTAATACACCAATTAAATCTAATTAAGGCTCATCCTTTACTCATAAAGAAATTGACAACTTAGAATTTATATTATCTCAACTAGAGATGAAAGTTAATGAAATGGATGGTAGCATGTTGAAAAAATTGGATTTATCAAGTTCTCAAGAAAAACTTAAAATAGAAATGAAAAGGAATATGAATGAAAATAAGGAAGGAATAAAAAATAAAATGAATGAAAATAAGAAGGAAATAGAAAAGAAGATGAATAGAAATAAGGAATAAATACAAAAATCCATGAATTCCATGGAAAATATTCTCTTAGAGAGACTTCCCAAAAGGATTATTGAGATCCAAGGAAATAAAAAAAAAACATTATATTAAGTGCTCTCCCTAAAAGGGATGTTAAGAACTAGGGAAATCATGAACGTAAGGAGAAGCATGGTGTTGAGAATCAATCTCATATGGGGAGTATGTTGTCACAAGTGGAGAGTAAAAATATTGAATCATAGAACCATAATCATGAATTTTCAATCCAAGATCCACATCATGAGGGGTTCAAGTCAACACCAAGGAACTAGTACATTAAGAAGATTGATATGAGGAAATTTAATGGTAATTATCCTATAACATGGATATTTCATATGGAACAATAGTTTGTTCTACACCAAGTGGCATCCTTACAAAAGGTAAATATTTCATCCATGTTTTTAGAACAAGGCCAACATTTATGTTATCAATGGTTTTGTGAATGGAAAATGGATTACGTTATATCTTGGTCCATTTTTACATAGGAATTTATAGAACATTATGGAGGTATTAAGAGCAATGCTTCATTCAATTAATACATCTTTCACAAAAAGGTCCAGTTACATAACACATTCAATAATTCCCAAAGCTAAGTCTTAGAGTGAAGAATATTATAGAGGATAATTTGTTAGACTTATTTATGGTAACTTTAAAGGAAAGAATCAAACATGAGGTGCATCTTTTTAAGCTTAAATCTCGAGAGCATGCTTTTAGTCTGGCAAGGAAAATTGAAAGTAAAAATATGGCTACTAGTAAATTGGTTGCTAATAAATATAGCAAAAATCATGCTCCCTCTCCTAAACCAACAAGGTAGACTCCTAAAATGGATAAAAGAAGATAAAATGGACTATGTTTCAACTATGATAGAAAATGTAGTAATGGGCATAAATGCAGTGAGAATAAATTATTCTATATAGACTATGAAGATCAAGAAGATCAAGAAGTGGAACCTTCACAACATCTAGAGTAAGAAAAGACTATTACAAAAATCTCTTGTCATGCACATTAGTACTCCATAATATTTATTGATTGAAGTAGTAACCATAACTTCATCAATTATAAATTAGGAAAGAAATTAATTGATTTACATATCCAAAACTAGAATTTCAACTAATGATTACAGATGGAGGTACCAAAATTTTTTCAAGGAAGTGCCATAATATTGAGGTAATATGGGGGAGTACTTGTTCGTTAGTCTCGTGATTAGCATCCAAATGGGTGGTGTTGATGTTGTATTAGAGACCTAATGGTTACAATCATTGGGAACAATGGTCCTTAATTTTCAAGATCTTTCTATCATATTTGTCTCATAAGGAAAGGAAATTGATCTTATAGGAATCCAAGGCAGGCTCATTCAAGTGATAAGCTCTAATAGCACGAGCAATTTGCTAAAAAATGGACACAACGATGTAATTGCACAATTTTTTTCATTAGATGTTCAAACATCTATATCCTCTACTTCAATGGATCTCCAAAAATTATTAACAAACATTCAAAGGTATTTGGAGAGATGCCTATTGGTCTTCCACCTGCCCAAAATAATTACCATGTTATTCATTTGCAAATTGGAAGTGTACCGCCTCACATTAGGCCTTAAGGGTATCCACATGCATATAAGAGTGAGAATGAGTGTATGTTAGAGGCATGCATAATTCAACCTAGCATGAGTGATTTCTCTTCACTATCTATGATGGTTATCTAAAAGGATGATTCATGGCATATGTATCAAAATTATAGATAACTCCACAAATGAAAATTAAAGATAAGTTTCATATTCCTATATTTAATGAATTATCAGATGAATTGAATGGAACAATTTTCTTTACTATGTTGGATATTTACTATGGATATTATCAAATCAAAATGAGGTAAGAAGACATTCCCAAAACAACCTTTCAAACACATGAAGTGTTGAAATGTGGCAACAAGAATATTCCAATTTAATTTGTCCTTGAATTAAATTGTGAATTAAAATCGAATTTAGTCTTAACAGTGACTTGGAAATAATTAATTAAGTTATTTTGACTTAATTAGTTGGAGAAATTTAAGTTAGAAGTCTTTCTACAGTCACACAAGAGTTATCCCTTAAATTAAGGAGATAAGATTGAGTTATATTTGAGTTGTAATTAGTTAACTCAGTTTATTGAGTTAAGTCCAGTTAAATTAGTTCCAAATTGTTTGAGGAACTAATACAGAGTTAACAGTCAGTTAATGCATGCATGCACTCAACTAGTGTACTCCAGTTAACTAAAGATCCCCTCATCAGAAACTTATGCATGTCTATTTTGAGAAAGACCCAGTTGAGATTAAAGTCAAGGATAAGGTACTATCAGTTGCATGTGTTTTCTTATAAAGAAAACTCATGCATGCAGAAGGAATTAATTTCCTTGAGGATTACGTAGTGTTGGCATTATGATACAGATTTGGCACTATGACACAGATGTTGTCCTAGATGGCAACTCACTCAGATGACAGATCACAATTCAGGCTCACAGAATGAAGAAAGAAAGGTATATGCAGGTTTCCCATTGACCAATCCGCGTGTACACACGGGTTTGAAGACCAAAAGGTGTGTATAGTGTATGCACACACTTTCATGGAAGGAAAAGGCACGTACATGTTGGAAAACTTGGTTTTAGGCCGTGGTATTTGGTCCATGGTATTGGTCCAAGGTATCTTTTCCAAAAGTGCTGACCTCAGGTATTTGGTCCAAGGTATTGATTCTAAGTGGTTTTGAACCATGGTATTGAGTAAGTCCTAAGACTCTAAAAGGAGGAGAATATCATTAGGCAAAGGCACTCATGAATTTAATATCTAATGAAGAGAAAGATATAGAATATAGGTCATTAGGTTATGGTGCACAGCTAGATCTGAATCAAGGATGAACCTCAACACTTGATGAAGGATAATATCTATTGATGGGTCAAGATCTTAAGGCTTGAAGTGAAGTATCTTTGTGTGGCTTTGATCTTTTATCTGAATAATTGGCGCATGTCGTAATCTGTAAATATGATGATTTGGGCATAACTGATGTCTGAATAGTTGTAAAGGTTAAATCATCATTTACAAATATTTATAAAGGTTCACTATAGCAAAGGCGCGTATACATGCTAGTTCGGCATTTCAAAACAGCGTATACGCAGGTTCACCTTGAGAAAAGAGCATATGTACATAGGTTCAACACATTGAAGTTGCGTACACCTCATAAAATATGCTTTAGCTACTTCTGTTTGATGTTGCAGTGTTCTGGGTTTTGGCTTAGGTTCTAGTTACTGTTACTGTATTCTAGTTATAGCATTCTTAGAAGTGATTCAGTTTTGGTTGGTGCAAAGGAGATTGGTTGATGCATATATATTTGATGTTTGATTGATGTTGTTTATGGATCCAGTCTAAAAATTTATGAAACGTGGTCCCTAGAACAAAAGAGAAGGTTGTAGCCTTCTGCAGGTAGAATCCTGCATACTGGTATAAGACTACACTAGTACAAAAATTGTAAAAATAAGTTTCTTATTAAAAGAAGATAGAGACGATTGCAACAGGTGATTTTCACCCACATTGGGTTTCCACCTTATATCTTGTGTTCATGTGTGTGTGATTATCTATTCTGTTTTATTGCACCTGGTTACTTTTTATATGATTCTAATATATTGATTAAAGGTCAACATATGAAAAATTAACTGAATCATAAGTTTGCAAGATATACGATGGTTGCCTTAATAAAAGTTGTGTATACACACAAGTTCCATTAACTGAAGTAACATATATGAATTTGAGTATGGAAATGAAATATTATTGACTTGCTAATACTGATTCACCCCCCCCTCTCAGTATTATTTTCAACAATTGGTATCAGAGCAGGTCCTTCAGAAGAAGCTTGATCACTTGAAGGAAGATCTATCATCATGAGTAACTACGAAAGAGAGGGATCCATTAGATCACCAATCTTTGATGGGAGCAACTTCGTTTATTGGAATGTAAGGACTACAACCTATCTTCAATCTCTTGGAACATATTTCTGGGAAATCGTGGAAGCAGGATATACATTTCCATCAGCAATTCCTATAGATACGATAGGTAAGAAGCAATATGAAACCAATGCCAAGGCTATCAATACATTATTAGGGAGTCTGTCACAATCAGAATTTGTCAAAGTTATGTAGCTCAAAACTGCCAAAGAAATATGGGACAAGATCATTCTAAACTATGAAGGAGACAATTAGGTAAAACGTGCAAAACTGCAATCTCTCAGAATTCAATATGAAACTCTCAAAATGCACAATGATGAAAGTATCGCTAGTTACTTCTTACGCATAGATGAGATTGTTAATTGCATGAAGAACTTGGGTGAAGAGATAAAAGAAGTTAATTTAGTTGAAAAGGTTTTAAGATCCTTGTCTACTAAGTTTGGATCAAAAGTATCTGCCATAGAAGAAAAGCAAGATCTTCAAACTATTACTATGACACAGCTGTACGAAATCTTAACTGCCTTCGAAATGAGAAAAGGAGGTCCATCAGATATGAGAGAAGCCACATTCAAAGCTTCAAGAAGAGAAGAATTCCATGAATCAGGACATATTTCAGAAGGAGAAGAAGAAGCAAACTTTTTCAAGAACCTTCAATGGGGTTCCGGGAGATTCAGAGGTAAACTACCTTTCAAAATGTTTTTCTTGTGGAAGAGTCGGTCATTATTCTGCCAGATGTCCTCATAAAGATAAGTTTGATAAAGGTAAGGAATCAGCAAAATGGAATAGAAAACAAAGTGTAATTAAGAAGAGCTAATATACTCATGAAGATAGTGATGGTTTATCAAATAGTGATGAAGATGAAAATATTAATCACTATAGACTTCTAATGGCTTTTGAAGATGATGATTTCTTGGATGATTTAGATGAAGATGACCTTTATGAAGAAATCTCTAAACTCAAAGTATGTTTAGAAGAAAATAATATGATTATAGATACTCTGACATTCCAGCTTGCTGAAAGAGAAAAACACATTGAAAAACTAGAATGTGAAATTGTGGGTCTAAGAAAAGATATTGAGAAAACAGAAGCTCTCAATCTCAAATTTGCTAAAGGATTAGAAACTTTAGATGAAATTATCAAAGTACAGCGCTCTCCTCTGATAAAGACAGGTCTTGGATATACTGAAGAAGCATCTCAAGCATAGAAGTCGTCTACCTACACTAAAAGCTATCTTGATGCAGCAAAGAGAAGTGAACAGTTTGACAATCATCAGTAAAGGCATAAAGCAGATCACCAAGTAAATTGGGTTCAATCTACTTCAAGGATGAACAGAAGTTACAACCAACCTCAGGTCAATCATACTCAATTTTATTCAAGAATGAATGTCAATGGAAACTACAATCATCATGTCAGTAGATTCGATAATCGCGGGAACTTCTTTAATGGCCAATGTTTTTCATGTCATAACTTTGGACACAAAGTTGCTCAATGTGTTGCTTACAAGACCATCATGACTAGAGAAGCACGAAATCAAAGGAATGTGACAGGGATCATGAAAAGGACCTACAATAAATTTTCTCTTCTTGAAAATGAAATAGAATGCTCCATCTGTAACAACTTCGGAGATGAAGATTCTGAATGCAAGAGTAAATTTCGAGAAACATCTCAAAAGGAGCAAACTTCATTGAGTCCAAAAATATGGAGGAAGAAAGAACCACAAACAGAAAGATGTGGTATAGCCTTGTATGCAAAAGGACAATAAAATCAATGGTACATCGACAGTGGATGCTTGAAACACATGACAAGTGATAAAGAAAAAATTCAGTCATACAATGCCTTAGAAAAGGAAAAGAAGGTCTCATTTGGAAATGACACTCCTGCTGTCATAAAAGGTAAAGGTTCTGTTCTCTTAAAGGAAAAGGTTAAAGCTGGGAATGTTATGTATGTTGATGGTCTAAAGCATAACCTATTGAGTGTTAGTCAAATGTGTGATCAAGGAAATGAAGTAGTATTTCGATCAAATGGATGTGTTGTTCGTGAGCTTGATATAGGAGAAACCATGATCAAAGGCATAAGAACTCCAAACAACTTATACATACTCAAGGGAGGACAACAACAATGCTATCTAAGAAAAAATGATGAACACTGGCTATGGCACAAAAGATTGGGGCATCTAAGCTTCCCACAAATAAGGAAAGCATGCAAATTCCAGGCTATTCGTGATCTTCCTGATATCAGCATTCCAGAAAATAAAATATGCAAATCATGTCAATTTGGTAAGCAAACCAGAGCACATTTCCCTGAGAAGGAAGGATTAGCTAGTAAGCCTCTTGAGCTTGTTTATATTGATTTATGTGGTCCATCAAGGAAAAAGTCACCACGTGGAGAAGAATACTTTATATTGTTCATTGACAATTTTTCTTGAATGTGTTGGATAGGACTTCTAAAGCATAAAGATGAAGCATTCAAAAAGTTCAAAGCCTTCAAAGCTTTGGTTGAAAATGAATTAGATTGCAAAATCAAATGCCTTAGATATGATCGAGGAGGGGAATTTACCTCAGATGAATTCTTCAACTTTTGTGAAGAACATGGAAAAAAAAGAGAATTCTCCACCGCAAGGACTCCTCAAAAAAATGGAGTGGTAGAAAGGATGAACATAACTGTTCAACAAATGGCTCGTGCCATGCTAGATGAATCTGGAACTCTTGCAACCTTCTGGGGTGAAGCTGCATTTGCTGTCATCACTATTCTCAAAAAAACAAATATTCGGGTAAACAACACCCAAACTCCACGTGAACTTTGGTATGGTAAGACTCCTACCATAAAATACTTCAAAGTTTTTAGAAGCAAATGTTACATCAAAAGGACTGATGAAAAACTTGGCAAGTTTGAACCTAGAGTAGATGAAGCAATTCTCTTTGGTTATTCTTCCTGAAGTAAAGGATATAAGGGAAAATTGTTGAAAGTATTGATGTTGTGATTGATGAAACAGGTAAAAATCCAAAACATGTAAAAACCAAAGATTATGATGAAGATGAGGACTATCCTTCCACATCAAATCAAACTAATTCTGAAGAAGAAACCAATGAAGCACTAGAAGAATAGATAACAGTAGAAGAAAAGACTCCATCCAGGTATGTTCAGAAAAATCATCCAGAGACTCAAATTTTGGGGCAGAAAGAGGCAAGTGTGGAGACAAGAAGAACTGTTACAGAAGCTTCAAGCTATATAGCATTGCTTTCCTCCATTGAACTGCAAAATGTAAATGAAGCATGCAAAGATGAATGTTGGGTCAAGGCCATGAATGAAGAACTTGAGCAAATTGAAAAGAGTAATACTTGGGAATTAGTTCCTAGACCTAATGATAAGAATGGCATTGGAACCAAATGGATATTCAAAAACAAGCTGAATGAAAATGGAGAAGTTATTAGAAACAAGGCTAGACTTCTTTGTAAAGGGTATGCTTAACAAGAAGGTATAGATTTTGAAGAAACTTTTGCACTTGTTGCTAGACTTGAAGCCATAAGAATGTTCCTTGCTCTTTCTAGCTTTCAGAAATTCAAAGTATACCAAATGGATGTAAATATTCCTTTGTTAATGGAGACCTAGAAGAAGAAGTATATATTGAGCAACCAGATGGATTCATCCTTAGAAATGATCCAAAACTTGTATGCAGACTCATAAAGTCTCTCTATGGTCTAAAACAAGCTCCAAGGGCCTGGTATTACCATCTTGACAAATACCTCCATCAACAAGGTTTTTCAAAAGGATCAGCTGACAACAATCTATATACAAAGATTGAAAATGATAAATTGCTAATACTTGTTGTGTATGTTGATGATATCATTTTTGGTAGCAATGAAGAAGCCATGAGTCAAAACTTTACTTTGGTAATGCAAAAAGAATTTGAAATTTCCCTGCTTGGTGAGCTCACATATTTTCTTGGTTTAGAATTTCAACAGAATAAAGATGGTATCTTTCTATCACAAACCAAGTACCTCAAGTAGATCTTGCAAAAATATGGCATGGAATATTCTAAACTAGTATGTACCCCTATGGTAACAGGATGCAGTCTCAGCTCAAATGATGAATCAGTAGCAGTACATCAACCAACCTACAGATCAATGATTGGCAGTTTGCTTTATCTAACAGGTACCCGACTAGACATCATGCATGCAATGGGAATAGTTGGAAGATTCCAAGCAAATCCAAAGGAATCACACCTTCAGGTAGTCAAAAGGATCTTCAAATATCTTCAAGGAACTCAAAATTTTTGTTTATGGTATCCTAGGGACACAAATCTTACACTTCATGCATATACAAATGCAGATTGGGTAGGAAGTGTCGATGATAGAAACAGCACTAGTGGTGGTGCATTCAATATGGGTTCCAGATTAGTGTCTTGGTTCAGCAAGAAACAAAGTTCAATTGCATTATCTACAGCTAAAGCAAAATATGTGGCTGCTGCATCTTGCTGCACACAACTCCTTTGGATGATGCAAACATTGCAAGACATTCAGATAACATGTACTCCACCCATCTCCATTCTATGTGATAATACAAGTGCAATCAACATTTCAAAGAATCCATTCATGCATTCCAAGACCAAGCACATACCCATCAAATATCATTTTCTACGTGAACAATTGCTTGAACAAAACGTCAAACTGGAGTATGTTCCCTCCAAAGAATAGGTTGCTAATATATTCACCAAACCACTACCCAGAGAGACATTTGAATATCTCAGACAGAAGCTGAGAGTAGTTGATGCATCATATTGCTATTGAAACTTATCTGTTTCAAAGAAAAGTGGTTGTACGCGATTTTCATGAATTGTATCCACGTACATATGTAGCTTGTTGTGGATATAGTCGCACATATGTTGGTTTGAAGAAAAACAAAGGATGAAAGGAGTCTAATATGGGTCTGACAGTGATCATCTGGCACAGGTTCAGGGGGAGCATATACTTATAGTAATACATTGTTAGCATTATTTTGGAAGATCTTGGTACAAATTCACAGTTGTTTTTTATTTAGGTGGAACAGATTCAGGGGGAGTTCATGGTTGTTGGTCTGGATGGTGATTGACAGATGTTGTTGATGATAGTCACTGATAACTATCATAGTCTTATTTTAGATATTTGGTCTCTATGTCATGTATATCTTTTATTGTCAAGGTCATGAAACAACCTATTTTGTTTCCCCACTATACATGGGATGGATGATGTAATGTTATTATTCTGACATGTATAAACATTTGGTATATACCCACTTACTTGGGTGGATGAGTCAAACTTGGTATATCCCCACTTGGTTGGGAGATGGATGTATGAGTCATTGGTGATAGGTAGGTCATTCATGGTGCATGTATAGAGTCATCTTTTTGCAGACCTTGCTTATATTTAGGGGAGCATGGACAACACCCTTCAGCATATCAGAGAATTTAGCATGTACTCAGGGGGAGCATAACCCTTTTTCCCTTGATGAAAAAGGGGGAGAGTGACTTGGGGTTGCCATCAAGTCCAAAGGGGGAGACTGTTGGCATTATGATATAGATTTGGCACTATGGAATAGATGTTTTCCTTGATGGCAACTCACTCAGAAGACAGAGCACAGTTCAGGCTCACAGAATGAAGAAGGAAAGGTATACGCAGGTTCCCCATTGACCAAGCCACATGTACACGCAGGTTTGCAGAAAAAAAGGCACGTATAGCATATGCACGCACTTTCACAGAAGGAAAAGGCACGTACATGTTGGAAAACTTGGTTTGGTCCATGGTATTTGGTCCATGGTATTTTGATCCATGGTATTGGTCCAAGGTATCTTGTCCAAAAGTGTTGACCCCAGGTATTTGGTCCAAGGTATTGATTCTAAATGGTTTTGGACCATGGTATTGAGTAAGTCCTAAGACTATAAAAGGAGGAGAAGATCATTAAGCAAAGGAACTTATGAATTGAATATCTAATGAAGAGTAAGATCTAGAATACAGGTCATTGGGTTATGGTGCACAGTTGGATCTGAATCAAGGATGAACCTCAGCTCTTGATGAAGGATAAGATCCATTTATGGGTCAAGATCTTAAGGCTTGAAGTGAAGTATCTTTGTGTGGTTTTGCTCGTTTATCTGAATAATTGGCGCATGTCGTAATATGTAAATATGATGATCTAGGTATAACTGATGTCTGAATAGTTGTAAAGGTTAAATCATCATTTACAGATCTGTACGCAGGTTCACTATAGAAAATTCATGTATACATGCTGGGTCGGCATTTCAAAATAGCATATACGCAAGTTCGCCTTGAGAAAAGAGCATATGCACGCAGGTTCGACACATTGAAGTTGCGTACACCTCATAAAATATGATTTAGCTACTTCTGTTTGCTGTTGCAATGTTCTAGGTTCTGGCTTGGGTTTTAGTTACTATTACTGTATTCTGGTTACAACATTCTGAGAAATGATTCAGTTTTGGTTGGTGCAAAGGAGATTGGTTGATGCAGATATATTTGATGTTTGATTGATGTTGTTGATGGATCCAGCCTAAAAATTTACGAAATGTGGTCCCTGGAAGAAAAGAGAAGGTTGTAGCCTTCTGTAGGTTAGCACCTACGTACTAGTAAACAAATCAGCTAGTACAAGAGCTAAGGGGGTTGAAGCTCACTTCCAGGAGAAGCTAGAGAATGAGAGAAGGTTGTAGCCTTTTGCAGGTAGAAGCCTGCGTACTAGTATAAGACTGCACCAGTACAAAAATTGTAAAAAGAAGTTTCTTATTAAAAGAAGATAGAGACGATTGCAGCAGGTGGTTTTCACCCACATTGGGTTTCCACCTTATATCTTGTGTTCATGTGTGTGTGATTGTCTGTTCTGTTTTACTGCACCTGGTTACTATTTATATGATTCTGATGCACTGATTAAAGGTCAACATATGAAAAATTAACTGAATCATAAGTTTGCAGGATATACGCTGGTTGCCTTAATAAAAGTTGCGTATACATGCAAGTTCCATTAACTGAAGTAGCGTATATGAATCTGAGTATGGAAATGAAATATTATTGACTTGCTAATACTGATTCACCCCCCCTCTCAGTATTATTTCCAGCACACAGTTCTGACAGTGTGTGAGATCAAGAGATCATCCACTTGGTAAATCGAGATTTTCCACTTGGTTGAAGGAGATCATCCCTGAGGAACCACACAAGGAAATAGGAGCTTGGAGGGAAGAGAGGAAGGCTTGTGAGAAGCCAGGATTGTTTGTGAGCATCTGTGAGGGTTGTACTGAGAGTTGGCTAGCTGTGAGAGCTAAGGCTTTGTATAATTCCTATGTATTTCCACCTTATATGATAATACATATAGTGGGGTTTTTAGCTAAGGCTTTCCCCAAAGTATTCTCATGTGTATTATGCATTGATTCTTCTTCTTCTGGTTATATGTGTTCAAATCGATATTTTAAGCTTCCGCAAATTGATAGTAGAAGTAGGTTATAGTATTCTACTTTGATTTATATTGCATTATTGGGTTAACCTATAGGCTGATTTTCTATGGAATCTCTGAGCAAGATTTGTAGAGAATTTGCAGAATTTCTACATGGTATTGGAGCCAAGTTTATCGAAGCTGTCAACAATATACTGAGAAGAGAATATGAAGTTTGAAGTTCGGGATTGCAGGTGCAAATCGAATTCTTATCATACTTCAAGGTTGGCCAATGGCGTTCTATGGCTTGAGACTCGAGTATGCCTTGGAAGGTAGCTCTAATTACATAGCATGGAAAGAGAATGGAGGTTGTATTAGAAGAAAATGGTTGGAAGGAATTCATTGATCAAGAAATCCAAATTCCAGCTTCAACTAATGCACAAGAGTTGGCTGAGTGGAAGAAGTGTGTGGCGAAGGTGAGACAAATCATCCTTGAGGGAGTTGGAGACCATATTGTCTCGAGTCTCCATGGGAAGGATACTCCATTTTCAATGTTGAAGACATTGAAGGACCTCTACCAGAATAGTAGTGACCAGAGGAAATTGTCACTCAAGGATAAGCTTCGAAGAATCAAGATGGAGAAGGGCACTACTATTTCCACATATCTGAACAAGCTCACCACCTGTAGAGATGAGCTTAGCAGTGTGGGAATAACTACTGCCAATGGGTGGAGTTGCACGACAATTTACACAAAAAGTTTTTGGGGGGCCATGGGTCTAATCACCAGCGATATAGGATTAAATTAAAACTTAATCTTATCGGGGGCGCTTTAGTATAGGATTAAGGACTGAGTGCAAGGTTTTAATATATTTTGTGGGATATGGGGTAGTCATATAGTTTATCAATAAACTAAGGGGTGGGATTATTTATATAAAGGAGTTAAACATATACGTGCCAATGGGTTTTTCAGGAATTTTATATAATAAAGTTAGTTTAATTAATATGAAAGTGATGGCAAAGTGGATTTTCTCAAGGAAAAAGGGGTTAAGTGTATGCGATTGCGTGTTTTGATTTACACTTGGGATAAAAACTTTTAGTGGGTTTTCAGTGAAATAGGACTTACATGGCGGTGCGTCACTTTTCCTAGGTAAAAGGTGTCTACCATAGGAAAGTGTGATTTTATTAGGGAAATGAGGGGAAATGGATTTTTATGAAGGGGTTTCTAGTACCTTTCCTCCTAAGTCATTAAGCCAAGGGTCTGGTCCCTCCAAAAGTTAGAGAAATGCTCTGAGCCCCTTTGACTTAAAGGATTTTAAGTACTTTAGAACTTATTTATGGGAAATTAGTGAAGTAAAGGGGTGAAATGAATGAGGGGATGTTAAATAAACCATATTGTGAACCATTATTTTTTCTTTTTTTACTACTTATGCATATTTGAATGATGCATTTCAAGCAATGACATAAGTACTTTTGTGTAATCACATGATATCTTTGCAACCTTCTTACTACTTACCCACTTACTCATCCTACCATTTTTTCTTCACTTTATTAGGGTGCATTTACGATAGAAAACCCTTATCAATCTTTTTCTTTTTTTTACAAAATAAACTATCTTATTCTAACCTTATATCATCCAAGGGCTCAGATTAAACTGATGAGCTCCTTGTATTTACTCTACCTATCTAATGATCTGCAAAGTTTACACTGTTTGGTCAGATTTTATTCTCTAACTATAAACATAAAATTCAAAACATGAAATAGCCAAGTTTAAGCATTTTGACTATCATGGATTATGGCATGAGTAACAAGCTGCACACAATCATTAGTATGCATAAAAGTAAATAGTAGTGGCATTTTGACTTGCACACTTTCATGGTCTCTTTTTGTCTTTTAAGGTTCATATATCTTTCTTTTTTGACCTTTTCTTATTCTTTTATCCTTTGATTATTCTTTTAGGACATACCCTCTTTACATTTTTTAATTTTTTAATATGGAAAACATTTGCAGAAAGCAAAGGTATGTACAATATTACAAGGCTTCACCTTACTCATTCAAAATTATGGATCCTATTGGTATAGGAACCTAATAGTGGCTCCACTTGAGGATGGAATTTTCTAGTGAAATGTCAAGAACTTTGTAGATCAGTAGCCTTTGAATTGCTATTGATGTTACCTTGCAAAAGTTTACTCTATGCCTCTGCATTATTAATACTTATGACAGTGGAACTTTCAAAGATTAGGGCCTTCTCTTCAGGATTCAACTTCAAAAATCACCATCCAATCCAAACTAGACATTTAAAAATAGAATATGTACAAATGGGAAATGACAAATTAGTAATTAGGCTCAAAATAGTGTTTGAGCATTCGACCATTCACTGGTCCACCTTCTGCTTATGTACCATCAATTTCTCTTAGGAATAAAGCATTATTACCTCTGAAAGCATAAATGACATATGGGCCTTTCCATAGGAAATCAAATTTCCCATGTTTACCTTTATCTTCCCTCCTTGAATCCCACTTGAGCACCTTGTCACCAAGGTAGAAATCTTCAGCCTTGGTTCTTTTATCAAAAATCTTTTTAACCCTTTCATGCACAACTTGAGACCTAATGTAGACCTCTTCTCTAGTTTGTTGAAGATGAATTGTTAGGTTGATTCTTCTCTGGATACCATTTGGTTCAGCCTACATTTATTGAAGCAACTTCATCACTGGTGTTCCCAAGGAAGATGGAAAAAAAACTTCCATCCCATAAACTAGTTGATAGGGAGAAGTACCAATTGATTTCTTAGTGGTTAGTTTGTCTACCCATAGGGCATTGACTAGATTCTTGTTCCATGTTTTCTTATTGTCCTCTAGCAACTTTTTGATGATGTTTACCAACTTTTGCTTGAGGATTCTGCCAATCCATTTCCTTGAGGATAATAGGTTGTGGAATGGCCTAGGGTTATATGATACTTGTTGCAAAATTCTGTCATTCTTTTAGATTTAAAGGTTGTTGCATTATCAGTAATGATATTAGTTGGACATTCAAATCTTGATAGAATATTGGTTTCAAGGAAGGTTATGATAACATTGTCAGTGGCTTGCCTTGAATCTATGGCCTCTATCCATTTTTTGAAGTAGTTTGTGGCAGTAAGGATCCATTTGTGTTGGGTAGAGGAGGGTGGGTGAACTTCACCAATGAAATCTAAACCCCATTGTTGAAAAGTTATTTTGGCAAAGATTGGCTTGAGGGGTAAAGGTAAAAACTTTTTCTTTCCCTAAAAAATTTGGCATTTGTGATAGGAGGTCACAGATTTCTTGACATCAAAAAAGAAGGTAGGCCAGTAGAAACCAACTCTAAGGATTTTATCTGCAGTGGTCTTCCAGTAAAGGTGTCCTCCACAGTCACCTGCATGAAACTCTTGCAATACTCTGTCAGATTCATCTTTTAATAGGCAATTAAGAAGAATACCTTCATGATCTCTCCAAAACAAAGCATTGTCTAATATACAAAATTTTAAGGATTTCATCTTTAAAAACCTGCTTTTAGTCCTAGATAATTCGGGAGGAGCTTGTAAGTTCTGTAAAACATAAATAATATCAGCATACCATGGTGATTCAATAAAGGCCTGGCTGATTAGTGGAGTCGCCATCTCCTCTCCATCATCTATTGCTGCAATAAAGTTTATATCCAAGGCATAACAATTCAATTCAGCCATGAGTTTGGCTAAACCTTGGCCCTTGATTAACTTGGTTTGATTTCTATATCATACTCTAGAATAGTAGCAATCCACTTTCCCCTCTTTCCATCTGGACCTTCCTGAGTTAGGATGTCTTTGACTACTGAATTTGGAACGTAGGCCACTATATGAGAATATAAAATGTATACCCTGAAATTCTTAATCGCTTTGATCAAAGCAAAGGCTTGTTTTTCCATTATGTTGTATTTTAAGGGGAAATCTCTCAGGGATTTTCTAAAGAAAGAAATAGGTTGTTCATAGCCCTGGTCATTTTTCTGCAGTAGGACTGCAACAATTGTGTGCTTAGAAGCAAAGGAAAATAAGATGAAATCTCTGT